>CM076574.1:384043192-384643192 GCA_034641835.2 Pinus albicaulis
TCTTGATCTTCCTTCTAGCGGTTAAGCCTTTTCAGAAGGACCTTCTTTGATTCCAATTGTTGGAAAAATACTGAGAGGGGGGGGGGGGGGGTGAATCAGTATTTAGGATTTACTCACATATTTTTTCTTTTTCATTCTTTCATAACCCATACGCTACTTCAATGAAACAGACTCGCGTATATACGCGGATACCCTTTACAGAACTCGCGTATGCACAGAGATATTAATAAACAATCAATTCTTCACTTAGATCCTTGCATTTATTCATTCATCAGATGTTTATATAGCAGTAGACATGTGCAGTAATAATAGAATGAAACATCACACAAAAGCATCACACATGAACACCATGATTTTTAGGTGGAAACCCAAGTCGGGAGAAAACCACCGCTGTCGTTGTCTCAGCCTTCAATATTTTATTATAGAGAAAAACTTCTTACAATCATGTACTGGTGCAGACTTATACCAGTACGCAGGCACCCACCTGCAGAAGGCTACAACCTTCTCTCGTTTACCAGCCTCACCTGGAAGGGAGCTTCAACCCCCTGCTCTCGTTTACCAGTCCCACCTGGAAGGGAGCTACTACCCACTGATATTAGCACCAGCCTCTGCTGACAGAAAGCTTCTATTATCAGACTGAAGGCTTCAACCCTCAGATCCATTGCAGACCACGTTTCATCAATTTTCAAACTGGATCAAACAACTCCAACACAACCCTTCACTTATCAACAAACATACTTTTCCCAATGCTTCCAAACCGAACAGTGACACCACTGTAATCAGTATATCAGAGATAACCCAAAATTCAGAATAAGTATGCAAAAATACATTCAACCATGAGCAACCATCATTTCAGATATCATACGCGCTTTTCTTTAGATGGATCCGCGTATATACGCGCTTTCACTGAAGACAACCCGCGTATACATTCGTGCAAATTTTCAGAAAAACCCTAACAGGTCATACGCGCCTTTGTTGAAATAGCTCCGCGTATATACGCGTCTTCAGTGAAGCGAACCTGCGTATTGATCTATAAAAGATAAACTTTGCAGAATAGACCAGATCTATGAACTTACCCAGATTTCTTCAACTTCTTCAACAGATTTGCGCCAGGTCTTCATCACTTCTCTTCAGATCATCCAAGAGTTTCACCATTTCAAGATCTAGAGATCTTGGACCTTCATTATGTTCATAGATACATTATAGAATCAAATCTATCAATTAAGAGCAAAGTTCCACCATGCAGATATACTTCAGAGTGAAGTATTCATTAAAGCCCAGACACAAGCTCACCCTTTGCACAATGAATTTCTTCTCCTTATATAGGTTTACCCTTTATCAATACCATGAGTCAAAACCACATTACTTTCGATGGTATTCCTGGGCGGGGTCACATAGATGAATCATTACTCAATACAATGGGTCAATACCATGGTGGTTACCCATGGTTTTACACTTTATAAGTAGCTTTGCCTCTGACTTGGACATATTTTAGTCATCTGAGCTTTCTGCATAGAAAATCATATGCTTTGAGACATACTCTTTTCATCATGTTCTAGCACATACTGACATTCCTTCCATCATTACCTTCTGTACTCATTGTATATACATCCATTTTGACAAGTTCATCAAAGACAAGCACAACTTCATCAAGTAGGTTGCCATCATCTTCATCAGTGGGTTGCCATCAAGGACAGCACTCCGCCATCATATTTCCAACAATTTCCGTGAAGATGTCCATGCAAAGGATAAAAAAGACAGAGATACATCAACACCACCAAGCATGAAACCAAAGTTTCTAGAAATTATAAATAGGAAAAGGAAAAAGGCCCTGAAAAACTAGAAGTCTAGGAAGGTAGAAAAATGGTGAAATGAAGGTCATAAAACTCCATCATAATGTCAGAAGGTTTTCAAAGGATGTGTGAAAGGAGACCTCCATGGTTAAAATAAGATAAAAGGGATTTTCACTACAGCAAAGGGACAAAATTGTAAAGGGTATCAGTGTGAGGGTTACTTAAACTTTCAAAGTACAGTCACAGGTCTACAAAATGATCAAAAGAAGGAAAGTAGGAGGTTAAAGGTCAAATAAGAAATCAAATGGAGCATAAGTTCCACTGTTGAGTGTTTAAGGTACCAAACTCCAAAAGAAGTGTAAGAAGATCAAAACACTGTTTTATGGCACCACCAACAAGCAGAAGTGGCCAAAGGAGAATAAAATCACTTTTTTAATATCACCCACAAAAGACCATTTTTATGCTTAAAACACCACCTGCAAAAGGAAAAGGAAATATTAACAAAAGAGATAAAGGACCAAAAGCAAAACATTAGTAAGTTTTTGGTCTTAATTATTTTTCCAAGGGTATAAAAAGACTGTGGTTATCATTCAAACTCATTTTTCATATGCAATAAAGAGAGAAAATCTTCCAAGCAAAGAAAGTAGGGTTTTTGGCAAAGTTTTGGGCAAGAGAAGCCCTACACTATGCTCCTGTTGAGCCGCGCTACGTGCATGTTTCTTCTCTTTGTGCATTTTTCTACTAGGTGATGTGCTCCTGCAGTCGTGCGCTACGCGTTTGTCGCGTGCACGACCGCCCGACCAATCACCGGTCGCCCGACGCTGCGCTCTTGTGCGTGCAGACTCTGCCCAAAAGACTCGACACCCCACTGCGCTACACGCTCGAACGTGCAGAGGTGACACGACACCTCTTGCAGAGGCCGACCGACACTCCACCGCACTACGCACAGGGCCTTTTCAAGCCTGACCCGACACCTGCGTAGAGGCTGCCCGACGCTACACTGCGCTACGTGCCTAGACGTGCAGAGGCTGCCCGACACCTCGTGCAGGGTCGACTCAACTCACCCGTGCTGCGCTCCTGTGCTACACTTTCAACCAAAAGATCCTTCAAAGTTGTTTCAAGCCTCTAAATTTCTCAAAGCCTTTCAATTTCTATGCTAGGCATCCTTAGAGCTTTCATAAAAGGTATTTAGACACTCTGTCTCCTCTCATGCTATTTTTTAAAAGGGTGAAATTAAAAAGAAAGCTAGAAACCCTAGAGGAAGAAAATGTTTGGTTTCCATGCTAAGAAGTAGCTCTTTTGCCAAATAACCTCTCCAATTTGCAAAACTAGCCCTCACACTGCCAAAATTTGACACTATTGTCTCCTCACCATCTCACTCACCTCCTTCATATCATTACACAAGTAGTTTCAAGTTTTTTATTTTAAGACAAGGGCAAAGGACAAAATGCCTAGATAAGGCAATGTTGACAGAGGCGAGGGAGGCCAAAGGCCTAGAGAACAACAGAGGAAGGGTGGGAGAGCAAACAGATTTGAGCCTTTAAGCACCAAGGAGTTGACAACCTCCCCTACCACAGTTGCATATTTCCAAGAGGTGGGATGCTATGACTTATGTGAAAAAGTACAAAGAGTCAAAAGTCACCCTGAGTTGACCAGAGTTTTCATCCTAAACCTCTATAACCACCAAGTACATCTAGCTGGAGTGAATTTTGAGTTATCCCCCAATACAATTTCCATGGCCACTGGGATACCTTGCATGGGAGAAAAATGGTTCAAACAGGTGAGTTTGGACTTAAGCCATTACCAGCCTTTTTTGAAACCAAGGTACCAATTTGATTGCAAAACCATCTTTCCCTCCTCCCATCTCTTGGAAAGATATGCCGCTCTAATGAAAGTCATCATGAAGTACTTCACCTGTGAGGGTAGGTTTTCTAGGCTCTATTCCTACCACATAAGACTACTCGTGCATTTAACTAGGGCCAAGCTGCTACATTTTCCCTACTATCTTTATAGAAGTATTGATAAGATGTCATCCATTGTGCAAAGGAGACATCCTTCACAACAAATACAAAGTCTTTTCCACCATTCCCTTATCAAAATGATTGTGTTGCATCAATTAGAGCAACAGGGTATCCCATGGGAATTTTTCATTGCTCATGATGTTTTCACAAATCCATAACCTCTTCCTCTGCAAATTTTACCCTCATCATCCCATCCACCTTGTGTGGTGGATTCGACACTCGGGTGTATGAAATCACATGCATTTAGAGAATGCGGTCTTTTCTCTAAACCATAAGTAACAGGCAGTATCTGGGGGGAGCTTAGAAGTATAAGACTTAAAATGAATTAATACACTTAAGTATGCTCTGTTGAAAAAATAAAACTAAAAACATAGAAAGAAGCTAAATAGAGAGTTCCAAACAATAATAAGGTAAACAACGGCTCGATGGCCTTCTTCTCATTGAATGCTTGGAATGAATACAAATCTTACCCACTTGCCGAAGGGCCTAGGCAGAGGCTCTAGGACCCGACGCAAGGATGTTTGTCCTTCAAGTTCTACCTTCTGACGCAGTTCAACTCTCTCTCTATGTTGCAATAGACTGGAATTGTTGGGTGGCCAACAATTGAGTCCTCTTATTCAGCTCCTGCTCCTTGGTTCACACAAACAGCTGGTGTTGCTTGGGAAAATTTGGCCAACATAACCTTGTGCTCACAAATTTTTCATCTCTTTGAGGGTTTATATAGTTGAGCTTTCAAACCACCTTCCCTTCCTTGGTACATGGTGGATAGTGACCCAAGGGAGGGGAAATATTCCATTGTGGGCTGAAATATGTTTTTGTGTGCTCACACAAGGCCTAAGGAGGCGTTGATGCTGTCCTTAAGTGGCTTTCACATAAGGGGAAATTTTCATTTGCCTGCGTGTGGTCCCGGAAAGGAACTTTTTTCCATTTCTAGGAAAGCGCACTTATCAGGCTCCAGTGCGCGCAGAAGGCGCACTTATTGAAGGAAAAAGCGCGCACTCGGGCATTTATGACTAGTTCAATCTTGAATTGCTCCAAACCTTAGAGATTATTAATATTTTTGATTCCATAATGTATCTCTGTCCTGTAAATCCTTGGGCTCGACATTACTTGATGTCGTTTTTTGCTGTACGATTTTCCAGTGTTAACAGATGCCCCCTAATGTGTGAGGTTTAGGAAGAACTGTATAGCCGAAATACATTATAGTTTCTTTTCTGTATCGTACGCAGATAGAGAGAGAGAGAGCAAGGCTTGCGTGTAGAAGGACAACATCTTGCACCGGTTCCGAGATAACCACTGCCTAGGGGACCCCCTGCAAGTAGACAAAATATACAACATATTTGCAAAATTTCAACGAGGCGGGCATATCCCATGCTCGTGATGCTATGGCTAGTTAAAAAAAATTGACAGATACATGTGTTGTCCGTGTCACTATCATGGTAGTGATGTTGGTGGTTGTTGACGCTTGCTGACGCCCTCAGGGGCATTTTTTCTTTGACGATAGGTGGAATGTGGTACCCATATGCCTAATCTTGGTCTAACAGATCACTGCGCAATGTACGCATATGTACTGGCTGGGACCTTCCCGTGTAAGCATTGTTGTTAGAGACGCTTATAAAGGCACACGTCTTGAACAGATCTTGATCAAAGTGCAATGGTTGTAAGGTACGATACCATCGTGACATGAAATATTTTGTTGTAGTCAAATGTCAAGAGGATCGATGACATCTATGGACAATGATGTCTCCCATATTGCCACCCGAGGATACCCCTTTATATGGGGAGGGGCTATCCAAGGTACCACTCCCTTTTTGGAAAAGAGGTGTTGATGTCGACAAAAAGGAAGCCTTAACCAAACCATAATGGGTTTAACATAGGCATGTTGGTGAGCGGTAGCTGAAAAAGGATGATACGGATTCAGTGGTCCGAGGTCGAAGTATATTTGAGCATCTTGGCAGAAGTCACAGGTATTTTCTGAAGGGAGAAAATCCCTGGATTCGGTAGGACTTCCAGGGCGGGTATGAACCAGTCATGATAATCATAATGGTGCATGCATGGAGGGTATGAAATACTTCGACCAAGGGATATGGGCTGCTGCCATGGGAGAAAAAAGTGCAATATGAGGGCGAAGAGGCGAAGGGCGTTGTTTGCTCTTTTTGTACAAAAAGAATAAAATAATGGGGTTTGGTTTGTACAAAACACAGAGACGGGTACCCCAAAACTTGAAAGAGGGTCGCTCACTTGATGGTGTGAGGACGGTGTTTTCCTGGGGGTAGGGGTCCCATTGGCTGGTCTCATGTGTGGGGTTGATGAAGCGGAAGATGTCGCAGATGGATTAATGCTGATGGAGGTATGGTGGGCCAAATGCAGTGCGCGGAGGCGCGCTTTCATTCTGCTTGTACAACCCAGTCATCCAGGAAGGGGGTTGAGTTGGAATGGTGAACTTGACCTTATGCATGATATATGGATGGGCATGAGGTGCTTCCCAGACTAAAATGGTATGGCCATGGCATCACTTTGTGGAGTGATGTATGGTCTACTTGAGCTGACGATCGCCATGGAGGGTAGGCTCTACCGACCATCGAGGAAATTTATCATATGTAGGGTGAGGTGATGATAAACATGGTCGGGTGTGAGGACCCTAGGTTTTATTTCTGATGGAGAAATGGTGGCAAGATATGCAAAGTTTCTGGGACTCTATCATGTTGAGGGTAGAATGATACCTGCTCCAGAACTTTCAGTGGTTATTGTTGTGAATGGTTTGCAGGTTCTTCTTGCAAAAACAACTACCTCAAGTGAAAGCATCTTCTTTTCATTAAATATTATTTAAAAATCATGAATTTTGGAAAGGAAGATGGGAGGGTGCATACCTGCTGGCACTTGAAAAACTATTTCTTTGGAAAGCGAATGTGGGGCATTGCTTTCATTCGTCATGGTATACTAATGATGGTGCAACTTACGGTTTGCGGAATGGACCTTCTGATCTCCTATTATGGACCTCCAAAGTTCTGAAAAAGGGCGATAAATAAGGGATTATGGCCCTAATCCTATTCATTTGTACTTATTGAGTTAGGGAGATCAGAGGTGGTAGCAGAGCCTTTCTTGTCGTTGTGTTCAGCCTGTGTACCGGGGATTAGCGATACTATGCCAAGGTAACTTTCATGACGTCCTGCACTTCAATTTTTTCAGTTTGGTGACATCGCGGGCCGCACAAGTTGGGTTTGTACGGCCTCAAAGGGGATTTTTTCCCAGATTGCGTGGGAAATCTAGGGAAATATGCGCCCCCCTTGCACGTATTTCTCAAGTACAGCCGCGCGAGAGTGCGCTCTCCTTGCCTCTTTGTGCACAAGGGCGTGCCTTAAATGAAACAGGCATGCCAGGGCATGCCTGTCTGAGAGATAGGCGCGCAAGGGTAGTGTTTTTGGAAAAACTTGGGTTTTTTGTTGTCCTTGATGATTTTTCTCCTTTGTACTGATGGGTGCCTGTTTCTTGGCAGGTTAGTGTGGAGAGAGAGAGATTGGCCCGAGATCCGGACTACTCTGGCTGCTGATGCTAGGGCGTGCCATCAGTTGGCTGCATGGGGCCTCCTGAAATTTGTTGAGAACGAGTGCATTCGGTTACAGGATCGATTGCTACGTTATATTATATAGCATTGGTACTGGAGTCACAACATGTTCGTCCTGAGGGGGAAAAACTTGATTATTCGTCCGGAGATGGATATTTATTTTGTGACCGGATTACTGCCTCAGGGAGAGGTGCTGAGGTACCCGCTTCCTGCTGGGTGGGTGAACATGGAAAGGTTCAGGTAGCATCATTGCGGTGGTGCGCCTCTGACTGAGGGGTGCATAAATATCTTCTTAGTGATAGATGTGGCCGCGCGGTGTGCTCTGGCCATTATTGTGTGACTGGCGGGGTCGTTTGTGCCTCATCGGGCATCGGGCCCACAGGTGGCGGTTTTACGCCACTTGAGGAACGGGAATTTCTTCGATTTTTCCCATTTCTGTTTTGATGGTATGGTGTCGCAACTGAATAGGCTCCAGTGTGGATCCAAATCATTTGCGTACGCTAGCATTTTGTGTAGCATCATGTATGAGAGGGTCGTGCTGCTAAGGCCCATAGTGCCTGTGCTTATCGGGGGGCCTAGGGAGCCACGTATGAGGAGGTGGGCTCATGTGATGCCACGTGGTGGTGGTGGTAGAGTGGTTCGTTACTGGAACGACATGACAGAGGCCTGGTTTGAGGCCAATCCACATATTTTTTTTCCATACCCTTATGCAGGGATGGACTTTCAGGGCGATCCAGATATGGGTCTCCCTTTTGGTTATGTTTGGGGTCTTGCAGGTGTGTGTTATGTTTCTGAATTTACTCGAGTTTTTGTTTTCTTGAGTGTTTTTTATTGACACTGACATTCTTTTGGTTACTTGTGCAGACGTTGGCAAGGTGGGACGTCCAGTGGCCCGGCTGGCGGGTCACAACCCTCTACCACGACCGCCTGTTGATCAAGGAGGTGGTGTCGTCGGTGGACCGGGCGAGGGTGCTGGTGGACCAGGCGGGGATGGTGCTGGCCCTTCTGGTGAGGGGTGCAGCACAGGTGCTGCTGAGATAGCAGCAGAGAGAGTTCGTGCAGATGCGACTAAGGCACGCGTTGCAGCACTTACGGCTCAGGTCAAGGCTCTAGAAGACTTCCAAGGTCGAGTGGACCGTTTGACCCATGAAATGCCTACTCGAGGTCATATGGATGACTTCGAGGAGATATGAATAGAGACAGTGATGGCCCATGAGAGGGACTATCAGCCAACTCTACGACGGGTAGTTATCGCAGTGGTGACAGTGGCTCCTGTGGTGGCACCAGGAGCGGTGGTGGGCCTAGGTGTTCCTCTTGAGGGGGCACCCCCCTAGAGTAGATTTTGTACACAGGGAAAGCACCCATTAGGAGGATGCTTCCCTTATTTTTGACCACCTCAGTATTTTTGGGTTGGCCAATGGGCTAGCAATACTATTTTTTGTACTCTGATACACATATTTTTGATATATATATGAGAGATCTTTTTTGCGGCTCTACATGGTGTGATGTCTATTTCAATTTATGCATTTGTGTTATGCTGATGGATATACATGTTTTTGGTTTTGTGTATGATGATTTGCTCGCTATGCATTCTATTCTAGGGTATTGTTAGCTATGTGATCAGTTGTTTGGTTTTGATTCCTTGATATATGTGAGAATGTAATATAATCAAATTGTTTGCTTAATCTTCTGGCATGCAAATATTTTCTAAATAGGTTTGCATCCCTGGTTTCAAATGTTTGGTTTAACTACAAGACTAATAACTGGGAATCAAGGTAGACATGCATATGGTGGATGCCCTGGTGGAGGGCCTCGCACATAAGACCGATAACGGCGTCATATTCTGCCTGATTGTTGGTTGCTGAACCGATGCACACGTCGTTTGAACACATTGGTGATCGGTCAAGGTGATAGATGACCCAGGCAACTGCAGCTAAGTTTTGAGACCATCACGATTATCCATCAGCAAATCTGAAATAGGGTTCAAGTTGGTGATCCATGGTGATATTTTGAGGGCATTTAGGTTTTTTGGGTCAAAAATATTTTGGTGGTGGATTGTGTGTACTCTAACTCTAGGGGATAAGGGCTTGTAGGGCCCTTATGGGTAGAAATTATTGAGATAAAGTTCGTTGACGGGGTTAGTGAGGTAGGTCTCGTCTGGTTTCGTCAAGATATATGCCCCTTTCTGGAGGCAATTTTTGATGATATAGGGCCCTTTCACAGGGTTTCGAACTTTCCTGGCCCGAAGGATTCTTTTGCGACGTCATAGCGAAGGACTAGTTGTTCTTCAACAAATGAGCGAGGGGTGATGTGGCAGTCAAATGATGATTTTACCCTTTTCTTATTGGCCTCATTGTGTTGTAGCGATTGGCACATGTTTTTGTCAACTAGCTCTAGTTGTACTAGGTGTTGTTCTAGAGGCTGGGTGTCATCCAGGAGTTTGATGGCTGCATGCAAGTTTGGGAACTTGCGGAAATCAATACAAGGACGCAAGGTGCCTTAGTGTTTTGCGACAGGAATAAAGCTGGATTCCTGTGATGGAGTGGTTGTTGAAATCATGTCTTGTGCGTGCGATGAAACAAGTCGTATGTGATGAGTTATGTCGCTGGCATGCGGCGGGGGAAGTATCTCAGTAATAGAGACCTGAGTGGGCCAATAGTTGGCCTTTCCGCTAGGATAGTAAATTCTCGGTACATGGAAGTTGATTTTATCATAGAGATGTCTAAACGTTTGCAGAACGGACATCCTTCTGTCGTGTGATTATGACTAGTGAAAACGGTGCAAGGTATCACAGTGTTGACAGAGTAGATAGTGTGAGAATCTACAGTACTCGATGTTCCAGATGTGGATGCTCAGAAAGGGTTAGTTGAGGCCCAAGTTGGCTTCTGTTTCCATTTTTGCGTCGTAGGTTGGAACTTACTTCCATTTTTGGTTGGTGAGTGACTTAATGCTGCTCTAGCTGCTCTCAGTTTGGGGAGATGCGTGCACTTAAATGTATGATGAAAGTGTGAGAAAATTTGGCAGTAAGTCCATGTAATATTCTCTTGATTAGAGAGAAGCTTTTGAGGGAGAGAGGAGATAATGTGAAAACTATTTGCAAGGGGTTTGAGTTCTCTGCATTGATTGATCCGGTGATCGTTTAGATCAAATAGGCCGCATGTTATCCTCGGCTGGGCCTGATGTTTACGTGGTTGGTTTATGGTCTTAGCAGGCGTGACGAACCACCCTGGTGGCGGGGTCGAAGCAGGCTTATAAACCCATCGTGGTAGTAGGGGTGTCATTGGGTCGAAGACATATCTTTTATTCCACTCTTGAAGGTCGCTCGTCCTCTTTTCTACAGCATTAATCATGTCAATAGTGGGACGAAGTTGTGAGACATTAGTACAATGCCGGTCGTAATGATTACCCTAACATATTAGGCAAAAATTCTGTGATATGGGTCTCCCATCGTGCATGGTCTAAGGCCTGGCAGGGTACCATCGTCGATATGCTGCTAAGTCGGGGCAGTGGACTACCATATGGTCTATCTGCTTGCATAATGTGCATGTGGGTGGCTTTCGTGACGTGTTTGTGATGGTAACTATGGGTCGCTTTCTAGGCCGTTCTTCGACTGACAAGAACATGATTGACCCGCTCATCTCCTCTGCTTGGGTCATAGAGCTACCGATGGATTCGGCATCCATATCGTCTTCTTGGGAAATACGAAATATGGCTGAGCGAAGGATAGCAAGGGCTAGTCGGAAACGAGGTACGTAGTGACAATCCTCCAATAAGTGATTGTCGGCGCATAATGGGCATGTGAATTGTGCTGCCCGTAGCCCCACGTAGTAGACCCTCTCGATTGGATACCGTATGTGGATGAGCTCCAATGCGGCGCACTCTTCGAGGTAGTGGCCACGTTCATCGCATAGCATGCAATGTATAATGGGCATTACTGGGGGGCGCTCTACATATCAGTGCTCCTCTTGTAAGTACAAGATGGTGCGCGACTCGTCATTAGTAGCCTAGATGGAGGGATCCTCTTGATAGGATCGCTCGATCACGTGTAAAGCGTCCTGATACCATGGTATTTCTAGAAAATGGTGGGTATAGTACCCATAGGTGTCACATAGGGCGCATGTGTGATTGGTACGCAGTGGTTTTCCTGTACTTTTGGTGGAAAGTTCCTTTTTTATGGGAATGTTGTTTTGGGGTGCCCACCTCGCAGCTGAGGAGTGGTTTTAATTCGTCCAACTCTGGGCATATGTGAGTAGGGTGTCCTATGACATCACATATAGCACAAGCTGATGACTCCCTCTGCATGGTAGGGGTCACCACTTTCTTTCCTTTCTTGGCAATTTTCTTGATTGTGGTTGCCGATTTTGCAACAGAGATTTCCCTTGCGGGGGCGGTTCGACTGCTGCTTGGGTTGGTTGGGGCTCCTCGGGACCAGGAGGTTTTAATCCGAACGCAGTAACATTGGTAGCTGGCATTCTTGGAGGGGGAACGAGGTACCACACTGGGAATTCCAATGATATGTTGGGTAGTACCAGTGTTGCCAAGACCTGCTGGGAGGTGAAGCCAGGAGGTGGGTATAGGAAAGGAGTTTGGGAGGCGGCATACACTAAGGAGGTTGCAGTAGCTGATGTCTCGGTGTCATTACTTCTTGAGTCTGTGTCCTGACTAACCTCGGTGCTTGATGTGGAAATCATGCATACCAGGGCCGCTGTGGTATTGGGTGATACCTCAGGGATAATGGGAGGATCTCCTAGGAAGGATCCTAGGACGGACGACGATTTGAATTGGCCAGGGCCATATTCTTGATACCGTGAAAGACCATCAATGGTTGTATCTACATAAGGTAGAACCATATCTGTATTGGTCAAGGGACACTTTTCAGTGTGTGTCAGCTGGTCTATTGTAATGATTCGATCCTCGTGGGGGAACATCATGATGCGGAAAAAGGAGGATGCTATGGCAAACATGGTGTACATATAACTCTGCCCAAGGAGAATATTGTAATCCAAGTAAGCGTCCAAGACTTCGATGTCTATGTGGACCATTTTTCTAGCTAAGAATATCGGTACGTTTTGGAAGAGATCGACGGGGGTGGAGGGCCGACCATCGTATGCCCTGAGTGTAATGACGGAAGGTTTGAGTTCTGGGGCTCCCAACTTCTGCCATACATTCTTTGACATGATGCATGTGGATGCACCCTCATCTATGACACATCGATGAATAGTGATATTTTGTACTGATACTGGTATCTGAAAGGCGACAATAGAGGGAAGCCTAGGGGTGGATTTTTCTAAATCAAAATCCATCATGCACGTGTCGGTAGGGTCGACGGTGCCTAAGGCAAAAATTAGGGCTTTTCGCTGCTTCGGGAACGACTGCAGTACCTCCAAAGAAAACATAGCAGCAGGTGACTGGGTTAAATGGTCTATGATGCTGTAATTGTGGGCTGCCTTAGAGTAGTTATCTGCTCGCCTATTACGCCCTTTAACCATTTTTGGCAACGATTCCAAAGAAATATTTGGAATGGTTAAAGGTACAGTCGGCGCAAACGTACTAGCCCCTGACGAACCGGTGTCTGGTGGGGTGTTGTAGCTGCGATTCCGTGTTTGAAAAAACATTTCTTCGCCGACCATGTAAATTTCATGGTTGTTTTTCTCGGAATCGTTGGGGTTTTTCTATTGAGTGTTGACCGTTCCTTGATGGGGGAAGGGTTATTGCATAACTGCGGTTGGCTGGGAAAGTCCTCCTTTTCCTCGGTTACTTTGGAGCTTTTTAAGCTCAGGGAGTTCAGGACAGTGGTGAGTATAGTGCCCATACTCACCACATATCGAACAAGAATGGTTTGTTCGTAGAGGTGGCCTTTTCCTTGCTTTTGAGCATTGCATGGCTCCTGGTTCTAATTCCGGTTGAAGTTATCTCCAGGCCGGGGTCACGGTGGGCATTATTGAATGCTACCCCCTGTCCAGGGTTCCCTTTGGGTTTTTTTTCTACCTTTATTTTGACCACGTTAGGAGGGTAATTCTCCTGATCATACTGGTGTGGTTGCTCTTGGGACGGCTACACAAATTTCACCTATGCATTGTTTTGCGTTGGTGGGTTATGTGCTTGGGACTGAGCATACTGTTGTCCCATATTTTCACCTGGTCGTTGGGGGGGAGTTCTTCCATCAGTTTTTCTTCCTGCGTACTGGGTCCCCTCGGCCGGAGGGTAAGGTCTTCTTTGGTGATACGCGGGTGCCCTATTAGTGAAATTTTTCTATTGCATATGATGACTTTGGAATCCGGGTTGAGACATGTCCTGGGTAGATCCATGTGTATAACTGGGATTTTGACTGCTGCTGCCTAGGTACCCTTGGATCATCGACCCAAGAAGTTCTTCTGCGGAGTTCGATGCGCCTGGAAATTCTTGATAAGATTGCAGGCGTGGGGTGTTAGGTAGGATATTGTATATGTATCCTGATTGCGTATAAATCAGTTCAAGATGCTGGGCTTTACTGATTGTGTCCTCTTCGGATGTGGGGTTACGTTGCGCCACATCCTTTGAAATCTCCATCGTCATAGTTTTCAAGAATAAATCTAAAAGGACTTGGTTGTCGAATTGAGCTTTGCATAAGCTACGACGTCGTCTCCACTTGTGGAGATGTTCAGAAATGTGGGTAGAGGGTGATTGTCTGAAATGAGTGAGTAAATCCATTCCCAAATCGTGGTGAATGGGTAGCTAAAAGTATGTGAGGAACGCGGTAGCGAGGGCGCTAAAGGTTCCATGTGAAGCAGGGGGTTGCTCAACATACCATTTCGCGACCACTCCCATGAGAGTGCATTGAAACAACCTCAATTGAATAGTATCATCAATGATGTTATTCGATGAGCACCACAGGTGAAAGGTCATTATATGATTCCCTGGGTCTTTCGCTTGCTTTCCTTCAAACTTTGGTATGTCTGAAGGGAGCTTCATGGGCATGGGAGGCCAATTGGGGTCATGTGCGATGGGGTCATTGGTGAGCTTGGTTAACACTGGTAGATTTAATGCCACTAAGAAGGGTGACTAAAAGGTTGACGCCATGGAAACGTGTGAAGACACAAAGTTCTGGTTAGAATAGGGGTTAGTCTGTGACGTACCCAGTTGTGAATTCAGTTGGCTTCCCATATGGGATGCACTCTTCTGCCCCCTAGGGGACGAGGGGGGAGTGATGTGCGGTGTGGTGTTGGGAGACTAGTTAGGGTTCCCAATGAATTTTTCTCCAAGAAAGGAGGAACCAACCACTGTGGCAATGTTCCGTCTTTGCTGCCTAAATGACGAAAGACCTGGAACCCCTCCCGTTAATAGGGGGAGGTCCAAAAGATGCCTGGACCGACGAGGTTCCATTGGAACCACTTGAGGGTCGTCCAAGTTAGGTTTTGGAAAAAAAATTTGAGGGGATTGAGTCTATGATCACGTCGAATTTATGGCCACATACATAAAACAAAGCGAAAAAGAAATGATTTTTCCTTTAATTTAATCTATGTGATCAATCAAGCGAAAAATGGTTTCGTCTGTTTATGCATGATACTCAAAAATTCCTAGAAGACCTAATGACGTCCTCACACTCTCAAAAGTAACTGGGCCTTGAGAGGATTTCTTGTGAGTGCTGGCACAACGTCCCGAAAGAACTGGCAACGCCCCCAGTCAGCCGAAGAGAATCAACCAAGGTAAGGGTAGAGGGTCTGGTGCTTTCCTGCACCGTCACCTATAGGGTAAAGTATGCCTTAGTTTTGGCCACTACGAACCACCGTCCCATGTGAGCATTCGAGTCTTGGGCTTCTTGGTAGTCAGCTAGTAGTACAGAGTATCAAACGGGTCAGGTAGCCCCAACTGATACTGCACGCACTGCGCCTAAGCCTAACCCCCTCTGAATCGGGTCTCTGCCGCGCTCGGATTTTCTTTTCCGTGGGATGATAGGTGGATTTTAAGCTCCCTAAAAATGCAACTTGTATGTTTCGAATGTGAAGCGTGATCAAGGCAGCTTATTGGATGCCTACCCCCTTGATCCTAACTTAAACTATAATTTCTCTTGTGGCCCTTGTGGGGAGAGTTTAGTGAGTTGGTTTAAGTTATTTTTAGGTGGCTTTCTATTCTTAGCGGGTGAGTGTGTGTGAGCGTGTGGTGAAAAATCTCATAATTTGAACATATGGATATCGGTGATCCGTTACAAATGTCCCCCTAGTTAAACTATGTGATGTTGTTCCTTGCTCAAATAAAAAGCATTTGCGAATAATAGGCCGCTTCCAAAATATCCTAATTAGTCTATGTGAGTGACTAAAGGGAGATGGCAAATCAGAAATTTAGAGTTTTCATATGATTTTATAGGGTCACCCAATGGCGCAAAGACAACAGAGATTACTTACTCTAACTTGCAATTAAGTCCTAGTCCCGCAATTTCCTAAATCCAAAAATTGAAATTTAAACTAAACAATTTCTACACTAGCTTATGCATGTATGGTCATGAGCCACTTACTTGGACTATTTAAACTAAGTGTGCATACCAGAATTTTCAAAAACATAAATTGATCGGAATGGCTAATTTTCCCCCTACTTAAACTATGTAAATACTTTTTGCAAAAAAAAAACTTAAATGAAAACTAACTAAATGCCTACAAAAAGCAGCAAAAATCAGTCTTCAGAAGCTGTGGGGTATCAACACAAGTGTTGGAAGATACATTAGGGGCTGCCCAACACACTTACAAGCAGAAAAATGCAGCAGATATGGAGAAAAAACCTCTCTGCAAATTGTGCGCAAAACCTTCTGTCAGGTGCGCTTTCCTGTGCACAGGTCACTCCTGAACGCATGCCCTACGCGTCTGTGTGTAAAAATAGCGCGCGAAATTCCTGCAAGTAAAAAATTAGGAGCTGCCTTCTTTAGTATGTCACTTCAGTGAGTCTAGGGACTGGAAGATGGGTCAGAGGACTGTCATCTCCACCCCAGCATATACTAAGGGTCTCCTGCAAATAATGGCACAACCACATAAACTTGAAACACGTCAGTGGAGTCGCCAAACCTGTTGTGGTGGATTCGACACTCGAGTGTACAAAATCACATGCATTTAGAGAATGTGGTCTTTTCTCTAAACCATAAGTAACATGCAGTATTTGGGGGGAGCTCAAAAGTATAAGACTTAAAATGAAGTAATACACTTAAGTATGCTCTATTGAAAAATTAAAACTAAAAACATAAAAAAGAAGCTAAATAGAGAGTTCCAAACAATAACAAGGTAAACAACGGCTCGATGGCCTTCTTCTCATTGAATGCTTGGAATGAATACAAATCTTACCCACTTGCCGAAGGGCCTAGGCAAAGGCTCTAGGACTCGACGCAGGGATGTTTTTCCTTCAAGTTCTGCCTTTTGACGAAGTTCAACTCTCTCTCTATGCTGCAATAGACTGAAATTTTTGGGTGGCCAACAATTGAGTCCTCTTCTTCAGCTCCTGCTCCTTGGTTCACACAAACAGCTGGTGTTTCTTGGGAAAATTTGGCCAGCATAAACTTATGCTCACAAATTGTTCATCTCTTTGAGGGTTTATATAGTTGAGCTTTCAAACCACCTTCCCTCCCTTGGTACATGGTGGATAGTGACCCAAGGGAGGGGAAATATTCCATTGTGGGCTGAAATATGCTTTTGTGTGCTCACACAAGGCCTAAGGAAGCACTGGTGCTGTCCTTAGGCAGCTTTCACATAAGGAGAAACTGTCATTTGCCTGCTTGTGGTCTCGAAAAGGGACTTTTTTCAATTTCCAGGAATGCACGCTTACCAGGCTCCAATGCACGCAGAAGGCACACTTATCGAAGGAAAAAGAGATCCGAAAAGGTATAAAACTATGTCTGAGAGAACCTCCTATTCGTGATAGGCTAGGGTATTCCTTTTTCGTAAATAATCTATCCCAACCCAAAAAAGGGGTAAATGTATAATGGGTAGATGTCGTTTCGCAGCCAATTTAACGAGCTCAAAAAGATAAGCGACTCGGCAATCTTTTCAGTTTTAGAGAGTCAGAAAAGAGCTGAAAGGTGACTCCTCCTGGAGGAATGAGTGGTATTAAGGGTAGCTACTGGTTCTGGTGATGGTGGAACTACTCAGAACAAGTAAAGTTCAAAAGTATGGCTAACAAGACTACTCATCGCAGCGGTTCCTCAAGAATGGGTAAAAAAACCAAGTGAAGGCATATGATCAGCCGAGCAGATAGGGACGATGGAATGAGAAAACCACGGTTCATCTTGAAAAATAGGCTGATAAGATGGAAATCATGAGAGGTAAAATGGAAATGGTTTCATTTTTACACAAGCTTGAAATCAGGAAACTTTTCTTGAAGTTGGTTTCATTTTTACACAAGCTTGAAACAAAGATAAACTATGCTTGAAACCGGTTTCATTTTTACACAAGCTTGAAATGGAAACAAACTATGCTTGAAAAAGTAAGCATGCCCCCAGCATGGTGACTCAATTCGAGGTACATGCCCCCAAGCTTTAGTGCATTCACCGGAGTAGACTGCTAGTTACTGACAGGTGGATGGAATGAAGGTTCAATTATGAGACCAAGAGAAAGACTTGAATTGAACGGGAACGTGTTTCATTGTTTTAACGAGGTTGACACATTAAAATAACTATCCTCATGAGCTAATTCATTTGTTAACGAGGTTGACATAGAAGACGAACCATCCTAGAGAAATAATTCATTTTTTAACAAGGTTTACATAGAAGACGAAAGACGAACTATCCTCGAAAACACCTTGTTTCATTTTTTAAATCAGCTTGACACAAGAAAACGAACTATGCTCTGACAACCTTGTCTCATTTTTTTTTAAGGAGCTTGAGACAAGAAAATGAACTATGCTCCAACGACATTGTTTCATTTTTTAACGAGCTTGACACAAGAAAACGAACTATGCTCCGATGATGTTGTTTCATTTTTTAAGGAGCTTGACACAAGAAAACGAACTATGCTCCGACAACATTATTTCATTTTTTAAGGAGCTTGACACAAGAAAATGAACTATGCTCCGACGACGTTATTTCATTTTTAAGGAGCTTGACACAAGAAAACGAACTATGCTCCGACAAACTTGTTTCATTTTTTAAGGAGCTTGACACAAGAAAAAGAACTATGCTCCGGCCAGCACTCATCATGATGAATAAGAAGTCATGGCTTCCAATAATTCCACACCGGATGGGAGAACAACATCTTGGAAATCAGGACCCAATGCCCCCAGCAAACGATGCACAATGGCACTATCACTGAATATGGGCACAGGACAAGTAGCCACATAATTGACATGCGGTAGGGATGACACAACCGGTGGATAAAGATTCGGCAGGGATGATGGTGGACTAGCTGCCATATTCAGACCAAAGAATGCGAGTTGATCGATGGTCACGATCTGACCTTGGTGCGGAAAACACATCACACAGAAGAGGGAGGAGACAAGCACTCCCATGGCATAAGTATAATCGTGGCCCAAGAGAAAATTAAATTCCAAGGGGCCAAGAACAACCATCGCGTCCATATGGATAGTTTTCCCTCCCAAAGTAACAGGCAACTTCGGAAAGATCCCTAACGGTTGACTAGTTCCTCTGTTAAACGCCAACAAATTCTGCGTAACAGGCACAAGCGACGGTGAAACGAAAGCTTGCCAAGTATTTGAGGATAAAATAATAACAGACACACCTTCATCTATAATGTTGTTGGGTACGACCAGATGAGAGGCCTGTACCATGAACTCTAAAGGCACATAGGACGGAAGGCGGTATCCGGAAAATCGGCTCCAATCGAAGGAAGCAACCAAACTACTTGGAGGGGCTACCATCGAACCGAGATGGTCTTCCCCTGGTGTTACGGGAGAAGAAGGAGCATCCTACACCACCTCCATCATGGAGGTAGAAGGAGTATCCTCCGGGACCTCCATCATGGGAGGCGGAGGAGTAGCTTCCAAAGGTATAGGGATGGGAGAATATTTCTCCAATTCTAAGGAATCTGAAGAAACAAGAAGAAAACAAGGGATGTGAGATCCACTCTCAATGGAAAAGACCTGGTGCACCGTAGACGGGGCCAGCTCAACCGATCCCATGACCAATGGTTGGTCAGGGATGGATTCATGATGGTTAATTTCTGAGGGAGCGGGATCAATCCAAGATGACTCTTGACTAATCATTGAATCAACTGGTGAACGACTCAAAGAAAGCGGTTTGTAACCAACCGGAAGGCACGGTGCAGAAACAGTCGAGTTGTCCAAAACTCTCTTGGCTTCATCCGTATAGGGACAAAGGTGAATGGCATGGTGCTCTTCACACAACTTACAGGGATTGGCAAGCTTACCCTACTTCTTAGGAGCTTTACTAGCACTAGCTGAAGACGTGCCCCCAACCTGACTCCCGAAATCCAAAGGAAACAACGGACGACCGTTGGACCATACTTCGAGCACCTTGGGAATGCCAGGGCAGTCTCAAAGAAGATGGTTTCCCTGGCACAACATGCAAGGGAACTTAACTTTCCGCAGAGGGTTGGAAGGCTCATCGAGAGAAGGTGTTTTAGAAGCAACAGCTGCAGAATTAGCCTCTCTCTTATCTGACTTCTTCTTCTTAGTCTTCTTCTTCTTCTTCTTAGCCACCTGGGTACTAGAATCCAAACTTTCACTAGGAGAAGTAGAAGATGAGGACAAAGAAACAGGCAAAGAAGGGGAGAGGTCCACCTTCGAATCAACATGGCATTGCTCAGGCGGAGGAGTGGATGGTACGACAGTCGAAACACTTGAGACGACAAAGGTTGAAAACAACCAAACAGGAAACCCAACAGTTAACCCTAGGAGGGATAACGTGGCCATATAAGGAGCACCAATATTTCCTAAAGCAGGAAAAGGACTAGGACTCCCTTCAGAGGGGACTCCTTGATTGGAAAACTCCAGAAAAGTTTCCATCGGAAATGACCTTGAAATAAAACACTAAGGACAAAAATTCTACAGAGGCGATCCCACTATACCTAGAGTGGGTCTAGCAACAATCGAAACACGCAAAGCTATTGATTCCTAGTTACAAAAGATAGAATCGCGATAGATCGCTTACCATGATTCCTTCGTTGTTGTTGTCGAAGAAGAAGTGGCGCTTTCGTTCCTAGCTGGATAGGTCACGTTGATCTGTGAGCTTGCTGCATCCAGATACCTGTACACATGCAAAGAAGAGAGACAACATAATATTTCACACTTTATAACTATCAATTAGTCAAAGAGGAACGAATGAAATTTCATTATATAATGGACAAACACAATCATGGAACCAATAGCAGAGTCATGTATATTAAGATACGAGAGAATGATTACAACCGGTGCTCTGACGTCGTGATCTTCCTTCGACAGGATTCCAGTAGGACGTGTCTCCCAAAGCTCGTTAGGGATTTTACAAAACTCTCTCTCTCTCACAGGGTTCTCCTTAGCTCTGCTCTTGATTGTCACTCAGCTATAATTTCCTTCCCAAAAGTTCAGCTAGATAGCAAATGGAGAGGGCAGGCTTTTATAGAAGGAGAAGGAGAGGTTAGGATCCCTATAATCATGGGGGAGAGTCCTATCTCTTAGGAAGGTTCCATGAGAGGTGGAAAACCACTTCCTAATCAAGGAAATCCGGAGCCAAACAGCCCAACCTCTTTTTGATGACTCATTCTGAAGTTGTTAGAATCAAACTTCCACATTCTATTATTAAAAAACATTCCTTAATAGGCTTGGCACGGGCACAACACAGGTATAGAGCACCAGCTGGCGCACCCACTAGTGTATATTTTCCCCATTGGCGTGAGGGATGAACTAGCTACTCGCGCCAATGCCAAAACATGGGTTTTTAGGGTTTTTCAGAGGAAATGTTCTTGAGGAGAATTATTGCCCTTATGCATAAGGATGCCATCAAGGTGTTTTCAGGATATTTTACCATCCACAGGTCATGGGAATAGTCCTCCAATGTACGGGACGAGGGATTGCAGGGACGGTGAAAAAATGTTGTGTAACACCATCTTTCCTTTTCTAGATCTAGCTATCTTTCCTTTTTCCAGATCTAGCTATATTTCTAGATCTATCCATATTTCCTGCATTTCCAAATAGCCTCAAGGGGGATCCACTCATCACATTTCATCACGGAGGTTAGAAATATTCAGGTGCTCAAATATACATGCAGGAAGTAACAACTAGAAACAATAATCATATAAATCGGATCCATAAGAATAAATAAGAGTAAGGGTTATAAGTCAAGGAATACTTATCTTCAATGAGAGATGATCCACTCCCTCTTGAACCAGCCTTCAAGAGCCATCTATAGGACATAAAAAAGTGGGTGCAATGATTCTTACATGCGATATGCACTCAAAATCCTCAACATTCCTTCATCAAATGACCCTTCCTTGCACTTTCGTAACTCATTGGCACTTCTATAATTAAATGCCACTTGTTTGGGATCATGTAAATTCTTACTTTCCTTGCCAACCAAAATTACATGAGATGATTAATGTCTCATTGGCTTCCTACTCACAAGGTGATCCCTCCCTTATAAATGCCACTAGCATCAATTTCCACTCATTCAAATTGTTCTTAATATTGGAGTTTGGGGTGAGGAGGGGTGGTTATTTCCTCTATTACCCATTTTTCCTAGAAATGGCTATATCATACCAGGTAACATGGCCTATAGTAGTAGTAGTGTAGCTTGGGTAAATTCTCATAACTCTAAAAAATGGATTAAGCATTATGGTCACTTTTCCCTTCACCAACATTTATGGTGCTTTCAATTTTATATCCATTTGGACCCTCAAATACAAACATTTTCATTATCCGGTATGCATAGGCCAATAAAGATTTTTACATGGACTAATGCAATGTTTCCACATATTATGGACTCTAGTAGTTGGCTTAGGTGCCACAAATCCATTTTCTTTGTATTCTCTTGTATGCTCAATAATTAGGAAAATTTCAAAATCCTTGACTGAAGGAAATTTGTCAATTTAATATACTTCACCCCGTATTCCTCTTACAAACCAAAAATATTATATGGTGTGCTCAAATGAGGCATCAAACTATAAAGAGATCTATGTAATATTGTAAGCATTGAGTTCATGATATCATGTTTTTGCTCATGGAATTTGATAATATGGTAAAATGAAATTATGTTGAATCCCCCCAAATCCATGAACCTAATATATTCTTAAAATATTACCCAATATTACTTCAAATACATTGCCCTCATTTATTAGCCATTTTCAAAATAGAAAATCCTTAGAACCCTTTGAGAACCCATTATCTACCACTACCACATAACATATTCTAAGCCCTGATACATTTTCTATGGAGAAGAAAATTGTTGGGTTCACTATGCAACATGGATGGATATGCTTGGTTCACACACCAACTAATTCAAACCTTCTTATATCAACATGGTGATGTGGCACACTTTTCTTAACATTAATGAGCACCAAGTGTTATAACCATGCACAAGTCAGAAGATTCCAACCTTTGTGAATTCCTTAGCTTAGTTATGTATGTCCACTCACACTCACCCTTATCTAAAGTGTTATTAAATACATCTAGGAGCATCACCAAGTCCGCGGATAAGATCATTTAAACTAAAGAATCATGGAGGCTAATATTTTCAAAGTCATACAAACTTGAAAATTCAACAAAGGATAGTGAAATCATATTCATCAAGTTTGAAAGGAAAAATATTTAGGAAAGTTTAATGAAAATGTAAATCTGGCTTACCTTTTAAAATGCATCACTTTTCCACAAGTAACCTTTTGGAGATGCCACCCATCCTCCTAATTCTTAACATCTCTAAGGTTACATATCACTCTTTTAAAAAATATACCACATGTCATATTTTGATTGGCCCACATCATCATGACCATGCAAGCATATTCACCCATATAAAAATACATTTGTCACCTCGAATATGAACCATGTGTCTTATACTTTACATCTAAAAATTCACCCAACATTCTTTATACCCAAAAAATTGTGAACCATGATTTAATTTATCAATGAGTCTACAAGAGTGTTTTGCAACATTAACGCAAGACAAACTCAAACTATGTGGCTATCCATACCCAAAAGGATTTTACGATGTGTCCAACTATGATGTTGAGTCCCATAAGGTATTTATGTGAATAAAAAGAGAATAAGAAATGAATACACCATGTCAGGAAATCAAAAATCTTTCTAGAACCCATTAAAATTTTCTTTACAATGTCGGCAATGACAATGACAATGATGATGATTACCATCCATTGAGACCTACTTTGTTTTATCGGACCTTAAGATTAAAAATAAATTAATTAATTAAAAAAAAATCTAAGAGATTAATTAGTTTGTTCTATATTTTTATTTAAACTTGAAAATATTGGAGAGAGGCTTCCTAAATCTCTATATTTTTGATGGGATAAGAGTTTATGAAGGTAAATATTATTACAAATATTTTAAAATTGATATTTAATGTGGGCAATCATAGGGCATTCTAAAAGAAATTATTTTTCATCCTCCACCTTCTTAGTATCACAAATATAACAAGTTCTTTCATCCCAAGATGTTTTAGGAATAATCAAATACCTTGTTTCACTATAGAGCTCATGAGACTTCATTTTTTTTAATAAACATTGATTTTCTTATTTAAGCTCAGCTAAGATAGAAAGATAATATTGATCTTCTACATTTAGGTTAATGGTTTTTTATGGCATTTTTATTTTCTATTTTCCTCAACTAAATTAAGATGTGATAGTGATTTTAATGGTATCAATATTTTGTTGAACGACCACCTCTTATACTGCAATGGTTTAACCTCTTATATATTGCAATGCTTTAGCTAAATTTCAACACCTTTATGCCATCCCCTCTTAAGCCTTAGGTAACATTAGCTAGAGTTTGATGTGATACTAGGAAGCCTCTTGTCTTTCATGTTAGTCATATTGTGCTTGCACATTAGGTATCTAATCATAGTCACACTCTCGATGGGGGAAAGATAAAATTCTATGAGGAGGATAGGATAAGGTGTATTGCTTTTAATTTTTTAAGATTATAAATTATAAAGTGCTTTTGGATTTGCTCAATATTCATTTGTGATTCTCTAGAGATATTGCAACCTCAATTTCAAGTCCATATAAGATAATATGAGTGATAAGAGTCTCAAAGAGGAGTCCATTTTTTTTCACAACCATAAGTCCACATATTATAGTTATTTTCAAGATCAAAACAATATTTCCATCCTCCATTAATCTATTTTCAATTCTACGGTCCCAATTAATCCTATGATGAAGGTGTTAGTGTCAGTTTTTGCATCCTGCCACCAGTGATAAAATGGACTCTTATCATGTCTTGCTATGGTCCCATAGTTAAATTTTTTTCATTCCATTAGTTAATCATGCAAAAAATTGGTCACTAGATGTAGATCTAGGTCTGTTTTTACTCCTTCCAAAATTTTACTAATTGATGGCTCATTTCACCTCTCAGCTGAGTGTACCATCATTCATAAGCTGTCATTATCATTATTATCCCACATACTCTTAGGGTAAGGTACTCAAAGAGGAACTGAGGTACACAACTCTGCAACTTCGTATGACATAGTTACCGAGGGCTATGGGACAAGGAAAGACATTCAGATGGATACACTTAGTAACTCCGATATCTAAAGGATTACTTCTGAGATGATCATCTATGTCCCTTCTATTCATGGAAGAAATTCAAAGTGGTACATCCATTCATTTATAAAGCTATATTTTTTCCTTCACCACTGGGATAGATTGATCTGACTGGCTGACTAGCATAATTACATATGCTCATATATAAGGATAAGGGTCGGATAGTCTTTCTCATTGGCAGGAAGGAAAACTCAAAATCATTTTTTTATCATGGTTTCATTCATTCCAGAGTCTCCATTAGGTCTTAGGGGTCCATTTTGTAGCAAACAGATAGAGCTTTCCAATGAGCTATCATGAGCTCAATTTGGAGTTCAGGAAGGCCTCCAAAAGTGACCTGCAACTTCACGCTGCGCTTTTCTCACGGACACACTACACTTTTCCTTCGGGTGCTGCTCTTAAGGACATTTTGGACAACTCGACAGGAACATCTTTCCAATGAGCTATCTTGAGCTCAATTTTGACTTCAAAAGAGTAGTCAAAATCCATCCTGAAGGTCACGCTGCGTTTTTTCTAGTTGCCTGTTATCTTCAGAAATTCGAGTTTTTCTCAATTGGTTGATGAATTTCATGAAATTTTACTGATGTAAATGTGTAAATAAAATTTAATTATCTCTTTTGTGGTTACTAGAGGTAGATACATCAAGTAAAATTGTGTTTTTGGGTCAATTGAATCAATTTCACGAAAAAAAGGGAGAGTTGTTGACCTCCCTAGTCATTAGGATTCTAGTTGAGGATTTTGGGGAACAGCTCCACAAGTCATGGATTCGACCCCTGCGAGTGGGAGAAGTTTTTTTTAGTCTACATATTTCATTTTATTTGTCATTGCAAGGGTTGGATGTTGTGTATTTGATCTTTGAACACTAGTGTATTCAATCATTTTGGCAGGAATTAATAGACAAAGTTGTAGCTATTGTGGTGGGATTCATGCGGTATGTGTTTTAGTAGTGTTGCCTCTTATGTTTTCATATGTTTGAATGTATTATGCCTTCCATATTCATGTCCATATCTTAATGTGAATTATTTCTAAGTTTGATAAGAAAAATTCATTATTTTGATGCTCTGTTTTGGAGAAATTATCACAGTTATGTTTCACTTTCTTTTGATATAAAATAATTCATGATTTCCATGCTCTTTTTGAAACCCTACCAGTCTAATAAAACTCACCAAGATACCTGAAAGTGCTAAAGTGTATGCCTACCTTGCCCTGTCACATCTCTGCAACTCTGATTTTCAGTGCCCTGACCTAGTCTTTCCTAGACCTAATTTACCATCCAACACTAAATCCAAATCAATAAAACCCTAGAGCCTTCTATACCTAGCCTAAAATCTTCATTATCCAGTAAATTTGGCTATGATCTCACAGAGAGACCCCTCTCCAGCCTAGTAGAGATAGCTACTAGGTCAAAGCAGTATGTGGTTACCTTTTCTTGTCTCCTTCTCGGCCTTCAAAGATCCGGTGGAGTGATAACAGAAGGTTAACATTGAGATATTTGTGTGAAGTAACCTCCTCTAAGTTTGTGTCATATAAAAAACTATTTTAAGTGATCATTTTGGATTTGATTATGATAACCTTAGTTTTGTCAATGTATATCAACATAATTATGGTAAAACATAAATAATTGATATTTTTTAGTTATTTGTCAATATGATAGGGACACCTTGCTATAAGAAATAAGGAAGTGAAAATGACATTAATTTTCAATGAAGAACAAAATACTCTTTTTTTATTATTGAAACCTTGTGACACTACCTAGAGCTACAACCTTTCTTTTAATCCCAACCCACTTATGATATAATGTCATAATGGAAGCTTATGTTTGGCCCATGTATTATTATACCTTGTATTACTCACATGATGATGATAATGTGGTTATGCACTACTACAATTGGTGTCAAGTTACAATGTTTTTTATGTATATCATTTATATTTTAGATGTCAAAACCATATACTTTTGGAGATATTTTTCTTTAATAATGTTTAACATCATTATAGTATGTTGACATATATACATTTTAATGTAGATATATCCAAATTTAATGTTTTTAGTTTGTTACTAAACCAACTAGCAATGTGGTATTTATTTTATCGAAAATGTCCATTTATATATGTCTATCATATGGATATGTCAATGTATACATTAGGACAATACATTAGTTTTATACCATGTCAACCAGTGGTAGGACAATGATTCCACATCTGCATTTCCATGACAATAATATCCGCATGCCATATTTGTTATGCCATCATGTTTGAATATGATCAACATTTTAGGGTAGTTTGCAAAATAATGTATTATATGGGAATCAACGTTTTCTTTCCTTTAAATGCATATACATCTATGTTTTTTTACTTATAACTGTAAATATATTGATGTTTGGTTGATACATTTTAGAATAAAATCCTCATCCCACAATCATGCAATTTTCAATATCAAAGTGACCTTGCTATCCATTGAAAACCATATTTTCAATGGGCATGAACTTAAGCCTAATAATGGTGATGACTTATTATATTGTGTTTTCCTTGGGAAACAAGATGGAAAGTTCATAATTCACTATGAATGATTTTCTCTCAAACTTGGCATCATGTTTGTGAGACAATTGTTTGTAGTGAACTATGAACTTGTCCTTTGCAACCTGAGTTGTCATTATTTTTTAGCTTGAATTCATGCCCACTACTAACACTCATTCACATTGAGCAAAATTCGTTTTTGAGTTGTGAGAATGTAGGAAAATAATGAGAATGAGATTTCACATTAAAATGTATAGGGGATAAATAACTTATATTTGCTTTAGAACTCTTCCTCACACCTTCCCTCTATATTTATTTCCTAGCTAAAAATAATAATAAAGGCATATTTAAAAACCAATTATTTCAATTACATGAAATATACACTTTAACATTTATAATATCAAATTGAATTATGCCGATGATAGTAAGAAACTAATAAGTAATAGTTGTGATTAATATTGGATCACTATATAATTTTTCATCCATCTCGATGCTTTTAGAGTTGAAAAACTGAAGCAATTAGCTTACAAGAGTAGTTTTAGCGATAGGACACAGTTTGGAAAATTGGGGTTTAAAATCTTACAGGGCTAATTTTAAGCCTTAAATGATGTATTTTGTGGGTAAAACCTTTATCCCTTAAGTGATACACTTTGTGATGTTATTATACACATAAATTCCTTTCCAATCGTCCAACAAATATGTCAATAAAAGCTTAGATGAAAAATGTATGCTTCTCAGAAGTTGTCCTATTGTGATTAACCACTATAATTTGAGAGGATGCCACATTAACTCCCATTACTCATGGAAAAGGGGATATCCAAGTGGAGACAATGGAGAATACTCTAGAAGGGTAAATGTTGTAACTCTAGTTTGGAATTAAAGGAGTCAAACTTAAACCTAGATGGATACATGGTTTTTTTATAACCTGTTAGGTCCCTATATTACTAGTATAGTCCCTTTTGTTGTTAGTGTAACCCCCTTATTGTTATTATTGTACCCTTGTAACCCCCATATTATTATTATTGTGCCCTTAAATTATTATTGTTAGGTTGGCTAGGATTACATTGTGGCCCTATGGACTCCTATACATAGAAAAGGAGGTTTTTAATTTGTATCATCAAATTGTTCATTCATGTAATGTATTGGAGGTTCCCCCTCGAAGTGTCTTATTTCTAAGGCGTTGATATCTCTTTTTTCTTTCTATTTTTTGAGGCTGATTTCTCCATGAAACTAGGAGCAAAAAGGGTTCCATTATATTCCAGTGCATTTTTTCCACATTAGAGTAGAGTAGACATGAGAAGATAAAGAGAGAGCAAGAAATAAGATGTTTGTGTTTTGTAGCAACCCACGAGTCATAGGTATCAAGAAACTTCATAGAGAGTTACTTCTCCATTGTATTTGCATCATTTCCATTCATACAAAAGCGAGCAGAACAACATTTCCTTCTAGCTAGTTTTTGTCTCATAAGGGCTTCCCATATCATATCTTACTATTCATTGCCATTGGTGTGTGTAGTTTTATTCACTATATTTTCTCGCATTTTATATATTGTGTGCATAAACAAATTTTTTTATTATTAAATCTAAAAACCAATGTAAAAATTGACCTCATAGAATAGATTTCATATTTTAGTCTATTTTTATTAGATATGTTGAGACAAATTGTCCAATGGAATATCCATGAAAATTTACACATCACATTGATATCATAGCATGTTTCTTTGGGTATTTTATGGGGTATTACATGGTATTATATTGGTTTAAGTATAAAGTTATAAAACCCCAACCATGGTCAACGAACCAATTTATGATAACCCTCGAGAACTAGTAGACGAGAGGTTTGTGTAATTGGAAGTGCAAGCTAAAAATATAAAATATAACATGAGCCTCCTCATAGCTGCCCTAATCAATAAGATTAAAGTATTTAGAGAACACATAGGTTCCAACATGGAGGTAGAATTAGAAGGGAAATCAAGGGAGTAGGAAGAACAAGAGAAGGAGTTTAGGAAACCAAAAATGAGTGTCTAAGTTAAAGTGTTGTGAACTATTCAAAGTCCCTCTTCAATAAGGAAGAAAAGGTGGAAATCAAGCCATATCAAGGTGAGATCGATGCTTTCAAATTAAACAACTAATTGTAGCCATTAGAGGTTTACTTTAATGTTCACCACATATATGAGGAACACAAAATTTAAATTGTTCCTTTGAAATCAGAAGGCCATTCCATGAATTGGTGGGAGAACAACACCGAAACTATAAGGCTAGAAGGAGATCCTCTATTAACTAAGTGGGATTATTTTAAAACTCTCATAGATTCCCAATTCTACCCTATCATGTATGTCAGTAGCATTACTTTTTCAGGGACAAGGATAGAGTGTAGAAGAGTACACCACAAAATTCAAGAATACATAAATAATATTGGATAACTCTCCTAGGAAACCATATGTACTCCTCAAGTATCTAGAGTATCTACACAGGAATTTGTGAAAGCAAGTGATGTTTTTCAAACCTAGAATGGTGGATGAAACTTGTGTGTAGGTGTAATAACTAGAAAACATAGGCTAGAAGAAAGTGCAATCAAGTGGTACAGTGTAGAAGGAACACCACAAAGCTTCCACAAAAGGGAATAAGAAGTGGAAGGGAGAGGAGAAGAAGAATATAATAGTGACAACACACCAATGAAAAGATCTGAGCATCCATTACAACGACTTTAACATTGATGATCACAAAGAAGAAAAGTGTTGTAAATTAAATCCAAAACTCAACTTGAACAATTGGAAGAATAATGAGAAGCACAAAAATACCATAGCCAAATATTTGATACATCAAATGGAAAGTATCTTAGACATGGATGAGAATATTGTTTTCACATCAGTGCAAAAGGGGGTGAATCTAATTTTCTTCAGCAACAAGAAGATAAGGAGATGACCAAACTCTTCAATATAAATATATAGTTTAAGAAGGAAAAAAATGATACTTTGCTCAACTCATGATCATAGATGAATCTCATTGCAGTAGGATTGGTCAAAAAATTGGGATTGGAGGTTCAATATCATCCTAGCCCATATCCATTGGGATGGGTAAATAAGGATGCAAACATCAAGGTAACAAATAGTGTAAAATAAAATTTGTTTTCGTTGTTGATTTTATTGATGAAGTAGAATTAGATGTAGTTCCAATTGATGTATGTGTAGTTGTGTTTGGGAGTCCCTATATTTACATGAAATATGCAATCTTCATGTGCAGATCCATCTAGTACTACCTTGTGAAGGATGGAAAATTCTTCATCATCAATGTGCACAAGGGGAAGTCTAAAATTCCGTCAATAAATTCCAACCAAGCCAAGAAACCGAGCAATTCTAAGAAGAAGTATGTTTTATTTTTCTGAAGAGAAAAATATTACATAGAATAGTAAATGAAAGCAAAGGCATACTAGTATGGGCACATTAAGGAACAAAAATAACAAATGGAATATTTTCTACAAGAATATAGGGGAGTGTTCCAGGAGCCTAAAGGGATGCCACAAAGAGGGAACTAAAGCACATGATCCAACTATTTTTGGCTCCCCATTGCCACACATTGGAATGTACAAAAAATTTGTTTTAGAAGCAAGTGAAGTGAAAAATCAATTGTAGAAGCTACTAGAGCAAGGTTTTATTTGACTAAGTACCCCACCATGTGGTCATCCATCGGAATTGTGCCTAAGAAGGATGAGACTTGGTGAATATGCATTTATTATAGGGAATTAAAAATATTACACCCAAGAACAGGTACCCCATACCCAAGATTGATGACATGTTAGACTAGTTGTAGCAAGAAAAATACTTCACCAAGCTGGATTTAAAATCACAATGTCACCAAGTTTGATTCAAAGAAGAAGATACCAAGAACATCACCTTCAAAACCAAAAAATATATGATTAGTTAGTTATTCCATTTGGTTTATGCAATGCACCAGCTATGTTCATGATATTAATGAATGACATAATGTGCCCTTATCTGGATTAATACCAAGAAGATCACCTTCAAAACCAAAAAATATATGATTAGTTAGTTATTCCATTTGGTTTATGCAATGCACCAACTATGTTCATGATATTAATGAATGACGTAATGTGCCCTTATATGGATTAATTTATTGTTATTTATTTGGATGATATATTTGTATACAATGCTACTTCGGTGGAGCACATGTCAAATTAGATGCAAATTCTAGATGCATTGAAGAAGCACCATTGGTTGGAAAATATCAAGAAATGTGAGTTTTCACAAAATCCTTTAGAGTACTTAGGCTATGTGATTTGTGGAGGGTAGCCAATACAGATCTTTCCAAGATGGAGGCCATCATGAAGTGGCCAATGTCGACAAATATTCCTAAGGTCAAGAGTTTCATTGGGGAATCATATTACTTGAGGAAATTTTGTTGAGATTCAACAAGATGATGAGCTTAGTGAAAAGAGTCGCCTTCACTAAGTGGGCCCACAGGATATTTTTGGCGCAAGTCTATTTTTAGACATGGTGATCATATTTCAGAAGTTGCAGGATGCTATTTGTGGATGGTTGATCAAGTTGGAAAAATAGATGAAATTATATTTTTAGAATATTGGGCGAAGTCTATTTATAGATCGCTGATCTAAAAATAGATGCATGTCTATTATTATTAGCTCTTAATAATAATCAGACACTAAACAACAACTTACTCTCTTAGAGCACTTCGTTTCAGTGCACAGATGTGGCACATCAGTGGACTGGGGGAATTACACAATTCCCAAGGGTTTACTGAAGCTAATGCATGGAGGACTCAGTTAGAACTAAAGTGGCAAAGATATGACACAGTTGGAAGAATTAGTTATGGAGTTGCATTCAGTTTAACTCAATTAGACTCAGTTGAGCTAGTTGTATCTAGTCTAACTGAATGATACACTAGTGAGAGTGGAGTGAATTAATTATTTAATTAATTCACAAATAATAACTCATTAATCAACTGAACAATACAACAGTTAACTACAGTGCATGGCGAGTTTAGGTGGAACCAGGTGGAGAGATAGGTGAAAGGGAAAGATAGACTATCTGTTGTGACTATAGTGATGCATTGATTGCATCACACACACATTGGAGTTGCCAATGAGGATTGCACAATCAAGGCAATGGTAATTCGAATTCATTCAAAGCTATTCTTCAGCAGGGATTGCGCAGTGGAGGCAGGCTAGCAGGAGGGCAAAGATCGGTGCATGGATTTGCAAGATTGTTCCTGATTAGTGTATGACAATTGTATTGTACTGAGAGCTTGATAAGATTTGTATGAGGATTTTCATATGATTCCATGATACATAATATATAGTTCGCTTTTTCAGCTTCAGGATTTCCCGGTTAAAAATTGTGTTATGTGCGATTGTTTTTTATTTATGCTTTACATGTGTGTGAAATTAAATTTTCCGCAAAAGATTAACAAGTGGAATAGATTCAGTATCTTGCATAAAGTTAAATAGTGTGAGATCAGGTGGATCTAGGATATATGCATGCTTAGTGCATATAATTTCTACATGGTATCGGAGCATTGTTAATTGAAGATTGCAATTGTAAAGTGAGTTTGTGCTGGTGGACAATTCAAATTTGCTACAGAAGATTCTTGGTGCAGAAGTCGAGTATACATTGAAATGTCTTTCAACGGGTTGCGATTGGAATATGCCCTTGATGGGAGCTCTAATTACATAGCCTGGAAGGATAGGATGGAGGCAGTGCTGGAGGATAATGGACTAAAGGAGTTCATCGATAGCGATGTTCCTAAGCCAGGATCTAGCGATGCTGCATTACTTGACGCATGGAAAAAGAAGACAACAAAGACGAGGAGAATTATGTTGGAAGGTGTGAAGGACCATATTTTGTCTAGCCTTCATGGGAAAGCCACTCCATTATTAATGTGGAAGGATTTGACAGACTTTTTCCAAATCAGAAGTGACCAGAGGAAGTTGGCACTTAAAGAAAAGCTTAGAAGAATAAAAATGGAGAAAGGCGACAGTATTCCAAAATACCTCACGAATTTTGTCCACTGCAAGGATGATTTGGGAAGTGTGGGGGTTACTGTTGATGAAGAAGACTTTGTGAGCTTGTTTCTCCTTGGGCTTCCGAAGATTTTGCATAGCTACGAAGACTCTGTCAATGGACGGGAGAAACTGTCGGGATGGGAGCGACTTTGGTCGGATCTTGTGTAGGAGGAGATAAGGTGGGGTACCAGGGATGGATCTTCATCGAAGAATGAAGATGAAGAGAATTGCACTTTGGCTACAAAAGCAAGGAAAGGGAAGGGGAATAAACATCCTTCAAAATCCAATGCTAAAGGTAAGAAGCAGGATTTTTCCAAAGTGAAGTATTTTCACTGTCACGAACATGGACATTTCGCCACTAACTGTCCACAGAAGAAGAAGAACAAGAAGGCTGCTGGATCTACAGCTGGAGAGGCCTTAGCCTCACAATTTGAACTTGATTTCTCCTTTATCGCATGCTTGGTTTCAAGCTGTATGGGATCGGTGTGGTATCTTGATAGTGGTGCATCTTTCCATATGACGGGAGACAAAGAGTTGTTTAGTGACTTGGAGGAGAAGGACCTCCAGATGCATATGGAGATGGGCGACGATGGTCGATATAGTGCGACTGGCATTGGGACCATTACCTTTGAGAGGGAGTCCAATAATCCATTCTTGTTGAAGAATGTTATGCATTTTCTAGGTCTGAAGAAGAACTTGGTCTCAGTCGCAATGCTGGAAGACAAAGGTTATGATGTTGTTTTCAGTGAGGGAAAAACCTTCCTTTGACATAAAAAAATGGGTCAAACCAAGAAGATAGGGTTCGAATTAAGAATATCTACAAGCTGGAGGTAGATGGTTGCGCTGCAATGGTGGGCAAAGTAGAAGAAGTGGTGAGCCGGGATGAGGGCGAATTATGGCACAGGAGATTGGGCCATCTTCACCATGGCGCTTTGAAGAATTTGCAGCAGATTTCTACTGGACTTCCCAAGGGTACTCTTGTGCAGTCAGATCAGTGCAAGGGATGTACTATGGGTAAGTTCGTGAAGACCACCTTTCATGAGAAGGAGAACCGTGCTTCGGTGATCCTGAAGAGAATTCACACAGACGTGTGTGGACCTTTCTCGGTTGCTTCAACAGCAAAACACAGGTATTATGTTATATTTTTTTATGACTATTCTCGTAGATGTTGGATCTTATTCATGCAGAAGAAGATTGAAACATTCTCAAAGTGCTTTGAGTTCAAGGCATTGGTGGAGAAGGAGTCGGGGAAGCAAGTGAAAGCTCTACGGAGTGATAATGGTGGTGAATACATCTCGGGTGAATTCAAAGACTTCTGTAGAAAAGAAGGAATTCGAAGAGAACTCATAGCGCCTCATAACCCACAGCAGAATGGGGTCGCGGAGAGAAATAACAAAATGATCGTGGGTGCTGCACAAGCCATGCTTGAGAGGGAGCTAGACCTGCATGCAGTGAAGGAAATGCTTGTTCCGAAAGATGAGCCTCCGAATGTGGATCAGCCACAAGAGGAGATTCATGGAGTGGAGGAGTCCACTCATGCTTAACAAAACATCAGACAAGGCAGAAATCGTACCACAGAAGCTGAGAGACTTAAGCTTGATGCGGCACAGAATGTAGGAGTTCCTACATCACAACGCAGACAGAGACAGTCACCTGACCGATATACTGGATACATGGCTCTTATGAGCAAGTGTATTGTGACAGAGCCATCTTATTTCGAAGAAGCAGTGTAGGAGCCCACATGGGTAGATGCCATGGTGGAGGAGTATGACTCCATTGTCAGAAACAGTGCTTGGGAGATTGTTCCAAGGCCAATGGGAAAATCAGTTGTAGGATCAATATGGATCTACAAGGTAAAGCAAGTTGTTGATGGGAGTGTCAAGAAGTATAAGGCAAGATGTTTTTCCCGAGGCTTCTCATAGATTGAGGGGATTGGCTATGAAGAAACCTTTGCACCTGTCGCATGGTATTCTTCCATACGGACCATCCTTGCTCTCTCAGCACAGATGGGTTGGCACATTCATCAGATGGATGTGAAGACTGTGTTCCTTAATCAGATCATTGAGGAAGAGGTGTTCATTGAGCAGCCTGAAGGATTTTAGATCTTCAGCAGTGAGTCACATGTGTGCAAGCTCAAAAGAGCGTTGTATGGGCTGAAACAAGCACCGTGTGCTTGGTACACTCGGATCGACAGCTATTTCACTGGACTTGGCTTCACCAAGAGTGAGGCGGATGCAAACCTGTACCAGATTGTGGTGGAGGGTAATATTTTTATCATTGTACTTTATGTTGATGATTTAATACTAACAGGTGATGAGCATTTGATACACTCATGCAAGGAATATCTTGCAAAGGAGTTTGAGATGAAGGATTTGGGCCTTCATTATTTCCTTGGATTGGAAATATGGCAGCGGAAAGGTGAATTTTTTGTGTCTCAAGGCAAGTATGTCCTTGAGATATTGGAGAAGTTTCACATGCAAGGCTACAAGCCTATCGACACTCCTCTTCTGGGAAATTGGAAGAAATAGGATGCTACATCGGCAGAGGTAGTGGATGCCACTGTTTATCGACAGTTGGTGGGTTCGCTCATGTATTTAGTCAATACAAGACCAGACGTATGCTATGCGGTGAACCAGCTTTCACAAGTGATGGTTAAGCCTACCAAGATCTTTTGGAAGGCAGGAAAGCATGTCCTGAGATATCTCAGGGTCACATTTGAGTATGGTTTATGGTACAGACAGACGGATGAGGTGAAGTTGCATGGCTTCACAGATGCAGATTGGGCAGGAAGCCCAACAAACAGAAAAAGCACATCAGGAGGGATTTTTCAGTATCGTATCTATGACAGTTTCTTGGTACAGCAGGAAACAAAGATCCGTGGCACTCAGTTCAGTGGAAGCAGAATACATGGCAGCAAGTCAAGCTGCATGTGAGGCTATCTGGATAAGGAAGATTCTGGTTGGTTTGTTCGGTTCACATTTAGATCCCACAGTGATACATTGTGATAATCAGAGTTGCATTAAACTCTCGGTTAATCCTGTGTTTCATGATAGATCTAAACATATTTATATCTGGTATCATCATATCAGAGATTGTGTGCAGCGGAAGATCATGTTACTTCAGTACATTCCTACGGAGGATCAGGATGCAGATATTCTGACGAAGGTGCTCACCAGGAGCAAATTCGAATACCATAGAGGCAGGATCAAAGTGAAAGATAATCCCTATCTTGTTGAGAGGGAGTGTTGAGATTCAACAAGATGATGAGCTTAGTGAAAAGAGTCGCCTTCACTAAGTAGGCCCACAGGCTATTTTTGGCGCAAGTCTATTTTTAGACTATGTCTATTTTTAGACATGGTGATCATATTTCAGAAGTTTCAGGATGCTATTTGTGGATCGTTGATCAAGTTGGAAAAATAGATGAAATTCTATTTTTAGAATATTGGGCGAAGTCTATTTATAGATCGTTGATCTAAAAATAGATGCATGTCGATTATTATTAGCTCTTAATAATAATCAGACACTAAACAACAACTTATTCTCTTGGAGCACTTTGTTTTAGTGCACAGATGTGGCACATCAGTGGACTGAGGGAATTACGCAATTCCCAAGGGTTTACTGGAGCTAATGCATGGAGGACTCAGTTAGAACTCAAGTGGCAGAGTTATGACACATTTGGAAGAAGTAGTTATGGAGTTGTATTCAGTTTAACTCAGTTAGACTCAGTTGAGCTAGTTGTATCTAGTCTAACTGAATGATACACTAGTGAGAGTGGAGTGAATTAATTAGTTAATTAATTCACAAATAATAACTCATTAATCAACTGAACAATACAACATTTAACTACAGTGCATGGCAGTTTCAGTGGAGACCCAGTGGAGAGATAGGTGAAAGGGCAAGATAGACTATTTGTTGTGACTATAGTGATGCATTGATTGCATCACACACACATTGGAGTTGCCAATGAGGATTGCGCAGTCAAGGCAAGCGTAATTAGAATTCATTCAGAGCTATTATTTAGCAGGAATCGCGCAGTGGAGGTAGGCTAGCAGGAGGGCAAAGATCGGTGCATGGATTTGCAAGATTGTTCCTGATTAGTGTATGACAATTGTACTGTACTGAGAGCTTGATAAGATTTTTATGAGGATTGTCATATGATTCCATGATACATAATATATAGTTTTGGTTTTCAGCTTCAAGCTTTCCCATTAAAAACTGTGTTATGTGTGATTTTTTATTTATTTATGCTTTACATGTGTGTGCAATTAAATTTTCCGCAAAATATTAACAAGTGGAATAGATTCAGTATCTTGCATAAAGTTAAATAGTGTGAGATCAGGTGGATCTAGGATATATGCATGCTTAGTGCATATAATTTCTACAAATTCACAGTCTCATTTTCATAAATGGCTACACCAATCGATGCCATAATAATGAGTGGTAAGAGTTTTCAGTGGGGGAAGGGTAAACAAAGGGCCTTTGAAGAGTTGAAGAATAAAAGTAGTCAAACACCTATTCTTTCATTAGAAAATTTTAGTGTCCCTTTGAAGTGGGGGAAAATGCAAGTGGGTGTGCTATTGGAGTGGTCTTGAAGTAGGGAGGAAGGCATGTATGCTACCAATTTGAAGTGTTTCATGGTACGGTTCTCAACAACCCTACCTAGAAAAAGGAGTTGTATACCCAGGTTCAAGCTATCAAAAAATGGAAACACTATCTTATGGGAAAGGATATAGTAATCCACACATATAACCAACCACTACAATACTTCCAAGCCTAGAGTAAGCTACAACAAAAAAAACATTACAATTGGCTGGAGTTTGTACAACAGTTTCATTTAGTGATTGAGTGGGAGAAGGATAGCATAAAAATATTAACCGACATAATTTCAAGGCCATCCACATTAAAAATTACATATTTTTGAACTTTGACGCACATGGAGACTTTCATCTACGATTCATATGGAGAGGCATATATAGAGTATGAGGGATTCAGGGAGGTGTTTCAGTAGTTGCAGAGATAGAGTCATGCAAAAAACCAAGATAACACAATTGTGAGGCCTTCCAACCATGGCCTCAACATTTGGATCTCTATAACTAAGTTTTTACTTTAGGTAAAATAAAATAAAGAAGATAATTATTTCGTATTTCAACAATATATTCATTTTCATTAAAAAAATATCGTAAGTATGTAAATCTAAATTTGTTTATTATATTTTCATACAATATTCATAACTTCTCATATAACAACAACAACAACAAGAGAACCTAGGAATTTTTTAATTCCTTGAATTTGTGATCCTTCATGTGAAAATCAATCCTTCCCGACTAATTTTCCACCTAGTCAACTAGGAGCAACCTATCTAGATTCCTAGTGCTAGGGAAAATCCACAACTTACCTAGCCCTTTGTTCCCAAGCCTAGAACCGCCTCTCGTAGTGTGCATAAACCAAGTGCTCAAATTACCTAGCTCTTAGTACCTCTTTGAATCTCCTTCGAGAATTGAATCTCACAATGTCAATTTTTTTTCAAGTTTCTTCCTCTTCTCTCCTCACAATTACGCCAACAAAACCAAATATGATAAATGATCAAATTCCAAGGCTTCGCCATCCTCTTCCCCCAATAATTATCCTTCACACGAACTCTAAGATATATTATCCCCATTATTTCCCACCAAAATATATTTAATAATCCTTCCCCATTGCCATAAAATCTCTAGCCAAATTACTATGTTGCCTACTTTACTCACCCATATATAAATATCTTGGGTATTTCCCTTCTTCCAAGTTAACAAACATGATCTTTTTGCAAGGTCAAAGAAAGACTCCACCTATAATTAGGATTTATTTTAATTTAATAATAAATTATGAAGGTTACACCTAAGAAGTTACATAAAAGTTTCACTTAAAATTATAATCAATCTTAAGGCTAATCATAAGCTTAACCATTAATTAATCATCTAGCATAACATACCATAGAATACTAGCATATTCATGCAAGGTGTGGGTATGTAGCTAGCATACACATACATTGTATGTATACTAATAACATCAAAAATAAATTAACCAACAATCATTTTTTAGTGGGCAAGTTAAAAACTAATCATAACATAAAAGGGTTGAGTGAGCATTACACACAACCCTCCTTCTAGAAACTTTGTCTCGAATTTTGTGTCATAATAAAAATGTCTTTTTCAGTAAGCTATCTGTCACTAGATTAGAACGAGTCATTGGAAATCCTCTTAATTAGAAAATGTTAGCTTTGGGATAAATACATGCTCACGATTACCAAAATACAAATGGTGTGGTATGGTGGACCCAACCCCATTTTATGCCCCAGATCATCAATTTTCCCCCTAACTATATGAGATGCTAAGAGATCCATCACTTAAGCTATTTGTGCCATTAGAATATGTGTGTTCCATATTATGCATTGGTTCCCTCCTTTCCACCACTTCAAAATTTCACCCTGGGGCTCTTATCTCACTCATGTCTTTGCATATGTGTGTCAAGATGTGGTTCGAGTTTTTCACATATTTTTCAAATTTCGTTTTTATACCATTAGTACTTTCACTTGGGGTATTTGGTTTATGTGCATATAAAGAAAATTGTTGGTTATGCCAACCCCCAAGGCGCATGACACAAGGTAGAAACAAACATCCTTGGAGGTATGATATTATTCAACCAGAATACTAGGTACTCCCTCATGATATCCTTGCATATCACCACTTCGCTCCTTCGATATCACAATAGGACCCCCTACTCTAAGCACATTTAGTTCCATCACCCTCTCCTTAGTTATATGGTCATGGATGGTCATTGGGTCACTAATTTTCCACCCACATGGATATCCTCATGTCATAATCTCGTTTATGTTATAGGAATCCATGTTGCATTATCCTCTTTACTATGAGCTATTTGTTTCCATCTCTTGAGAATTCACCTCATGCGTCTTTGTCATCATGTTATTGACCTGCCCTGATGCTCACAGGTACTAGTTCAAGTGATCATCATTAATATTCTAATACGTTTGCATTTGGCCTCTCATACCTCAACCCTTAGTAAACCCTTTACATGATCACCCTACATCTACCAACCTACACCGAGACTATCCAATTGGCTCCCAACCCTTTGCAATTACCTACTTGCACCTTTATGCAAGTTTTCATTTCATTTGGGCACCCATATCCATGGTTGTAAATTCCCACTAGTATTTATTGGATTCTTTCATAAGTGTACAAAAATATTTTTGAAAGAGTGACTCTCTCATGATCATCTCATTTCTTCATTCCCTAGTGGCAGTCCTGGTCGCCCTTGGTTGGAGTATTTGCATTCCCCATTGCCACCATATTTTCAACATCACATTAATGGCCTTTAGTTGTGTTTCCTATTTTTCCAATTGATATTCACCATCGCCTATCCTTATATACCTACCCAATTCTCATCCAAAACAATGACTTGTCGAGTACCCCCCTTGGAAGTCCTCCCGAGTTTGGGGGTTCACATATCTCAATTTTTTTACTTTCGTCATTGTTAGTTATACTTTGACTAAAGTATATCAATAGTCTCCACCCCATTTATTTTGGCCTCACTCTTTCACAGTTTGGTATGTGACCCAACTACAAGTATATTTCTAAGGGACCTCTTCCTTTACTTGTTGTCTCTTCCTTACTATTGACTTCAACTCTAATATTCTAGGAATGAAGTGATATATTGGTTCTTATTCTCATCTATGATTATGAAACTCAGATGGAATAGTGAGAGTCATTATTTCTCATTCATTTCATTGACCCCCCTGATGTTAGAATTCATCACAGTTTCACCTCGGGATGGTTCTTACATTATGATAGTTGCAGTCTCCAATTTGTTTTTAAGACCCATGTTCTTGATCAACATGCCTCCACTAATAGTTTACACATTTTATGGTTATGTTAGGCTATGGGAGTATTTTCATTAGAAATTTCTTCTACTACAATCAACACATATAAGGGTGATGCAGTCATCTACTTCAACATATTTCCACCACTTTTCTATTTATAATCTTTGACAAGACCACTCTTATCTATCGTTGTAATTATAATTATGAAAATTCATGATCATGAAAATGGGACATGTATGCCTCACTTTTATATTATACTTATTTCTTTCAGCGGGATGATTTTTTTGTTGGTGATCCCCTTTGTATATCCTTCTAAACTTCCTCCTCTCTTAGATCTAGACCTCTCTTCTGAGAAGTATCAGTCAAGTAACATGAAAATATTGATGTGTTTTGGCTATACATATTCTACTAACCTCGGATATTAGGAGGAAATTATTACCAATTGGAATTTTTGCATACAACTATACAAGTTATCACTTGAATAAATCATCAATCAAGCAAAACAAAGGTTCCCTATATCTATTAATAAGCAACACCAAAAATATTTGGTTAAACATTACAATTTGGGTTTTGATTCATCCACAAAATCACCATTCAATATGTGTGTGGACTCACATGAATCTCCTTGACATTGATTATTCTGACGCAACTGTGACTGAACGACTGATGTCTGGAGGCACTACACAATAAACTGAATGTGAATAAAATTAGACTTGTCCAATAATTCTCTCAGTCGCAACCTTAAAAATATCATCCTATGGATTTGGGGATCTGAGCCATTACCACATCACTCTATGCCTACAACTTTGATTCAGATAATCATGATCTGACTTCTGAGACTTGGCCACACCCTTAACAAGTTGAGCTACCAGATTTTGGGTCCTTGGCCGTTGGCACAACACACCCAACCTGTGGCTTTGCTTACCTATTCCGCTACCTCAACTCTTCATGCCCGCGACTCTGCTTCATATCCCCCAGATATGATGCGTGATCACATCTGTGATACCAACCCTTTGCATGAGCTCCTCCCGAGATACCTGTGCGATCTAAGAAAAAAAATGGACCAAACAAACTCATGGACACAAATCATAAATTGCTTGAGCAAGTGTACAAATGATCTTGAGGTCGCCTCTATTTATAACTTTGTGAGGGACCACTTGGGGCTTTGACTGGATCAACATGCGGTTAGGCCAACCATTAAAATATTAAAATAATTCATAACTTAATTTCTGCTTTACCAATTGTGGCGATCTATAGGACGATTTTGATCCTCTCGAAAAGAGGAATCTAACTAAATTATTATCTTAATCATCTGAGTTTTCCATAGTGAAATTTGACCCTAGTTGTAAAAATTAACACTCCCTCTCAACTATGAATAATTCCACTTTGCAATCTCTGCTTATAGTTCTCTGCATCATGGTGTCATCACGACTCAACTCAATCTGCTGATATATGTTCATAGATCGATATGTCATTATGATATTCATGCATCATCATGTGTCATCACCGAACATCTCTGTCATGTAGTCTTCATGTTGTGAACCTTTCTAACTATAAATCATCAATGTACACGTCATGCTTATTGTTTAAAATTCAACAAGAAATTTGTGTCTAATTTAATTTTCCCTTAATTAAATTGGAAAATAAATTGTAATCTTATCTCATAATCACTTGTAATAGTTAATTGAGTGTGATAGACTCAGTTAGCTCATGAAATTCGAGTTGAGGGTGGCTGGTGAGGCATGTAGAGTAATTCTATTTGTTTTAGAGTCCAAGTTGCAGTTAGTGTATTAGTTTAAAGCATGAGAAATCAATTAACTCAATTAAGTGAGTTAAAGTCGGTCTAACTAGTTGTAACTGATTGTTGCACTAGTGAGAGGTCAAGTGAATTAAATCAGATTTAATTCACATGTAGTGATTTGTCAAGTGACTGATTATTTCCCATTAATAGATGCATGCATGTCAGTTCTGATGAAGACCCAATTGAGATAGAGGTTAAAGGGATGTTATCTATCAGTTCTATTATTAGTAAATTTCCGGCGCACAAATAGAAAACCATAGGATTTCCTGACCCATGATGTATTGCACAGTTTTGGAAGGTTGAATTTCCTAATTAATAAGGATCAATTGTTCTTAGAATAGTGCAAGCAAGGCAGGCTGAGAAGAGGTAGGAAATTGGCTAAGTGTTGGTCAATTTTTTCTAGATCAGTGTGAGACAGTTGGGAGAGTGCAGCAGACTCTTGTGAGAAGAGTGCATTGTATTGTTTCATGATTCCCTGGTTGATAATACAATAAATATAGAGGGGTTTTGAGCAGCAAGCTTTCCCCAAGAAAAATATCTGTGTTGTGCGATTGATTTTCTTCTTTCTCTTACTTGGTGTGATTGTGCGATCATGTTTAATTTCCGCAAATTAATTGTAGAAGGATTCAATATCTTTCTCTATAATATTGCATGATCAGATTGAATCCATTGGTATACATATTGTTTGTATAATTTCTACATGGTATCAGAGCGCAAGAAATCACTATAGTGGAGAAGAAATTGAGTTTGTGTTGAACATCATTCAAATTTTCAAAAATATTCTTTGGTGCGACAGGCAGATCAAGATGGCTTTCAATGGATTAAGATTTGAGTATGCACTCGAGGGAAGTTCTAATTATATTTCATGGAAAGACAGAATGGAGGTATTTTTGGAGGACAACGGGTTGAAATAATTTCTCGACACTGATATTCCAAGGCCCGCAGTAGCGGACGTCACTCTTCTTTATGCTTGGAAAAAGAAGGTTGAAAAGGTGAGGAGGATCTTATTAGAGGGAGTTCAAGATCACATTGTCTTGAGTCTCCATGGAAAGGAGACTCCATATGCAATGTGGAAGGCCTTGACAGATCTTTTTAAGAACAACAGTGACCACAAAAAATTGGCATTGAAGTACAAGCTCAGGAAAATCAAAATGGAGAAAGGTGATACTATTCCGAAACACTTGACCAAGTTCATCCAATGTCGAGATGAGCTTGGAAGAGCTAGCATAGTTATCAAGAATCTATCAATGGGAGGGAGAAGCTACGAGATTGGGAGTGACTTTGGTCGGATTTGGTACAAGAAGAATTCAGGCAGAATACCAGGGATGGATCCTCATCCAAGATAGATGATGAGAAAAATTGCACCTTGGATGGTAAGGCAAAGAAGGGAAATGGAAAGAAATCCTATTCCAATTATGAGACTGGCAAAGAAGGCAAGAAGCGTGACATGTCCAGAGTGAAATGTTTTCACTATCATGAGCATGGACATTATGCCACTAATTGTCAACAGAAGAAGAATAACAACAAGAAGGCTTCAGGATCTGCAGCGGGTGATGCTTTGGCTTCACAGTTCAAGTTGGAATTCTCACTCATCGCATGCATGGTGTCTATTTCGATGGGATCAGTGTGGTCCTTGGATAGTGGTGAAACTTTCCACATGACAGGAGACAAAGAACTCTTTAGTAGCTTGGAGGAGAAGGATCTTCATATGCACATCGAGATGGGTGATGACGGGAGGTATAACGCTACCAGGATTGGTACAGTTACTTTCCAGAGATAGTTAGGCAAACCTTTCTTATTAAAAGATTTCATGCATGTACCAGGCATGAAAAATAATTTAGTTTCAGTTTCTATGTTGGAGGATAGAGGATGTGGTGTAGTTTTCAGTGAAGAGAATGCATTCCTTCTTCACAAAGCCACAGGACAAGTTAAGAAGATTTGGGTTCATGTGAAGAACCTCTACAAACTTGATGTAGATGGCTATGCAACATTGATGAGTAAAGCAGATAGAGTGGTGAGCCGGGGTGAGGGTGAGTTATGGCACGGGAGATTGTAATGGCCCAAACCACGTTGCTTTAATAATGGTGCAGCGATTTCTTACCAAGCCCAAAGGGTACTCTTGTGCAGATAGACACATGAAAGGGACGTAACATGGGGAAGTATAAAAAGGCCACTTTTCACGAGAAGGAGAACCAAGCAGTGGAAATCCTTGAGATATTTCACTCAGATGTGTGTGGACCATTCTCTACAGCTTCAACAGCAAAGCACAAGTATGATGTGATTTTTGTTGATGATTTTTCTAGAAAGTGTTGGATCTAATTCATGCAGAAGAAAGATCAGATGTTCTCAAAATTTTATGTATTCAGAGAATTGGTTGAGAAATATACAGGGAAGCAGGTGAAGGCTCTAAGGAGTGACAATGGTGGTGAATACATCTCCAATTAATTCAAGAAATTTTGTACCAAAGAAGGAATTCAAAGAGAGTTGATTGCGCCTCATAACCCACAACAGAATGGGGTTGCAGAACGAAATAACAGAAAAATTGTGGGTGTGACACGAGCTATGTTACATGATCAGGCCCTTCCGTTGCATCTGTGGGCAGAGGCATGCAACACAACGGTATTTGTGCAGAATCGTAATCCTTATCGGATACTTGGCATGAGTACACCGGAGGAGGCTTTTTCTGGTAAGAAACCTGATGTTTCATATTTTAAAATTTTTGGCTCATTTGTATATTTCCATATGACCAAATATTCAAGAAAGAAGCTAGAACCAACAACAAAGATTGGGATATTTTTGAGGTACAACTATCGGGTGTATTTGCCGAACAACAGGATGAAAATTGTCAGACGGGATGTAAATTTTGATGAGGAGAAAGACATGTGTTTGTCCCTTGAGAGGGAGCTTGATTTGCATGCAGATGAGGAACTCTTGGTTCCAAAATATGAACCTCAATATGTGGAGAAGCCACATGAGGAGGATCATGGAGTGGCAGAAACCACTCATGCAGAGCCATCCACCAGACATGGTAGGAGGCGCACCATAGAGGTTGACAGATTGAGACTTGATGTGGCAGAACATGTCAGAGCACCTACATCACAACGTAGACAGAGACAGTCACCAGACATGTATACTAGATACATGGCTCTTATGAGCAAGTGTATTGTGATAGAACCATCCTCTTTTAAGGAAGCAGTGCAGCAACCAACTTGGGTTGATGTCATGGTTGAGGATTATGACTCCATCATCATGAACAGTGGATGGGAAGTTGTCCCAAGACTAGTCGGGAAGTCAGTGGTTGGATCTAGATGGATCTATAAGGTGAAGCAAGCAGCGGATGGGAGTGTGGATAAGTACAAGGCTAGATTTGTAGCCTGAGGATTCTCATAGGTTGAGGGGATTGACTATGAGGATAGTTTTGCACCAGTTACACGATACTCAATGATTAGATCTATCCTTGCACTCTCAGCGGAGACGGGTTGGAAGATACATCAGATGGATGTGAATACTGAATTCCTCAATGGAGTTATTGAGGAAGAAGTGTACATTGAGTAGCCAGAAGGTTTTGAGACCTTTGACAGGGAGTTGCATGTGTGCAGACTCAAGAGAGCACTGTATGGGCTGAAGCAAGCACCTCGTGCTTGGTACACTAGGATTGACATCTATTTCACCGGGCTGGGCTTCATGAAGAGTGAAGCGGATGTGAACCTATACCAGATTGTGGTTGATGGTAAGATTTTGATTATCATACTTTATGTTGATGATCTTATTCTGACAGGTGATGAGCAACTCATAACTTCTTGCAAAGAAGATCTTGCAAGAGAGTTTGATATGAAGGACATGGGATTCCTTCACTATTTCCTTGGTTTGGAGATATGGTAGCGGGATGGGGAGCTATTTTTTTCTCAAGGCAAGTATGCCAAAGATATTATGAAGAAGTTCCACATGGAGAGTTGTAAACCCATGGAGAATCCTCTTGTAGGAAATTGGAGGAAGGAGGATGCTACTTCAGGTGAGGTAGTGGACGCTACTATTTACAGGCAGATTGTGAGTTCTCATGTAGTTGATGAACACATGACCAAACATATGCCACGCAGCTAACCATCTTAGTCAAGCTATGGTTAAGCCGACCAAGCTCTTTTGGAAGGTGGGAAGCATGTCTTGATATATATTAGGGGCACTACATAGTATGGATTATGGTACATACGGATAGAGGGAGTGGAGCTTCAAGGCTTCACCAATGCAGATTAGGTAGATAGTCCATCAGAAAGGAAGATCACATCAGGAGGGATCATCAACATAGGATCGACAACAATTTCTTGGTACAACAAGAATCAGAGATCAGTTGCACTCAGTTCAGTCGAGGTAGAGTACATGGAAACCAGTCAGGAAACATGTGAGACCATCTGTGTGAGGAAGATACTTGTTGGTTTGTTTGGTCATCAGATGGATCTGATGGTGATACATTGTGATAACCAGAGTTGCATAAAACTCTCGGTTAATCCAGTATTCCATGACAGGTCCAAGCATATTAACATCTGGTACCACCATATTAGAGATTGTGTTTAGAGATGCTTTATGTTACTTCAGTCCATTCCCACGGAGGATCAGGATGCAGATATTTTGACGAAGGCACTTGCTAAGAGAAAATTTGAATACCACAGAGGCAGGATCGCGTAGCTAATAATCCCTTTCTCTTTGAGAGGGAGTGTTGAAAATTCAACAAGATATGTGTGTCTAATTTAATTTTCCCTTAATTAATTGGACAATAAATTGTAATCTTATCTCATAATCACTTGTAATAGTTAATTGAGTGTGATAGACTCAGTTAGCTCATGAAATTCAAGTTGAGGGTGGTTGGTGAGGCATGTAGAGTGATTCTATTTGTTTTAGAGTCCAAATTGTAGTTAGTGTATTATTTTAATGAATGAGAAATTAGTTAACTCAATTAAGTGAGTTAAAGTCAGTCTAACTAATTTTAACTAATTGTTGAACTAGTGAGAGGTCAAGTGAATTAAATCAGATTTAATTCACATGCAGTGATCTGTCAAGTGACTGATGATTTACTATTAATAGCTGCATGCATGTCAATTCTGACGAAGACCCAGTTGAGACAGAGGTTAAAGGGATGTTATCTATCAGTTGTATTATTAGTAAATTTATGGTGCGCAATTAGACAACCATAGGATTTCCCATGATGTATTGCGCAGTTTTGGAAGGTTGAATTTCCTAATTAATAGGGATCAATTGTTCTTAGAATAGCGCAAGCAAGGCAGGCTAAGTAGAGGCAGTAAATTGGCTAAGTGTTGGTCGATTTTGTCTGGATCAGTGTGAGACAGTTGGTGGAGTGCAACAGACTCTTGTGAGAAGAGTGCATTGTATTGTTTCATGATTCCTTGGTTGATTATACAATAAAGATAGAGGGGTTTTGAGCACCAATATTTCTCGAGGAAAAATATCTGTGTTGTGCGATTCATTTGCTTCTTTCTCTTACTTGGTGTGATTGCGCGATCGTGTTTAATTTCTACAAATTAATTATAGAAGGATTTAGTATAATGCTCTAGAATATTGCATGATCGGATTGAATCCATTGGTATACATATTTTTTGTATAATTTCTACACTTATTTATGCTTATATCTTGATTGTTTCTGCATGTATGTCAAACATACTCGGATCTAGAAGAAGAATTTGTCATCAGAGGGGCGCTTAGGTTGCCACCCTTCATCCATTAGGATATCATTTTGGAATATTTGTTATCAGGTTACAACCCGAAATATCCTTATTAATCAACATCAGAGAGCACATCAACAGGGAACACATCTCAACCTGTAACCACATCGGGGAGCACATCTCGACCCGAAACCTCAAGGGGGAGATATACCTCTACAACCCCATATCGAGCAATAGGATATCCATCAATGCAGGGGAGCCTATCTCGACCCTGGGATTACATTGGGGAGCGCACTCTCAACCCGGATAGAATTATCTAAACTCATCCTATTACCTACTGAAATTATTATCGATGACCTTGAATATTCATGTAGTAGAACACCTGCATCATAATCTTGCTTGGACGAGATACCTGACTTACCAAGAGGTAAGGATCACACACTTCCAAGCCTTCTAAATTGTTGGCCACACAGATAGGTATTCCCGACAAGCCCTGCTTATGGGTATGATAGCAACTGGGGTATACTTTGCAATGACCAAAGGTGGGGGAGATACTCAAATTGTCAAAACGGACAAGGATCACACACATCCCATGGGCGAAAAATAGGGAAGAAACATATAGAACCCTATTTTCAAGAGTTACCTCAACCACAGGATCCCTCTATCTCAATTCCTCATTCTTGGAGCTCAAACAGGGAGGAAGAGTTGGCTCAGTGTCCTCAATCAGCATTGCTCTCATCTGGTATATGTTGATTCCTATTCCTACATGGCATCAAATCAAGCATTCATGTTAGAACATACATAATCATGTACAACAAGATACTAATCATAACAATATACCATAACCATACTCCCTCTCATGGAGGTGTCAAACATACATGGATACAATAATCATCCTCCCTCTTGTGGAGGTTTCATTCACAAGCCTAAGATTGTCTCAAACAACTGCAATATCTCAAATACATGGAGAAATCATAGTCCCAACTATACATATTTGGTATTCTCTATCATCATAGTGCATCCATGTCTTATCCATATCATGCTTGGTCAGCTCTCTAAGGAGCTTCTACATCATGCCTCACAACTAGCCTTTCTAGCAACATTATATCTGACCCCGGTCGTGTTATGGACCTCTCATTCAAGATGTCATGGTAGATCTCATACTTAGGCAACATAAAAATGTGCTTGCTAATCCCAAACATCATCATTTCATTCATGCAGCTACATATCATGGGAGAAATATCTCAACCTTTATGAATAGAACAAGTAAAATATGTTTGGTGGCAAGTCTGAGTGAAGCAACTCAATCATGAATTCAATCATGTTCTATAAATATCATATACGGATGGATGTTAAAAATGGAACATCAATGCTTCAACCAACTAATAGATTCCATGTCATGTTCAATCAACATTTGAACTTTAAATCAGAGTGTCCAAGGATTTACATTACACAAAGACATTTCAACGGTCTTGCAATATGGATTTTCTTTCTCAAATTCCAGAAATCAATTCATCATGCCATGATACATCATTCAGATATTAAGAAGTAATCTCCCTCTTAATTATATTTTCATAGGCTTATCACTCGTCAAGTATAGACTATCAGTATGTATAATCATAGCCATAATCAATATCAAGTCCATACCTTGGAACTCATTATCCTGACTTCACCAGATAACAATCAAACATAAACAAATTTGAATCAAGGAGCTTGCATCACACAACACTCTCTACCAACATAATGGCTTACCATGCCAACATAACCAGCCTTAAACAAATCAATGTTTTTGTTAACAAAATCAACTCATCCAAGTTTAAAATTCATTCAAAAACTATTATCAAAGGCATTGATTTCATAGTATCAATTCTTTAAACTAGAGATAGGTAGATCACATATCAAGTCTTGACTTCATTTCATGTCAAGCTCTCAAGTCTATCATTTAACATGTCATTATAGGTCATTTCCTTCATTAGATATAAGTGCATATACATCAATATTAAGTCATGCATGTTCATACTAAGTCACAACAACCATTGTGCTAGGAACAAGGAGGTCGACGTAGAACCATATGTCTGTATACTCACATACGACACTAAAGATCACTATGTCCACATAACATAGTCATCTGGGAAAATAAAATATCACCAAATAAAATAATTTGAAATCCAAATGTGCGATATAATTCTATACATAGCTCAATCATTAAGTGACATGTCAAGAGTATCGGAATCAATCAATAAAAACATGTAGCACACTCCTTAAACATAATGACATGTCCATATGAATGTCTTAGTACACACAAGTTCAGTTCAGACATACGAACTTTCCCAAATGATAGATCTTACCGGTATCTGCAATACATCTGCAGAATTGACATCTTCCAACTAACCATCTAATTTCATGCTTACTTCCAAAAATTCCAGAAATTAGTTCACAACGACAAGAAAAAACGGATTCGGAGTATAGACCGAATTCATTGTCCAAAACCTCAATGTTGTGTCTCTCAGGCATAGTCACATCTATGAGCCTTCCTTTGCATGAATGAGGCTCAAATATTTGATGTGGATTAATGAATGTCAAACACTCATAAATCATATTTCAATAAAGCATATTCTGGCACATGAAAAAGAATATTTTAGGAGAGAGGTTCTCCCTTTGAATGAGAATCCACTTCATTTGTGTCATCAACCTGTCTTTACAGGGATCATACAATAGCATATCTATTCGATCATAAACACATATCTATCATGATCATCAATATCATTTCATAAATCTTTCATCAAGGGCTGGACTTGAAAGATCAAGGCGACAGACTGATGTGACAACACAATCTTAAGATACAAATAAAAATACATCAAGTTATAACATTTAATTTCACCACATGCTATAATTGCAGATAGTCAAAGATATGAAACATCAATCTCATAGATATGCCTCTATCATCACGGTTTCCAATACCATGCATATCATAAACAATAGGATCAAGTTAGGTTAGTCGACAAACCAACAAGGTGCAATCACTCTTTTTCTATGAGCTTTCATCATGCTTATCACATGCATTATCAACACCATATAAATGAGGTAACCTTCTATAAGAGATCTAACAGATCTTATGGTATCAAGAGTCAAGAGTACCATCCACTAGAGTCAAAATCAGGATCTCAAAAAAAATAGATGTTAACCACACATCAAGATATTTCATTATATCCAAGATCAATAATAAGTACTCTTGCAGATTCAAGCAGATCATCATGATCAAAACATTCAACACTAGGTGCACCATTTCATTATAGGAAACATAAATCCCAATCATCCATATGCATGTGTAAGCCATATGAGAAGTAAACATTCTCAATATACCATAGGGCTTACCTAGCCATCCGATTTTGTAGTTGAAACATAACATTAATATAATATACGTTGGGTGCCTTGCAGTATTACCTGTGGACCTTCACATAGGCAGCTTGTAGTGTGAAAGTGCATCTTTACCTTTTCCGGATCTGAACACTTTCCTTTCCGCATCTAGTTATCTTTTCTTTTCCATATCTAGCTATATTTCCGGATCTAGCCATCTTTCATGCATTTCCAAAGATCCTCAAGAGGGATCCACTCATCACATTTCATCATGGAGTTTAGAAATATCCAGGTGCTCAAATATACATGCAGGAAGTAACGACAATAAACAATAATTATAGAAATCAAATCCATAAGCATAAACACGAGTAAGGGTAATAAGTCAAGGAATAATTATCTTCAATGAGAGATGATCCTCTCCCTCTTGAACCAGCCTTCAAGAGCCGTCCATACGACATAAAACAATTTTGCCTTCAATAAGAAATTTTATCAATACCCAGGTCAACTGTCAAATCAATCCCAAGTACTTGAGCATCTTTACAAAGGCTATGCGAGAGTTGCATACACCAAATCTCAATACTTTACCATAAACCATGATTTCTCTCAAACCATTTGATCTGAATGGGAATATTAGTTTTGTTGTGATAAGATCCAATTCAGAATAGAAACAATTGTTTGAGGATTGAGAGGTTAATTGCAAGTTTAACATGAGTTATTATGTGTTTTTATGTGAATTTCATGAGAAAATTAACATAAATAAAATACTAAACAACATCACCTAATAGACATAAACATCACCATAAACAGTCACACATCACAATATGATGAAGGAGTTCACCCTGTTTGGGCTATGTCTCCTTGGTCCAACTTCCAATGGCTTAACTCTCTTCTTTTATGCTCAAAAGTGTGATTACATGTGTTTACAATTCTCAAACAGCTCTGAAACTTGTTCAATCAACTCCAGAATCCCAAAATTTCCTATCTAGCCTCTTTCTACATCGAATTTGACCAAAAACTAGAGAATTTATGACTTCCCCTAGTTTCTCCACTATTCCTTCCACAAATTCCTCAAAATCTGACATCAAAACTACAAATTCGCCCGTATTTTTGCTAATTGGGCGACATTTTGGCGGAAAACAGGGCTAATTTGTCGGCACACCAATTTTACGCTAACGTTTGTCTTCCAAAAATTAGGGTCATTTGGGGGGCCACGTGCCCAAGGGATGATCCCTGTGGCTGGCCCCCTCCCGTCGGCGGTTGGCATTAACTGTTAAGGGTTTTTTTTACATAGGTGATTTTGTAACCTGCGGCTTGCAAACTGTCGGTTTGAAGACTGACGGTTACTTAGCCGTGGGGAGCGTTCACATAGCACCTTCAGGGTTAACATGTAATGGTTAAGTAATGGTTGGGGCACAGGGCTAGCCTCCCGCCCTTGGTCCTGCCCCCGACGTCGTGACCAGGGTTGGGGCTAGACCCCAACTCCCATCCCCAAACTCAATAACGTTACAAAACAAATATAAACCGCAACCATATAACATTAAGAAATAATGTGATTGTGTATTGGAAAAGGCTTAGTGCTTGGAATTTGGAGGTTGTGGGTTCGACCCCCGCCCACTCCGCTCAGTCTTCAACACAAAATTTTGGTGGCTCTCGGGCTGCCATGTGCCGGCCCTTGGCTAGGCCATGTGGCAACCTGTGGTTGGCCACCATCCCTCCAATAAAAATTTTCCACCAACGAACCAATGATCACACGCCACTTGGCATCACACCATTCGACCAGAAGACCCCCTTAACCAAGTCAACGGTACAATGAGCCTACCATGTAGGCATGCCCAATCAGATGTACGAGCTGCTGACTGGGTTGTCCTGCATTTTTTTTTTGCCTATTTGATAAAGTGGAAAAAACACATTTTTGGGAGCATACAGTGTTGGTTATCCACGAAACGAGTTGCGAAAGATTCATAACGACAAGATCTATGTGTTCGTTTAGGTTTCACATCGATCCAACAACTTTTATTTTTGAGCATAATTTTGAGCACCTAATCACCTTTATCCACTAACTGCCTAAAGTTTTCTTCCTACCCTAGAATTATTTTAGGTCTCTACCATCTTCTGCTTGCTTCTATAAAGGTGTCTCCTTGGGGGTGATCTCCATGGTTGTTCTTCAACCAAATCTGATAGCATGTTAATTTTTCATAAAGCAACATTGTTCTTTACTTTGATAGTTACATATCATCATTAATGTGTGACATTCACCCCAAATAATTATACCTTTGTACAGATCTGTATTATTAACCATGAGAATATGAAACTATGCAGAAAGAAAATGCCATCATCATCATCATCTAAGAAGCAGAAATTAAAAATATCAAAGGAAGAGAAGCATGAACACTTATAGACACCAGGATTGGTCCGAGATCAGGGCAAAACCCACTAAGAGGAAAACCCTTGTAAATTATTCTTCTTAGATTGTCATCAAATGATTCAACAACAAGAGTACAATGATCCATAGGTACATATAGTTACAATGCATAAAATAAATAACATACACGCAATAAAATGATACCCATACTTCTGCATGAAGGAAATTGAATCTGAGAACTGAAATGCACTGACACTGGCTGGAGAAAATTGATGAATACAACTGATAATGAATGAGGACTGTAGATACATCTTGTAGCGGAAGTGAAGAGATCTGATCTAGAAATCAGCATATCTATAATATCAAGACATAGATATGATATATCACCAAGTAATCTCAACTCTGAAGTCCCAGATTTGAATCCAGGAGACTCTCAATGGTTGTTTTGACACAACTGTGACTGAATGACTGATGTTTGGAGGCACTGCGCAATCAATTGAAGGTGAATCAAATTAGATCTTCCTATTAGTTCTATGGGTCGTGGCCTCAACATGGTCAACCCGCGGCTTTGGGGCTCTAAGCCGCTACCACAACACTTTATTCTTGTGGCTCTGCTTCAGATCAACCTGATCTGACTTCTAAGACTTGGCTGCACCCTTAACAAGCTGAGCTAACAAATTTGGGGTCCTTGGCCGCTGGCACAACACAACCAACCCATGACTTTGCTTACTTGGGTTGCTACTTCATCTCTTCTATCCCACAACTCTGCTTCAGATCACCTATATCTGATGCGTGATTACATATGTAATCCCGACCCTTTGTGCAAGCTCCTCCTGATGTACCTGTGCGAGCCAAGACATAAAAATGGATGAAACAAACTCATGGACGCAAATCATATATTTCTTGAGAAAGTGTTTAAATGATCTTGAGGTCACCTCTATTCATAACTTTGTGAGGGACCACTTGGGGCTTTGACCGGATCAACATGTGGTTAGGTCGACCCATAAAATAATAAAACAATTCATAACTTAATTTTTTCTTGATCGATTGGGGTGATCTATAGGACGATTTGATCCTCTCGAAAAGAGGAATCTAATTAAATTATTATCTTAATCATCTGAGCTGTCCATAGTGGAATTTGACCCTAGTTGCAAGAATTAACATAATATAATAAATGCACCGTTCTTTTTAAGTTAAAAACCCCACAATGGTGAATTATGTTGGTTATGCACCGAAGAATTCATGTAATTTTTTAGCACTGGGGTGTCGTGAGAGTATAGCAACAGAATAGGAAAAATGAATTTTATGAATGACAAATATTTTAAATTCAACCCTTTCCAATGCTATTGAATACTATACACACTAGTGCACACTGTTACTTTTTATTTATTTTTATAAAATTAACTCTGTCACATTGCACCATATTCTATTAAGCACTTATGTGTATAATTATATAACACACCAATGTGTTTGGGTATTAAAGATGCATCGTTAAAAAAAATCTGCAAAAACATTCGCCTGCCCATCTCCGCTAGTGACATCCGATACAAATGCATTTTTGGGCTATTTTTATAGGGGTTTCTGCAAAAACTTCCGCTAGAGGGTATTTTCCTTATAGTGACAACTAATACAAGTGCCATTCGTAGGGATACACTCATAGATGTGAATTTTTCTAATAGCAGGCAATGTAACAAGATAATTCATGGTTATTAGCACTTTAACAATAAAAAATCCATGATTCTTAAACACAAAGACTCCTTGGAAGTTATAACAACAAAACCATGGAATTACAAACACCATGACAGTTTAATTGGGGTCATTAGACAATCATACATAATCTTTTAAGTAGCTTTGCAAATCAGGAAAATATTAACAATTACAGGGACTTGCTAGTCCTCTCACCAAAAGAATAATCATAAAAACCATCTCATTGGAATTACACAAGAATACGTATTCCTTCATTAACAATGTTGATACACTCATTGTTATATAAAAAATTTATTTATAATTCAAGTGGAACAAGTATACACCGAGAATACAAACAACTTATCTTATTATCTTACGTGAATGACAATTGAGGGAGAGACTTCAACTCTCCACCCAACCATATACTATCTACATTGCAATCTTTCTTGCAACTGAACACCCCCAAATTGGCTTGAAAGTCTAAGGAGTTAATTGCTCAAGAGTATTCTCACCAATAACCAATCAATAGATGGTAAGAATAAGAGTCCACTTTCCAGGTGGCTTATCAACTGTGTAATGTTCCAAAAATTTCATGCAGAAAATTGGAACTTTAATTTTTGCTAATTTCACATAGGTGGAGAATAAATGGGTAAGGAGGCCCATGAATAATGAAAAGCACAATAAAATCCCTCATATTATGAGAAGGGATCATTTTTGTATTTGATTTCACACCTCCATGTGTGAAAGGGGGCTATTTTGCAAAGTGGCTAGGTCAAGTTGACCAAAGTCAAATTGCGCAGGCTATGAGGTGGAAAGCACATTGTGGTACAACGTAATAGAGAAGGAGGGAAGATTCCTTGAGAAGGAAAACCCTAATGAAGTGGGGCCCATGGAGAGGGAGCTCACAATTGTATAAGAGGAGGGCAAGACAACCATTTTGGCTCATGAATGTATTATTGATTTCGTTGTCTTGAGAGACAAGGAGCATACTCCTACTGTTTAGCAGAGTTGCTAAGGGAATTCCTATTTAGGATTCCTTCCTCCTCATGAGAGGCCTCTTGAGGAATTTATCTTCAGCTTTCTTCACATCTTGGCTCAAGGCCAAAGCATTCTCTTCCATCACAGCGTTATTCTTGTAGCAAGAAGACATTGTGTTGCTGGGGTTGCAGTGGAGGCTTCCACCACATCACTCCGGGACTTGATTTGCAAAGAAAGGAGTCTCCATTCAGTGGGGATATCATTGAGGAGTGTTATTGAGCTTATTTGCAAATTTTGGCAGTAGGCCAAGCTTTCTCCCATCTTCATCAGCACAGTCCCTTCCATAGACTGCATTATTTCAGAGTTAGTCTGCAGTGGGGGTTTGCACCATCACATTGGAGGGAGAGATTTCCAGTGTCGGGATCAGCCTTGCACTCCGGAAATCCTTTGGAGGAGATTGATTCATATTGTAGAGCAGATTCTACCATCTCCTTCTATTTTGATTATGAGTTGCTGTTGCTACCTAGCAACTCCGACATTTTGGTATTTTCCCATTCTGGGCATATAGTGTAGCCAATCCTTTTGAGGATTGTTGTATTATTATTTTTAGGGGTTGAGAGCACACTCCCCCTCATTTCTTGAGCTATATTGCAATATCATCATATTTCATATTTGTATGCAGCAGTGTCTCCATAAGACTGCGCAGTCATAGGTAGGGCAGTTTATGCAGTAGTGTATTTCATGCTTTCATGTACTTGTTCTTTGAGGTTGATCATTCCCTCTCTTGAGTGCTCTTTCCCTCAAGATATTGTACACTTATTTTGCTGCTATGAGCTAATACAATGGCTATGAGTTCTTCTATCATTTTCTGAGATTGTAGCAAGTTGCTCTTCATGTATTTGTTTACATATTGCTGTAGCTCACTTTTGAGTGAGATTCTTCAATGAGCTCTATAGACAGAGTCTGAAAAGGGCCAGATAGCCTCCGGATCTCACACTTCCTTGAGAAGGTGACACATACGGTAAATGCCCTCTCAGTTAATCTCTGGAATAAATTGTTGATTACTGACATTTCCGAAAAAGGAACTTTACAAACTGCCTCTAGTAGTAACACCACAGTGACTCTCTATCTCGATAAAAATAAACCACAATAATTCATCCAAGGCTTAATGAGTTACAACTTAGTTCAAGGGGAATGAATACACTATCTCGATGGTTTATCAGCTAGCTTCTCTAAGCTAACATTGCAAGATTCTAGATCAGCCCACTATCTAGGTGGTTTATTAGCTTACTAAGCTACCACATAAGTGGTTTATCAACCCAAAGGCTAACACTTAGTGTTTTATCAGTCCTTTCAGCCAGTACTTGGGTGTCTCAAATCCAACTAACATCCTAGTGGTTTACTAGTCCCAAGGCTAGCACTGAGTGTTTCAATTCCACTGAAATCTCTCTTGACAACTGATTCATAGACACACATTGATATTAGAAAAACATAGGGAATATTATCCCAAACATAGAACACAGGCTAGAGAAAAATTATTTCTCCTTGGTATGTCCATGCCTATTGCCAATTTCACACTCTGCATTCTATTGCCTTACACGTTCACTGTTCTTTCTTCTATAACTTATCTCTTGCTCAATACCACTATGCAGTTTTTCTGCGCTCTTGCATCTCTGCTTCTCCACACCTTGTCTCTTGTAGAGCTTTCTTTCATGTACCTTTTCCATGCGTGTTGACCATGCCCACACTTTCCGTGAAAATCGACACTGCATGGCTCTAACTTCACTCAGGAAGCCCATTCATGAATTCAATGTTTCCACCAGCAATGACATAAATCCATCAGGGAGATAGGTGGTGAAATAAATACATTGGCTTGGGTTTACATGCAACTCCTCCTTAGACCTCTGAATCCGTGTTCACTTCCCTAAACTAGTCAATGTTTACATTTCCACATTATTTACATGAATTACAATTCATAACAATATTTACAAAAGGGATAACAAAAAGGGTTGTCACACTAACCATCACCGAGGATTGTTATGGAAGACCAATCATTTGTATAATCAATTCTTATTACAATTTCATATGTATTTGTACCATACATCTTGCTAAACTACTTAAATATTCTATTTCAATAATTGTATAATGAATATGATTCTAACTCATACTTCTCCTGGTAACTTTGACATATATATTTCTCAATCTCTCCATCCTTATTAAACTTTGGTAACTTTGACATATATATTTCTCAATCTCTCCATTCTTATTAGTTTAACTTTTATGTACTTTCCTCATAATTATAATTAATGAAAAAAATATAGTTCTATAACTTTATCTTAGTTGTGGATGTGTATTTAATCATATATAATGATAGATTTTTGTGTTAATGATTTTTATGTAGCTTTAAATATTACACCAACACACCATGAAATCTCGATACATATAAGGTATGAATCACACCAAATTAGTCCAATATTTCCTCACTTGCAACTCAAAAATCATTTATGTCAAATACAATAAAGTAACATATGGTCATTTAATTAAAGAAAAAAGATGATGTGTAAGTTTTATAAAAAACATTGCAAGTAGAAATGGGAAATTTGATAGGAGACACATTCTAAAATTCAATATGAGGAGTTGTGTAATTCCTTTAGTTCTCAATATTGAGTTGAGACGTGTTCTTTTTAAAATAAAAATAAAAAAGTATTCTCTAAATTTAAAAAAAAAAAAAACAACCAATTAAACCAATTTTAAGTATAATAAGGAAAATATTTTGAATGTAGACATTTGGATAATTTTAATTAAAATCATTTTAACACATCAATCAATAATCTCATTATCCTGATCATATCTAGGTTCATTGTTGATATTATAAAAGATGTAAAAGAAATGTGATAGAAATATTTGAATCACTTTATAAAATTGAAAAATAAAAAATAAAACAAATTATGGTTAAAATATTTCAAATTAGTTTCATTATTCTACATTCTTACCATTTTTATGTATATTTTAAAATCAATTTAGTATAAAATCCAATAAAAATTTAAACTATATAATTTATACAATCAAAATGTATTTAAACAATAAAAATTACAAATAATATATATATAGAGTATTGCTCAATTTTTTTTACTCCCTCACTAAAAAAACCAACAAAACAACCATAGCAAAAATTCATCATAAATACAACTATGAACAACAAAATAAACCAACTCATAAAAACACTAAACCATAATTCAAATTTCTCCATTAACACAACTAGAATTTACATAATATGTAGTCCTCCCTGCCATGGCGCCAAGGAGGTTGCATAACCTTCAACACTCTTCCTACATACTCAAAATCCTATGCAAAACTCTTTCCCAGGACAGAATTGAATCCTCAATACATCCTCTTCAAAACTCCTCCTAATCATGAGAGGGAACATCCTAGTGAAAATATCTTAGTTGTTTCTCTTTTCATGGAAAATTTTTCATTTGTTTTAATGTTACTTTTTGGAGTTTCTGGTGCCAGGAATTTTGCTGAAAATTTTGAAATCTTGATTTATGTTATTTAAACTGGTTTTTTTGACTATATATAGATTCAGCATCCTGAAAAATCCCTAAGACACTTCGATTGTGCAGAGATTACTCTTCATACTTGTATATTTAATAAATTCATTAAAAACAACTAGCTTTGTAAATGTTAAATTGCAGACAGCTCCTTAACCAAAACTTTACTGTGTTCCCTCTCTGAACATTTCTTCTTCTTTCTATGAGCATCCCATCCTCCTGGTGGCAAGACCCCATCTTTGCTCTTTTCCCTGGGCCTCCAACCTCTTGCCCTGCATTCAGCTATCTGATGTTCTCTCTATTTCCATTGTCCATGTCTGATACACCTGCTCGGATTCTTTACTTTCTGTCACTTACCAGTGTTATTGGATTCCTCTGTTGCTACTAGGGATCTCATTAATTTTTTTTTTGTCTCGGGTATGTATGGGGCTCCATGAAATTACTGATGTTGCAACACAAACACATAATAATAAAACCAAAGCAAAATGAAAATATGCCTCTGGTACACATTTTTTAGAAAATAACTGTAAAAATAACCCTGTAACCAAATTTTAAAACGTTGTTTTTGCAATTTCTCCTTAGTCCTTCTTAGTCCTACCCGCTTTCCTACCAAATAAAACCCACATAGAATTATGGCTATTTTAATTGATATACTAACTGAGAAAAGCAGTGTATAGGCCATTAACCCACATAGAATTCTGGCTATTTTAATTGATATACTAACTGAGAAAAGCAGTGTATAGGCCATTGTTTTGGGGCTGTTGTCGTTATTGTTATCATGATTATGGGCACGCTCGTGGGATGGGTCCTCATGGCATGCAGAGACCATTGCACAATAAGATAAAAGGGCAACTGAGAAACAAGCATGCTATTGTTTCTCGTGTAATGACATTAACCTTATGTTCATTCTTTGTTCTCATGAATGAGCACCACTGCAACAATTATAACATATGCAAACACTGTATTTGAAATATTTTGCACTACCTTTCTATTGGCCCTCTTTTCGCTGCTTTCTGTCCTTTAGGTGGTGCCTCCCCATTACCCAAGAGCAATTGTCAAACGCTCAAACACCTCCAACGACCAGTGTACAATATAGTACGGTTCATAATGAACGTTGCACAGCCATTATAACTTTCTGGAAGGCACTCGTTTATATATAGCCTAGTTTTCCCCATTGCAGTGAATTGCTTCTCTTCTCATCTGTAAGTAACAACAATAATAGGTTTCTCCACTGGTCCAGAATTGAATTTGAAGGGCCATGACTGGCTCTGCAAATTGTTGGACAAAAAAATTGTACCCTCTGTTTAAGAGGGCCAACAAAAGAACAAGAGCAAAAATTCATCATAAACACAATTATCAAACAACAAAATAAACCAACATACCATTGCTGCAATTAAAATATTGAAAATAAAAACACAGAAAAACAAAATAATCTGAGCAACAAACTCCACTGCTATTTACATTACACAAATTGTTGCTCGTAAAAACACTGAACCGGAATCCTGATTCCTCCATCAATACAAGCAAAATTTACATAATATGCAGCCCTACCTGCCATGGCGGCAGGGAGGCTGCTCGGCGTCCAACACTCTTCCTACACCCTCAAAACCCTATGCAGAACTCTCTCCCGCAGGATAGACTCGAATCCTTATATATATTTTCAAAACCCCTCATCCTAGAATCGTTTTTAATCATTAAGGAATATTCTAGTGAAAATATCTTAATTATTTCTATTTTCATAGTAAATTTATTTGCATTTTATTTATATTTCATTGTCATTATTTTTTTTGGTAGTTAGAAAGGAGACATTCGACTTACAAGAGAGAAGTCATTTTAACTATGGATTTATCAATTTATCAAGCACTTAAATAAATTAAATCTCTTGAAATTTTTCAAAAAAAATGTCAAATCTCTTAAATATACCAACTCTTTTTCAAATTTTACACCTTAAAACAACTGTACAGTTCAAAAAATTTAATACCTCCCAACAAGTACTAAGTATATATTAAATAAATCTATAAAAATTATAATATCATAATATTTAAAATAATTATAATTATAGTATTTATACCATAATAAATTCAAATAATTTGTATATATTAAAAACATAGTTAATTTAAAAAAAATAATGCCATCATTATTTATAAATACCAAATAAACACAATTTATTTGTTTATAAAATTCATTTCCAAGTTTTCTATAATTTTATGAAAAATTATACTTTTACTTATATTTATTTTAAAATAATTTTAGTTAATTATATATATTATTTTTAATAACAATAATAATTTATTAAAAATTTATATTTATTTATTTTGTGAATTTTTATTATTTACAATATTAAGAAATTTATTTTGGATCAAAATTAAATATGAATGAGGCTCTCCATTTTCCATCCTTTACTATTGTAAGATTTTTGTAAGCATCAAATTTAAATGGAGGAAAAGACTTTGATGTGTGACTACTTTATTATGTTAACAATTTTACAAATTAGTGTATTATTAAGAAGTTTACAAGTTTTGAATTAGAACGGTATTTATTAAATTAAGTTATTTTTTAATATGTAAATTAATTTTTATATTTATTTATTATAATATATTTTATTGGATTGGAAATTAAATTTAACCATTTTGAAATTTTATAAAAAATTAATAATACAAATTTAGATAATAAAATTTAATATTAAGTTTATAGATTTTTAACATGATTAAATATATATTTAAAAAATATATTATTTTGTTAAAAAATAAAAAAATAAAAAAATTATGAAACATAATCATTAAAATGTTTTATAAAATTGACTATTTAAAATCAAATCAAATTAGAATATAAATGTGAGTTTTATTCTTGACATTTTTATGACCTACTTAATACATCAAAAATATCTATATTATTTTAGAGCATTTAACTTAATGAAACTATTAGAAGTATGATCATCATTGGAGTTAAGACTAATTTTATCACTTTTATTCTTAATATGGTCTTCATCTATTATTGCATCTAAAACATATATAAAATATGGAATAGAAAAACTGGATTTTACCCACATTGTTTAAAGCAAATTGCAAATTATTATCAACATAAGCAATATCTTCTAATTCTAACAATTTATTTCTTTACTTAGAATGAATATGGTTAAAGGCACTCTAGTTTTTTTCATAGGTTGATGCACTTGATCCATAGATCAAGACACAAATTGCAAAACATTATGATTTTGTGGTATTTAATCTATCAAAATTCCACCATGTACAATCACTTTCCACTCTATCATACTTCATTGCTTTGGTTCTAGTTATCCCTTCTTCTAACTTATATGTCCCATAGATCAAGACACAAATTGCAAAACATTACGATTTTGTGGTATTTAATCTATCAAAATTCCACCATGTACAATCACTTTCCACTCTATCATACTTCATTCTTTGGTTCTAGTTATCCCTTCTTCTAAATTTTATGTCCTAATCTAGGATCTAATCAAATTTACAATGGATGGATTTGAATTTATCCTATCAATGCCCTCAAAAAATCAATTCATGAATTCTTAGTCTTCATGTTTATATACTCTACAAGGGCCATGCATATATTTCCATCTTTGATTAACTACTTCCCTCATCTTCCATATTATGAAAGCACTTGCAATGACTTCCTTACAATGGTACGTGCCCCCATAAACAAAATTCATACAAGGCTTGTCACCATCAACCATGTAGAGCATGTCAACCAGCACATATTTAAAATTTTCAACATTTTGTCGAAAACTATTTCCTAGCATTATTTGTTCAACATTATTTCTCTTTGATTCTTTTGAAAGGATGGATGTCTCTCACTTGGTATTGTAGAAAATAGTTCATGGGCTTGCTTTCTCCTCAACAAACTCTTTTAAGAGTAATGTAAAATGTGGCAAAACTTGCATCACAAGGCTTCAACAACTCTTCATCTTTTTTATATACTTGATGTGAGATGATGGTTAATAACAAGGCTTACAATAATTATTCTTGCTCTTTGGATTGTTTCATTGATTTAGGAAGATTTAGTTAAAGTTATCCAAAAATAAATACAACAAATAAGTTGCATAAAGAGTCGAATAAATAGTGTTATAATTCTCCATAATCATCTTTCTTGCACTAACAAAATTTGAGACATAATTATTAACCATTTGTCTTTAATAAGTTGAACAACATTTTCTTCCTCCGTCTCTTTAATTGTCTTTGAAAAAACATCTCTACTTATTTCTTTAATTAATTGTATTAAAAAAAACATACACTTTCACAACAATGAATAAGCAGAGTACTCAATGGTCAATGACAAACCCAACTAGCTCTCTTTCAAAAATTTACCATCCTTAAATTTCCGATAGTGGTTAAAATCAACCAACTTCCTTATCACTCTTTCATGTGTTTTCCTAAAAGAATATATCTCTTTCCAAAATCAATAGCATTTTTTAATGCATTTCTAAAATACAGATTTCTAGCATATTAATCATTTCTTCTTCAAATTCACCAAACCTAAAAATACTTATTTAATTTTTTTTAGAATTTGATAAATTTCATTTTTTTCCATTTCAAATTAGTTTAAGATATAACTAGATGAATGTAATTTTCAAATTATTAAGAAAAAATATAATTTTTAATTTATTCTTTCAATTATCTCAAAAGTAGTTTAAGTGGTGATCGAAGTAATGTGAAATATGTGAACACTGAAAGATCCAATGTTAAAATCCCCTGGTTAAGACCAAGTTTACGGAAAGAAGAACAACTAATCCCACTTTTATAATCAAAATTTAAAGATGTTATAAAATATTTATTAGAAATTGCTCTAAAAGATGTAAGAGAGACCGATAAGGTTGTTAAATTGAAAAACTTGTATCTCATTTCTATAATCAAGCAAATAATAATTAATATGTTAATTTACAAATCATGATTAAGATAATTACCATTATTATATTGATAAATGTGTTAATTAATAATAAGAAAATCATGATTAATTTTCTATATGAGTTCCATTGTTTCAAAGAATAGGACTAGGCAAACAGTCAAGTTTGACACATGAAAATAAATATTTAATCAAAGTTTCTCAAGTCAATATTGTACACATGGAATAAATATTTAATAGCCGTTTAGAAATAAATATAAAATCAAAACATCACTTTGAGGAAGCTTTGTTTACCCACTTTATAAAATCAAAACATCACTTTGAGGAAGCTTTGTTTACCCACTTTCAAAAGTGCCGCTCCATCTTTCCACCCATCCATTAATGACAAAAGTGAGGGAAAATGTTAAGAATTATGTGTTCGCACACTTAAATAACACATGCAGAGATTGTAAAAAAGATAGGATTCATGGATAACTCCAAATATTTAAAAGGAAGATGGGCGATTTACATCCATGGCCAAATTAATTAACAAATTAACCCTCCCTGCCATTATTTCCAACAACAAAATCTAGTAGAAACAAATAGCTCATGGTAATGGCAATTAATTTAATTTGTAAATCGTATATATACAAAGAAACAAAAAACAAAAAAGTGTTTGTAAATGGTATATATACAGAACGTTTCATGCATGACATCATTACCTCAATACAATGAATCAACGTAAAAATTTACAGAAAAGTACAACAACTCTTTGAACTTTTAATAATTAAAACACAAAAACTTTTGATGAGAGCCAACTTTTATTTTTGGCTTTGCTTCTGGTTTTACTGAATATAAAACTATATTATTACTGAATCTGAAGCTACACAATAATCTCTAAACTAACTTTAAAAATATATAATACAAAAAAACGTAATCCACAACAAAAATGAGAAAGTTCGGCTAACAAACTAGTGATTATAGTGATTACACATTGCCTCTATTCAGAAATGATACTTAAACATAGAGCTTTGGCGAATTATTTCCATGATTTCCCATGCCATGAAGACCAATAGGAATTTAAAAAAATAAAAGCACTGCACAAGGAGAACACAAGTATTCATAGTAATATCAAAATAAATGTCAAACCAAACAATTATAAAATAAACTTCGACCAAACAGAAAAACAATCACAAAGATGTCTTTCAGGAATAAATCCATAAAAGGCTCAAGACCAAGGCCAATAGAAACCATTTCTATTTCTTTAAAGGCACAACGAAGTCCAAATTTTTTTTCAAGGCGCCATCGTGGAGGATATCTAATCTCAGGAGCTTCCATATGCACTTGCCAAACCATAATTTTAGAGCAATCATTCAACAGACCTTCCATCTAACTCCCATCTTCACCACTTGCTCAATTACGGTTGTCTCCCGTGAGCAAACCCAATCAGTTAATTATCATTAACTAAACTAAATAGTTTTTTGTTTTTTTTGTTTTTTTCTTTTAGGTGTGTTATAGAAAAGTGTATAAGGTTTGATGTCTCTTTGGGGCACACATATGAAACAAAATAATTTGAAGCAAGCTCTAGTTCAATGTAAATGTACATACTTTACACGTGAGGCCAGTGTAGGCTTCCAAGACTATGGAGAGTATATGGCATCTAATAGTTGAAAAATAAAGATTGAGCTTAATATTTTACTAACTCAATTTAAAAAGAACCATCAAGAAAAAAATTACCATAATCTTAGTTATTCCAATACTTTTGTTGTTTATATTACAACTTTCTTTTTAATGCAATTAAAAAGAGTTTAGATCCATTTTAAGCTAGGTTTATACAACACTAATACCGATAAAAAGAAATTGAGGTGTAACCTCTAGTTGCTTAAAAGATACGTGGTTGGTTTTTCATGTTTACTTGTGTTGTCTATATTACAATTCTAGCTGTTTTTTCATTTTATGCATAACATCTGGAGGTATTCCTGCATGCTAAGGGGTCACCTAAGTCGGCCTAGAAGAATTGTGAAAACTAAAATATTCTTATATTTTTATTTTTTGGCATCATATAGGCTCAAAAAGGACAAGTCAGACCCACCATGAAAGGGTGTGTCTCTTGGTCAAATTTAATCGCATTTGACAAGTATATATACATAATGTGACATCTTCATTTTGATCATTCATCATCAAATCTTCTATCTTGTAAAGCACCCGCATGTGTGAAAAAAAGAGGCTAAAATCACTGAAATTTGACCAAGTTTGAGTTTGATGGAGTTTGATTGTTGACCAGAGTTTACCGCAGTATGGATCTGAACACAAGCCTTTGACTACAGGTCGTGGACTGCAGGACCGAGCTTAACTGCAAGCCAAAATTTGATTGTTTAACTAATGCTGAGTTTTGTATTTTTGGCTAGTTTGACCATGTTGAATTGCTAGAAATTGACCAAGTTTGACTAGTATTTGCACTTGGATATTGGCACAGATTTCTAGAAAATTTTGATTTGTAAACCTTGTTGAAGAACAATTTCTCCTAAAAGAAAAATTGTTGGGTTTTCTCCAAGGTTGGGTTTCCAAGGGTAAAATAGGGATATCTCTTTATCATCTTATTGTTTCCATTGCATTTACTGTTAAGATTTTATGTGTATAATTTCTTAATGATATAAATAACATGAGATAAATTGTTTAAAGATCATTAGATAGTAATTTCAGATTAGAAAATTGGTTTCTATTGTACATATTATAGAAAATTCAACATGGTGTCAGAGCCAACTTGTTGAAAGAACAGCCATTGAAGTGTTCAGCAACTTGACTAGATTTTTCCAAATGATGCCATGTCTTAGAATGGAAGATAATTTAAAGAGTGGTACCAATATTCAAAAGGAATTTATTCTAGAACTAGAGGGAGTTGAAGAAAAAGTATTTATTTTTTCTCTTTTTGGCACTATTATCAATAGCAATGATACCCTTGTTAGTGGACAATGGTGATTCTAGGAACATGACATGTTTTTAAGATCCTCTCACCTATCTAACTGAGAGGAATTCAACATGGGAAGTGGAACTTCGAGACAATGCCAAGTATGTTGTGAAAGGAGTTGATATGGATTCAGTTCAACTAGACTCTTGAGGTTGTATACATAGTAGTGATGTATTTTTTGCACTAGGTTTGAAGAAGCACCTACTCTCCATTTCAGAATTGGGGAATAAAGGCTATAGAGTTACATTAGTAGATGGCTAGGTTCTTGCATGTCCTAAGGGATTGAACATGGACTTAGTAGAAGTGATTGGTGTTCGAGAGGGAGGACTATACATATTGAGAGGACAACTAGCCCGAGAATTAGCACCCAAGGAGAAGAAGAAAAAAACTATTTCAAAGGTCGAGTGCTTGATTCATCATGATTTTGGACACTATTCGTCCCAGTGTCATGAGAAGAAAAGGAAGAGAAAGAAGTAAACATCAACGATTAATGTTGTTGTTGATGATGATGATGAGAATCCACCACAAAAGAAGAAAAAGGAATATATGCATGATGAGATTATAGTTGGACTTCAGTGATTTCTGCAAGGAGGAAAGGATCAAGAGGGAGTTGAAAGTTCCCTACAAGTCTCAACTAATTTCTTCCTTGATCAAGATGTATAATTTTAATTGTAGATTCAACCTGCTCATGAAATTTACTAAATCAAAAGACAAGAATCTACTCTACCAATCTGTAGAAGTAAGTTAACGATCGAGAACACAAATCAATAACACACATCAGAATTCAACACGTATACATAGAGATATATGTAGGGGAATACAATTGCTCAAAACCCCTTACTATTTGTATTTCATTTATCAAAGGAACTAGATGTATAAAATATGCTCTACTCAACCTTGAACTCAACCTACACAAGTATTTTCTATCCTCTGCTTGACTGACTTCCTTTGGCCAACACTTAGCCAATTTTCAAGCCCTCCAAGCTCTCATTTCCTTGCATTGTTTCCTTGGGAATTAGGCCCCATATTAATTAAGAAATTTCTCAATTGGAATTGTGCAATACCTTTAGGCCTTCCTTTAACTGCATGCATGAGTTGTACAATTTGGAATATTTTTCAATTGGTAGTACATTGTCCTTGAACTCAAATCTCAACTGGGTAACTCAAATTTTATGCATGCATGAGTTAATTTAGGATGATGGATATGCTAGACCTCCAACTAGTTCCTCCAATAGTTGGAACTAGTTTAACTCACCTTAAATCAATTTAACTGAATTAAATTGTTACAATTGAAATTAACTCAACCTAGGCTCCTAAAATTTAGGAATCACTGTACACAACTCAAGTTAATCATCAAACTTGAATTAACTAAGATAATTGAGTGATAATAACTCATTCAAGTTGCCTACTGATATGGAATTTTGATTTTCCCAGTTTGATCAAGGAAAAATCAAATTGAGACTTTCTCGCTGCATTTTTTAACACTCCCTCTCAGCAAGAAAGGGATTATCAACCACCCGAATCAACCACCTTTGGAATGTACTCCATGCAAGACCTCTCATTGTTGTTCTTGCTACTGCAACATTTGCCACTGAGAATAAAATAATAAATAAAAAATAATCATTGAATCAATCTGCAACTATCTACTAGGAAAAATGTGCTTATGTTGACTATGCTACTGAGCCTCATGTTTTGTTGTCAACACTCCTCTGCAGTCCTCAGTATTTGACTAACATTGATCTTCTTGCTATTGAATACTATGGGCCCTGTAGCAAGGTAATGACCCATGAGACAAAAAAAACACCTCAATGGACCCTGCCCAAATTCCTGCACTTCTGGGACTATTGCTTCACCATTTCACCAACTACCTCACATCTTACATCCTAGTGAAAATTAAGCACCTACACTAGGTGGGGCCCACACAGGTTATTTTTAGGTGTATGTCTATTTTTAGAATGATGAGAAAATTATATTTATAGCGGAAGTATATTTAGAGAAAATTCTATGCATGGATGGGCGTCTATTTTTGGAATGCATGTGCGAATTTGGTTCATGGATTTCATGTCTAAAAATATAATGCATGTCAATTATTATTATCACTTAATAATAATTAGAAAATAAATAATAATCTATTCTCTTAAAGCACTTGATTTTAGTTAATTGATGTGGCAAACCAGTTAACTGAAGGAATTTCGAGTTTAAAGGTTGGTTGGTGGGACATGCTAGTGGACTTCGTTGTAACTGAGTGATACAAAGTTGTAACAGAGTTGGATGTGTAGTTGTGTGGGTTGTAAAGTAGTTTAACTCAGTTAAGTGAGTTAAACTCAGTTGTGCTAGTTGTAACTAGTTGTAACTAAAGATACACTAGTGAGAGATCAGTGAATTAAATATTTAATTAATTCACATGGAGTGATCTCACATGCAACTGAAGATTTACTACTGTTAACCACATGCATGTCAGATCCAGTGGAGACCCAGTTGAGAGATAGGTGAAAGGGACAGTTTGACTATCAGTTGTGACTATAGTGGGTGCACAAGTGCAACCAAACACACATTGGAGATGCCAATGAGGATTGCACAGTCAAGACAAGGCAAGATCGAATTCATTCAGGGATTGTGATCAACAAGGATTGCGCAGTGGAGGCAGGCTGTCAGGAGGCAGTAAATTAGTGCACAAATATAAAAAAAAAATTGTATAACAGTGTGAGACGATTGTATATTGTACTAAGAGCTCTTGGATTAGAGTTTTGTATGAGATTGTTTCATGATCCATGATATATACATAATATATTATAGTGGGGTTTTTATCTTTATGCTTTCCCAATAAAAACATCTGTGTTATGTGTGATTGATCTTTCTTCATGTGTTTGCAATTGGCGATTAAATTTCCGCAAATATTTAAGTAGAGGGATTTTGTATTTAACAGTGGCATATAATTGTTAGATTAGGAGAATCAAAAAATACATAATTGTATTAAAATTTCTACACACATAGCTTTAAATCTCCCCCTACTGGAGGTCTTTGCTTGAGTGGATGTTTTCACTCTGTCTCCTCTTTGCTTCTCCATTTGTGGTTGCTCCACAACTTGCTGAGACTGCTTTTGAGTCTCCATTTTGAGAGGTAAATCATGCTCCCTCTCAACCACCAAGTTTCTAACCTTTTCCTTGCTCCTCAGGGCTTTGAATGCATATTCTACCTCAAGTGCATACAGGTTCTTGACTCGCACATTGATCTGTTTCACTTATCTCGTGGAAATGTGTCTCAGGAACACCTTTCCTTTGTTGAATATCACAACGTAGCCATGGTCTTCCAACACCACAACAAAAACAATATTCTTCTTTAGTCCCGGAACAAACATCAAATCCTTGAGCTTGAGAGGGGATCCAAACTCCCTCTAAAGAGTAACTATACCAATACCAATCACACTATACCTCCTGTCGTCTCCAAACTCAATGATCTGCTTGAGGTGTTTCTCCTCCAAGTCACTGAATAAATCTCTATTCCTCGTCATATGGAACAAGGCACCACTATCCATATACCACATGCTTCCCATTACTATGCTTTCCAGCATGCAATGAGAGAAAAATCAAGCTCGAATTGTGAAGCTAGAGCTTCACCCGTTGTTTCCACTGCAGGCTCCTTCTTGCTTGCTTTATTTTGTGGACATTTTTTAGCATAATGCTCAAATTCATGACAATGAAAGCACTTGATTTTAGACAAGTCTTTCTACGTGCCCTCTAGGTTTGAATTAGCCTCACCTTGGGACTTCTTCCCCTTGGCCTTACTTCCTTTGTTGTATAAAGCAAAGTCGTCTTCCTCTTATTTGGATGAGGTCCAACCTCAGTTGTTCCGCCTTATTTCTTCTTGCACTAGATCATACCATAACCGCTCCCACTGTGGTATTTTATCTATACCATTTATCAAATCTTGATAACTATGCCAGCTCTTGGGAAGAACCAAAAGAGCTAGAGCTACCAAACCTTCTTTAGGGATAGTAACACCGACCCTGCCAAGTTCATCACGACAATGTGTAAACTTGCTCAGGTATTGTGGGATTGTGTCATTCTTTTGCATCTTGATGCTTCGAAGCTTCTCCTTGAGTGCCAACTTTTTGTGGTCACTATTTTTCTAAAACAAAAATTCCAGCATTTTCCACATCGTGAATGAAGTTTCTTTCTCATGGAGATCCGAGACAATATGATCTCGAACTCCCTCCAATATGATCCTCCTCACTTTAGCCATATCATTCTCCCACTAAGTGAGATTTGGGCATCAGATGTTGGGGGTTTTGCTACATCTAATATTGCCTCCATGCAGATCTTCCATGCCACAAATTTTGTGGTTCCTTCCAAAGCACACTTGAGCCTGAGTCCATTGAAAACCATATTCTCAGTCCTCAAGAAAACCTGCAACATTGATCTTGAAATTCGAACCTCTTGCAATGACAATTTTGAATTCTCTTCTCTAATGTGAATCTAGCTCTGGTACCATGTAGAATTTTAATTGTAGATTCAATCTGCTCATGAAATTTACTAAATCAAAAGACAAGAATCTACTCTACTAATTTACAGAAGTAAGTTCACGATTGAGAACACAAATAAATACTGCATCATGATTCAACACATTTAAACATAAATATATCTAGGGGAAAGCAACTGCTCAAAACCCCTTACTATCTGTATTGCATTAATCAAAGGAACTTGATGAATAAAATATGCTTTGCTCAACCTTGAGCTCAACCTGCACAAGTATTTTCTATCCTCTTCCTGACCAACTGCCTTTGGCCAACACTTAGCCCATTTTCAAGCCCTCCAAGCTCTTATTTCCTTGGGAATTATGTATCTATTAATTAAGAAATTCCTCAATTGGAATTGTGTAACACCTTTAGGCGTTCTTTTGACTGCATGCATGAGTTGTACAATTTCGAATATTCTACAACTGATAGTACATTGTCCCTGAACTACAATCTCAACTGGGTAACTCGAATTTTGTGCATGCATGAGTTAATTTAGGTTGATTGATCAATTAACTTGTTAAACAATGAAGCTGCACCCCCTTGCTAAACCTCCAACTAGTTCCTCCAACAATTGGAACTAGTTTAACTGGCCTTAACTGAATTGAGCTAGATTAAATTGTTACAACTGAAATTAACTCAACCTAGACTCCTAAAATATAGGAATCATTGTACACAACTCAAGTTCATCCTCCAACTCGAATCATCTAAGCTAGTTGAGTGATAATAACTCAGTTAACTCAATCAAGTTGTCTGCTAATGTGGAATTTCGATTTTCTCAATTTGATCAAAGGCAAAATCAAATTGAAACTTTCTTGCTACATTTTTCAACACAAGAGATAAGTACTTTATATATATATATATATATATATATATATATATATATATATATATATATTCTTTAGTTAACCTCTTTTCCTTGTATTTTGCTTGGTTATGATTTTTCCTTCCACAACCTCATGAAAGGAAAAATACATCCATTGTGGAGACTGCCAAGGTGACGATTCACGCAAAAAATGGAAACATAGAATCAAGCTTTGAGACAATAGGATTCTCGTAGAAAGAGGGAGTGGACTACAAGATTTTTTTTGCTACAGTTTCTAGCCTGGTCATATTCTTGGGCTTGAACAAATTGTAAGGACATCCAGGATCGTGCCTGATGACCAGAAGAGCTTCCAACAAACAATTAGGCAAAGTGGAAGGAGCAACCTTCCAAAAGGATCTCATGTGTTGAGATTGTTATACTATATACCCAGAGACAAGAGGTCTCTAGGAGCAGTATACTTCCTATGAAGGGAACATGTAAGACAACGAGATATGCTTCAGTGACAAAGGAAGCATCATTGGTAGAAGGACTTGCCTTTGTGACATAGGAAGTAGTAGTTGCCGAAGGACTTTCTCACGTGACAAATGGAGCAACAATAGTAGGAGGATTTTCTTTTGTGATAGAGGGAGTAGCCAGGATTATCATAGGAAGACCTGCTTCAGTGTCAAAGGGAGTTGGCCTCGAAGTTTGAAATAAAGGATCTTGGCCATATACATTATTTTTTGGGAATGGAGATGTAGTAGAGACTAGATGAGATCTTCCTTAGGGGAAGTAAAATGTCCATATTTTGACAAGACTCAATATGATGGACTGCAAGTCCACGACTACACCTATGGTGACTAATCTGAAGAAGTTGAGTGATTCCACTTCAAATTAATATTTGGTGGATCCCATGATGTACAGGGAGTTGATTGGATCCTTGATGCACATGGTTAACACTGTGCCATATTTTCATGCTGAGTAACCCCAAAATTATGGTTGAGTTGAGGCATGTACATTGGGTTGTCATGAAGCATGTGTTGATGTACCTACGTGGTACAACTAGATATGGTTTGATATATGTCTCAGGGGGTGAAGTAAGGCTACAGGAATATACAAATTAAAACTGAGCAGTGAGTTCAGAGGATAGAAAAAGTACCTCAAGGGTGTTTCTTCAGCTTGGGATCAATTATCTCAGTTTAACAAGAAGCATACTTTTTTCACACTTAGTACATCAGAGGAAAATTATATTGTAGCTAGTGTCGCAAGTCAGGAAGTATTGTGGGTTCAAAAGCTACTTGCAATGACATTTGATCAGGTGGAGATCAAATATCACTTCATCTGAAACATGGTGCAGAAGGGACCAGCGAAGCTCTAGTACATATTCACAAACGAGAAGATTGCAAACATTCTCACCAAGCCTCTATCTAGAGTGAAGTTTGTGTACTTCAGAGACAAGCTTGAAGTGATGTAGAATGTTGCCCTCATTGAGAGGGAGTGTTGATGTTTTTACAAGATCGGGTAGACCATCTCCTAAACCCATAAAGTAATTTGGTTGGGCCATGTTGATTTGACCATGGAAGAAGAAGGCATTCACCTAATTAGCCATGAAGGACTTGGATGGGTCATGTTGATTTGAGTAGGGGTGGATGGCCTAGGGAAATTGCAATATTGTACATATCTTCTCCTGAGAAGCCATAAGGACTTGGTTGGGTCATGTTGATTTAACCAGAAGTGATAGATGAAATTCACCTAAGAAGTCATAAAGGACTTTGGTTGGGCCATGTTGATTTGGCCAGGGATGAATCGTCCAAGGGCATATCTTCTCCTGAGAAGTCAGAAGGAGTTGGTTGGGTCATGCTGATTTGACTAGAGGAGATTGCATTAGGGAAATTTTGAGGTCTAAAATGGGCCTCTTAAGGAATATTATAAAATAATAGTGGAAATAATAAAATAAGATTAGATTACATCATCAAATTTTAGAGGGGGAAAAAAACTATTTTTTCAACTTGTATTTTCAACTTATCTCCCTACGATTTTACTCAAATTTCAAGCAGGAGCACTCTTTGGATGCATAATTTAATACCTTATCCAATAAGTACCCATGTTGCATACTTTTAATGAACCCTGCTACACGAAAAATAAGAAATAAATGAAAAAACGTGATTGCAATCATGTTTTTCATGCATTTCTCTTTTTTTGTGTAATATGGTCTATCGAAAGTATGCAACATGGGTACTCCTTGGACGAGGAATTATATTCCACATCCAATGAGTGTTATCACTCGAAATTTTGAGTAAAATCATAGAGAGATAAGTCAAAAATACGAGTTGAAATTTTATTTTTTTTAATTTTTTAATCCTTTTACTTTTTACTCTAAAAACGGTGAATGTGGTTGATATCATCATTTTGAAACATATTGGATCTTATAAAGTTGATTTTGGTTGTACATTTTTGTTTTGAGGCCCATTTTAGACCTCAAAATTTCTCTAATAATACATTTACTTGAGAAACCAAAAGGACTTGGTTGGATCATGTTGATTTGGCCAAAGATAAATGGCCCAAGATTCACATTTCCTACTCTAGGATGGAGTGATTTGTAGATGTGCATGTGAGGGGTCACATTGCCTACTTTAGGATGGAGCGATTTATAGGCATGCATCAACATAGCAAGCTCATGAACCTTTTTTTATGGAGGAGAAATTTCAGCTAAGGGAAAATTTGTTGTAGCGAAGGAGAATACCTCCTTCGCTAAGAGGGAGTGTTTATTTTTTTGTAGCATTGAGAGGTATTCCCACATGCCAAGAGGCCACCTAAGTCGGCCTAGAAGAATTGTGAAAATTAAATTTATTTATTTTTAAAATTTTTTGGCATCATGTAGGCTCAAAAATGACAAGTCGACCCCACCATGAAGGGGTGTGTTCCTTGGTCAAATTCAATCTCATTTGAAAAGTATATATACGTAATGTGACATCTTCATTTTGATCATTCGTCATCACATCTTCTCTATTCTAAAGTAGTTGCACATGTGACAGAAAGAGGCTAAATTGATTGAAATTTGACCAAGTTTGAGTTTGATCGTTAACTAGAGTACGGATCTAACCACAGGTTGTTGAATGTAGGACCAAGCTTGACTGAAAGCCAAAACTTTATTGTTTGATTAACATTGACTTTGTATTTTAGCTAGTTTGACCAATGTTTACTTGCTGAAAATTGACCAAGTTTGACTAGTATTTGGACTTGGATATTGGCACATAGTTCTAGATAATTTGGATTTGTAAACCTTGCTAAAAAAATATTTTCTCCTAGAAGAAAAATTGTTGGGTTTTCTCCCAAGGTTGGGTTTCTCAAGGTAAAATTGTTGTCTTTATTATGCATGGTTGTCTCTTCATGATCTTACTATTTCTGCTACATTTACTGTTGATATTTTCTAGGTATAATTGTTCAATGATATTAGTAGCATGAGATAAATTGTTTAAAGATCATTAGGTAGTAATTATCAAATAATAATTTTGGTTTTTATTGTACATCTTGTAGAAAAATCAACAAATGGGAGTCAGTGGATCGTTTTGGTAGATAGTGGCACGATTCATAACTTTATGAGGGAGTACGTGGTGAGATAGATGGGTTTGCAAATTATAGTGTCTCACATGTTCTTCAAAGTAGTAAACTACAAGATAGGGGAATACTTGGAATAGTTAGAGATGTTTCCATTTAGATAAAAGATTGGAAGCGAAAGTTTGACTTCACTATTGTAAAATTGGATGACTATGATGTTGTAATGGAATAGGAGTTCTTGATACGAGAGAGATTTATGCCAAATCCTCATATGGAGAGATTGTTCATTCTATCAGGATAAGTTCCACTTGTAGTGTGGATAACGAGAGTCGACATGTATGCAAATATGAGGATGCCATCTATTTGTGTGGAGAATAGACAAATGAGCATTGAGGCACATCGAAGATTAGATAATGTGGAGTCTATTCTGTTCTCGCATGCGAAGATTATGGAGGCTTTGACAAATAAGGTTTTGAGCTTATCATTAAAATCTCATGCAACAAATGAAGATGGTAGTGATGAGGAATCATTACTCGACGATGATGATGACAATGATGATGATGAAGAGCATGATTGTAATGATTCTCTTGATGATGATGAGGATGTGAGATTACATCAACAATCCAAGATGATGGCAAGGGAGATGAGCCCTGGTATATATGAGCTAGTATGGAGATTGGTTCTTCTAGAGAGACATCAAAGTTGGATGGATTGCCTTAGGACCCTGAGTTGGAGTGTCTTGTTGCGGAGAGTGAAGGTAGGATTGGATCTTACCCTCCTTTGATAAGATATATTACATAGAGATATGGAGGAGTAACCCCAAGGGAAGGAAGACACGAAGAGCACCTTTAGGAGCAAGAGTTGTAGTGCAACACCGAGTTGGAGAACATGGTGACTCACCCATCACAAGAAATGAGTTGGAGACCATGGTGACTCACCCATCACAAGAAATGTGATGGTATGCGAAATTTGGGGAAAAGCTGGGGGCTTCTAGCCATAGCTGAGATCAGCTCACCATCATGCAAACCAGGCACCGACAAGGTATGTTGGTTGGACGTAGTGAGCACACCCCACTAGTTGAGAGCAGGCCCAAGAATGGGCGTGTCAACATCAGATGACACTACACGATGGGGCCGTGTGACAAATGCACATATAGCCAAGGCTTCATTCATTTAAGAATCGTGGAGTATTATCTTTCCTGGTCATTAGTGCTTAGTGTCTTTCATGATCATTTTCGAGGTGAATGACTGTACGACTGAAACATCCACCTCAGACACTATCATATCTCTCGTACCCACCCTGCATTTTGTGACTGTCTCCCATACCCAATGCACCAGTGAAACAACCAACTCAGAAATGAGAACGCTACGGCCCAGGATGCTGTGATTTGGTAAAAGTGGCAGCAACTGATTGAGAATGGGTTTGACTGGGACTCCCAGAGTTGTTCAACATGATGTATCCCCTTCTCATTATTTTATTGTGTTCAGCAAAATATATGATTTCTTTACTCAAATAGATACATCTACACTTTGTCACGAGCTCCCCTTCCCGTGACGACATGTGATTCTGAGAATAGTTTAGTTTTACACCATGATAATTCAATTAATTGCTTCACAAACACAGGTATTTAAGGATTCTTTTAGTTACAGAAGAACTTCACAAACACAGGCTTTTAAGGATTCTTTTAGTTACAGAAGAGGAAATGCAGAATTGAGGGCAAGGGGACTGAAGTTTAATAATGGTTTGGGAGTTAACAGTCTACCTCGTCCTCCTCCCCTGTGTTTTTCATGTCGTCCAGGGGAGCCCACCGGGCTCGCCCGTGAGATGCTCAGATACAACGGGCTTAACAAACTGCACAGTCTCCAATGCCTATGGGATGTTCCCGGATCGAATCCCCTGCAGGGCTGCTTCTGCTCTGTTTCCTTCCAATGAACAAGAAGTGATGCAGGCCGTTGCAATGGCGACTCGGAGGAAGCAGAAGATGAAAGTGGTGTCTAGATGGTCTCAGAGCATTCCCAAGCTTGTGTGCCCAGGCGGAGACTCTGGTCTAATCATAAGCACTCTGCATCTCAATCGTATTGTCGCTGTCAACACCCAGTCCATGACCATAACAGTGGAGGGCGGCGTGACGCTGCGGGAGCTTATTGACGCAGCTGCCAAACGAGGCCTGGCACTCCCCCAATCCCCCTATTGGGATGGAGTCACCATTGCCGGGCTCCTCGCCACAGGCGCCCATGGAAGCTCTCTGTTCGCCAATGGCAGCGCTGTTCATGAATACGTTGTGGCCCTAAAACTCATAAGCCCTGCCTCCCCTGAAGAAAATTATGCAAGAATCAGTGTCCTGACTCGCGCAGACAAAGATCTCAATGCAGCTCTGGTTTCTCTAGGCCTCCTTGGCATTATATCTCAGGTACCATATCAATTAATTCAGCTACAGCTTCTAATCTTAATTTCGCAATAAAGAATGAAAAATTATATACAGTTTCGAATCTTAATTTTTTATGGAAAATTAAAAAAGTGGAAATTTATTTGAAAGAAAATCTCCACTAATTTTATTAATTTTTTAACATGACTTAGCTTTGAATCTTAATTTTGCTATCTAATACAATTGAACATGAAAAATGTAAAGAATAAAAATATATCTCAAAGAAAATCTAAATGCAATGGCCATTAACGAATCTTAAGTGTTCTGGTCCTCAAAATGCACAGGATAAATTTGAAGGATAAAAAAGGAAAGTCTAAATGCAATGGCCCTGGACGAATCTTACTAGTCCTGCTCTTCAAAATGCATAAGGATAATTTTTTATTAATAAATTAGAGAGAAAAAACTAGAAAATTATCCAACCTGATATTCTTAACCCCTAAACCCCTAAGGTTTAAGGCCGCATGGCCACATATCTCATATTGATGCAGGATTGATGCAGGTGACCCTGCAATTGCAGCCCATGTTCAAACGCTCCATCGTTTACTTGCTGGAGGGCGATGCCAGTTTGGAGGAGAACATAGTCCACTTCGGTAGAAATCATGAATTTGGGGACTTGACATGGTACCCTTCGCAACGAAAGGTGCTTTACAGGATTGATGACAGAGTCTCCATGAATGTTTCAGGCGATGGAGTGAATGACTTCATTGGATTTCGTCCCATACCCACCATGCTTTTAGCCACTGCTCGCATGTCTGGTATATGACATAAATTCTCTGAAGTTCATGTATATAAAGACTATTAATTTATAGATTGGTATTGATATTTAATGTGTCATGGCATTGTCCATTCAGAGGAAGTTCAAGAAGCTTCACAGAACCGAATGGGGAAATGCGCGTGCGCAGAGGCAGAGACGATGGCCATGGTGCGTCGCGGATTTGGGCTCCATAACAGGGACGGGGAAGGCTATGGCTATCCTGTGGTAGGATTCCAGAACATGATGCAAGCCTCTGGTTCATGTCTGAATTCTCCCAATGATGCTTTGCTCACGGCCTGTGCATGGGATCCCAGAGTGAAAGGTCTCTTCTTTCATCAGACTGCAGTGGCGATTGAGATTTCAAAAATTTCAGAGTTCATTAAGGATGTGAAACGACTTGGAGACCTGAGACCCGGAAGCCTCTGCGGATTGGAGCTCTACAATGGAATTCTGATGAGGTTCGTGAAGGGGTCGGCAGGGTCTGCATATTTGGGCGCAGAGCATGACTCTGTGGCGGTGGATATGACATATTACAAGGCTAGCGAGGGCCAGAGTCCGAGGCTTGATGAAGATGTGTTGGAGGAAATAGAGCAGATGGCCCTGTTCAAGTATGGGGGCACGCCTCACTGGGGGAAGAACCGCAACATTGCATTCCATGGCGTTATGGAAAAGTACTCAGAGTCTAAATACAGTGAATTCATTAACGCAAAACGCAAATATGATCCAGAGAGCCTGTTCTCCAACGACTGGACAGATGCTCTGCTGCAAATTGGAAATTCGAGCGTGGTGCTGGATAAGGATGCCTGTGCTCTGGAGGGCCTGTGCCTGTGTCGCGAAGATAGACATTGTGCTCCAGACAAAGGATACTTTTGCAGGCCTGGAATCGTTTTTGCAGATGCACGGGTATGCAGGTATATAGGCCCACAACCTTGAACTGCACCACACAACAAGAAACAAAAAGTTACCATGTGCCCATTGTCTGTGATAGGCCTGAGAATTTTTTAATTTAGAACACATGGAGATTTTGCAACTCTGTATGAGAGATACTTGTCTCATATTTTACCCCGTGAAACCCGTGATCCATTCAGAATCGCCAGATACTGTGCTTCCTGACGTGACATGCATGAAACAAAACATGCAGTCACTGCAATGAGGTGAATTTTGCAATTCAAAAATTAAACATTTCTTGTTTTCATCACTGTTTTTTCTCTGGATATGATAAGATTGGCTTTTACAGAACTTGAAGTATTACATCCATATAATTAATATATTGAAATATTGAATAAAATCATGAATACATAAATTTTATGTTGATTGGGACGATTTTAATTTATTTTTGGATGAATATGTTAAATAAAATAAAATAAAAATTAGAATAATAAGTTTAAATTATTAAATCTAATTAAATGTTTTAATTTTTTTAAAAGATTTTGAATCCATTTATATTTTTAAATATGCATTTTAAATAATAAAAAATAACAAAAATACCAAAACAAACTACCAAACAAAAAAAATAATGATTCCGTTGCGCATTCTAATATTATGGTGTCATTTACAACCTATAATGTGATATATAGTAAATTAAGGGGGCTCTCAATCCCAGATGGATTCTAGTTTGATTTCATATTCAACACTAGTACTTTTGAATTTACTTTCTACACTTATGTCTTCAATCCATGTTCAGCTTTGGTTTACTTTCTAACATTAATTATAAGGAGTTGTTTATCCACGTAATGGAATAGTTTCGATGGCAGTTTTTTTGCGGGAATCCGGTCAACTAAAATTCAAAAAATCAGATAGTTAGAGTGTTTGAAATCCATTTTTGATAGTGAAAATGGATTCAGCACTATCAAAAACCCTTAAGGCACACAAGATTTTTTCAAAATCTTTGCCAGATTCTAGACCAAAACTTTGCCTGAATAAACTACGCGCTAATTATAATATTTTTGTTTTTAAAATTCTTTATATGTACAGGCTGGATGAGTTTGCTTACCGTTCACAATGTACATTATCTTCCTATCCTGGTTGGTGATGACAAGATTGATGACTTAACCACATTTTCTTATCTTCCACCTTTTTTAATTATTGACAATGTACAGTAGCAGCTTCCCATCCTGGTTGGTGATGACAACTGTGTTACAAGTACCATTCACCCATGCCAGACAATGTTAAGAAGAAACCCATGGAAACCCCACGATCTCCCCTCATTTTTAGAGAATGGTTTTCCCATACACAGGAGCACTCCAAAATAAGAATCCTATGTTATTGTTGATTATTGTTGTTATTATGTTAGAGTGTAGTTAAAAGAATTCACAAATTACAAATTTTCTTAAAATTATGATAAAATTTGGTATTTATTTTTGAAAAATTAGAATTACAGCTATTATTTTAAGTGTTTTAGAAATTTTTGATGTTGTTAAATGCTTTTTTACTTTAAAAAAAAAAAAACTACTCTACCATTCTAATTTTTGAAAAAAAAATTACCCATTAAAAAAAATAAAATTAAATCAATCTACCATCCTAACAAATTTGTGAGGCCTATAAAACAACTCCCTAGGTTAGTGTTGCTCTCCTAAAAAAGACATTCCTCGAAACCCTGCGGATTCCTGATTCCCATGGGAACGCCTATCCGTAAATTTGAAGAAGAGTCTATCTCAAAAATTAAATAATAAAATAAAATGCAAAGTCCTCTAGGCGAGATTGAAAACAGTTCATGTGAATCCAAGATAGTTACACACCTTTGAAATAACATCAATACATTGACAGATTTGAATTACAAGAGGTTGAGTTAAATATTTCATATATTAAATTATATAGTAATTTGTTAAAGATTAATTTAGATCATTATGTGTTTAAAAACATAAAGGATTTTTCTAGTATAAAATAAAGTAAATTTAAGTTTATAAGTTAAATTTAATGTTCATTTTTACTTGATTATAAAAGATTGATATGAAAAACATTGAAATGGTTGTTTTTAATAAGTTTTATTTTATTTTTTCTGAATTTTTTTAAATATAATAATAAATGAGATTGTTTAAGTTAAATATTGAAAAAATGGGAATGATTAGTATTAAATGAAATTCTAAAAATTTAAAGAGATAAAAGAGAAGAAAAGTAACCAGTGACGTAAATGATGTGAATATTTGGTTTTCTATAAATTTCATTTTTTAAGATACAAGGCATAAGCCTCTCTCTATTTTCAGTGATTTCTTTAAATCCAAGAAAAGTGATTATATTGATGTTTTCCCATATTTATGGCATTTTTCTAAACATATGATACGGAAATTATGTTAAATGCATCACATCTCCAAAACAAGTGGTTGCAGCTATACTCACATGCAATATGCACTCAAAATCCTCAACATTCCTTCATTAAATAACCCTTCCTTGCACTTTAGTAACTCATTGGCACTTCTATCATTAAAGGCCACTTGACACTTCTATCATTAAATGTCACTTGTTTGGGACCATGTAAATGCTTACTTTCCTTGCCAACCAAAATTACATGAGTTGATTAATGTCTTATTGACTTCCTACTCACAAGGTGATCCCTCCCTTATACATGCCACTAGCATCAATTTATACTCATTCAAATTGTTCTTAATATCAAAGTTTGAGGTGAGAAGGGCTGGTTCTTTCTTCTATTACCCATTTTTCAAAGAAATGGCTATATCATACCAAGTAACATGGCCTACAATAGTAGTAGTGTAGCTTGGGTAAATTCTCAGAACTCTGAGAAATGGCTTGAGCATTATGGTCACTTTTCCCTTGACCAACATTTATGGTGCTTTCAATGCTATATCCCTTTGGACCCTCAAATCTAGACATTTTCATTATCCTATATAGATAGACCAATGGAGCATGTTACATGGACTAATGCAATGTTGCCACATGGCACGAACTTTGGTAGTTGGCTTAGGAGCCATAAATCCATTTTCTTTGTATTCTCTTGTATGCTCAATAATTAGGAAATTTTCAAAATCCTTGACTGGAGGCAATTTGTCGATGTAATATACTTCCTCCGTTATTCCTCTTACAAACCAAAAATATTATATGGTATGCTTAAATGAGGCATCAAACTATAAAAATATCTATGTAATATTGTAAGCATGGAGTTCATGATATCATGTTTTTGCTCATGGACTTTGACAATATGGTAAAATGCAATTATGTTGAATCCCACCAAATCCATGAACCTAATATATTCTTAAAATATTACCCAATATTACTTCAAATAAAGTGCCTTCATTGCTTAGCCGTTTTCAAAATAGAAAATCCTTAGAACCCTTTGAGAACCCAATATCTGCCACTACCACATGGCATATTCTAAGCCCTATTACATTGTCTATGGAGAAGAAACTTGTCGGGGTCACTATACAACATGGATGGATATGTTTGGTTCACACACCAACTAATTCAAACCTTCTTATCTCAACATGGTGATGTGGCACACTTGTCTTAACATTAATGAGCACCAAGTGTTATAACCATGCACATATCAGAAGATTCCAACCTTTGGGAATTCCTTGGCTTAGTTATGGATGTCCACTCACCCTCGCCCTTATCTAAAATGCTATTAAATACATCTAGGAGCATCATCAAGTATGTGGATAAGATCATTTAAACTAAAAAATCATGGAGGCTAGTATTTTTCTAGTCATGCAAACTTGAAAAGTCAACAAAGCCTAGTGAAATCATATTCATCAAGTTTGAAGGGAAAAATATTTAGGAAAAATTAATGAAAATGTCAATTTGACTTACCTTTTAAAATGCATCACTTTTCCACATGGAACCTTTTGGAGATGCCACCTATCCTCCTAATCCTTAAAATCACTAAGGTTACATATCACTCTTTAAAATAATATACCACATGTAATCTTTTGATTGGCCCACATCATAATGACCATGCAAGCATCTTCACCCATATAAACATATGTTTTTCACCTCAAATATGAACCATGTGTCTTATGCTTTACGTCTCAAAATTCACCCAATGTTCTTTCTACCCAAAAAATTGTGAACCGTGATTTAATTTACCAATGAGTCTACAAGAGTGTTTTGCACCATTACCGCAAGACAACCTCAAATTGTGTAGCTATCCATACCTAAAACGATTTTACGATGTGGCCAACTATGATGTTGAGTCCCATAAGGTATTTATGTGAATAAAAAGAGAAGAAGAAATGAATACACCATGTCAAGAAATCCAAAATCTTTCTAGAGCCCATTAAATTTTTGTTTAAAATGTCGATTATGACAATGACAATGATGATGATTACCATCAATTGAGACTGACTTTGGTTTATCGAACCTTAAGATTAAAAATAAATTAATTAATTAAAAAAAAAATCTAAGAGATTAATTAGTTTGTTCTAGATTTTTATTTAAACTTGAAAAGATTGGAGAGAGGCTTCCTAAATCTCTATAGTTTTGATGAGTTAAGAGTTTATGAAGGTCAATATTATTACAAATATTTTAAAATTGATATTTAATGTGGGCAATCATAGGGCATTCTAAAAGAAATTATTTTTCATCCTCCACCTTCTTATTATCACAAATATAACAAGTTATTTCATCCCAGGAATTTAGGAATCGTCAAATACCTTGTTTCACTATAGAGATCATGACGCTTCATTCTTATTTTATAAACATTGATTTTCTTATTTAAGCTTAGCTAAAATAGAAAGATAATATTGATCTTCAATATTGAGGTTAATGGTTTTTTTATGGTATTTTCTATTTTCTATTTTCCTCAACTAAATTTAGATGTGATAGAGATTTTAATATTATCAATATTTTGTTGAACGACCACCTCTTATATTGCAATGCTTTAGCCTCTTATATATTGCAATGCTTTAGCTAAAACTCAACACCTTTATGCCATCTCCTCTTAAGCCTTATGTGACATTGACTAGAGTTTGATGTGATAATAGGAAGCCTATTGTCTTTCATGTTAGTCATCTTATGGTTGCACATTAGGTATCTAATCATAGTCATGCTCTTGATGGGGGGGAGATTAACTTCTATGAGGGGGATAGGATAGGGTGTATTGCTTTTAATTTTAAGATTATAGAATATAAAGTGTGTTTGGATTTGCTCAATCTTCATTTGTGATTCTATAGAGATATTGCAACCTCAATTTCAAGTTCATATAAAATAATATGAATGATAAGAGTCTCAAAGAGGAGTTCCTTTTTTTTTCCAAAACCATAAGTCCACATATCATAGTTATTTTCAAGATCAAAACAGTCTTTCCATCCTCCATTAATCTTTTTTCACCTCCTCTAAATTTGTGTCATATACAAAACTAGTGTAAGTGATCATTTTGGATTTGATTATGACTTAGTTTTGTCAATGTATATATCAACATATTTGTGGTAAAACATAAATAGTTGAGATTTTTTAGTTAGTTGTCGAGATGATAGGGACACCTTGCTATAAGAACAGAGGAGGTGAAAATGACATTAATTTGTAATGAAAAACAAAAGACTCTTTGTCTTATTACTGAAACCATTTGGCACTACCCGGAGCTACAACCTTTCTTTTAGTCCCAACCCACTTATGATATAATGTCATAATGGAATCTTATATTTGGCCCATGTGTTATTATACATTGTATTATTCACATGATGATGATGATGATGATGTGGCATCGTGAATATGCACTACTACAACTGGTGTCAAATTACAATGTTTTTTTGGTAAGTCATTGATATTATAGATGTCAAAACCATATATTTTTGGAGATTTTTTTCTTTACATTGTTATAGTATGTTGACACATCTACATTTTAATGTAGATATATCCAAATTTAATGTTTTTGTTTGTCACTAAACCAATTAGCAATGTGGTGTTTATTTTATCGAAAATGTCCATTTATATATGTCTATCATGTGGATATATTTACATTTATAAACGCAGATACATCTATGTTTTTTTACTTATAAATGTAAATATATTGATTTTTGGAAGATACATTTTAGAATGAAATCCCCATCCCACAATCATGCAATTTTCCATATCAAAGTGACCTTGCTAGCCATTGAAAACAATATTTTCAATGGGCATGAACTTAAGCCTAATAATGGTGATGAATTATTATATTGTGTTTCCCTTGGGAAACAAGATGGGAAGTTCATAGTTCACTATGAATGATTGTATCTCAAACTTGGAATCATGTTTGTGAGACAATTGTTTGTAATGAACTATGAACTTTTCATTTGCAACATGAGTTGCCATTTTTTTTGAGCTTGAATTCATGCCCACTACCAACACTCATTCACAATAAGCATAATTCATTTTTGAGTTGTGAGAATGTAGGAAAATAATGAGAATGAGATTTCACATTAAAATGTATAGGGAATAAATAACTTATCTTTGCTAATGATAAAACTCTTCATTTTTGATATTTTTGAGTGTTTGGGTAGCGTCAGATGTGCTCTAGCTCCCAAACTTTGTGGAGGGACTAGAGTACATAAGATCTCCAAGACCCAAAAAAAGATTTGGGAAATTCCATCCAGTTTCGGAGATAATTAATTAATTAATATTTTTAATTAATGACCCTAAGTGTAACTTAGGAAAATTAAAATATTAAAGGTAATTATTTAAAACATGTGATGGAATTGACTTAAGTCACACTGATCAAGATTTATTTTAATCTGAGCCATTGATTCAAGATCTAATCATGGCTGTTGGTTTCCCAACGAGAAAGTATAAAGGAAAGGCTTAGGGTCAGTTGGAGAACACACACACGGAGGTAGAGCATTGAGACTAAGCTGGAATTCTAGGGTAGGGTTTGCTAAGAATTTTTTAGAAGTGTTTCAGCTGTGGAGAGGGGTAGTATTGGCTAAGGGGATGACCTAATCCCAGTGCCAAGAATCAGAAAGAGGCAGCAACTAGGAGCAGCACAGAGAAGCAGGGGCAACAACAGCAGCTGCGCATCGCAGAGGATTCAGCTGCTACACAGGTGCTATGCAAGCCCAAAAAGAGTAACGCTGGGCAGCAAGAGACCCTCCAGGATTATGCAGAGACCCTTCTAGGGCAGTGTAGGGTCTGCGTCACCCATGCTGGGGTTACACATCCCTCTCCAGGCCAGCACAAAGGCACACATAGGCTGACAAGGCTGATGCAGGGGCTTGAGGGGCATCGCTGGGGTTTCTAGGGCTAGAAATTGGCTAAGTCTTGTAAATCCCATTTGAGGGTGTGGATCAATCAAGTTTTTGGTCTCAAAACAGTAGGTTAGATGAAGATATATTATTTTTATCTGTCAGGTCAACCCGTAAGGTGCTCAGATTTGTTGTATTCAAAAAATAATTAATAATATAAACCCTCCAGCAGACAGAAGACCAGTCTTTCCGCATTGGGTTTTTCCAGGGATAATTGTCCAGAAAATTTGATGTGTCACTTTGTCTGTGTGCATGTATCTCTGTTTTAGATCTGAATCGGTGAAAGTCTGTTATGTGTTTACTTCGATGTTAATATGAATATTTCAACATTAATAACTTGTTTATGTCGGAGAAGTATAACCATATCTAAGAGTATAATTTATGCATAAAGTAACATTCATAAATTTTCACATGGTATCAGAGCGATTGCAAATCTAGCAGGGTCGCCAGTAGAAGACTGAAGAATATTTGCTGTAGAAATCAACAAAGAGAGAAGCAGCAGCCGCAGAAAGCCATATATGAAGGAACAACACAGCAACAGAGGGAGCAGAGCCATGCAGAGGCCATAGTGACGTAGTCCTACACAGCCTTAATGCAGGCCCACGTACTTACTGCGTAGAGGCAGCGCAAAGACAACACTGAGACTATCTATTCACGCAGAGGCCAGCTAGGGTGACACATATCGAAAGTTGTGCTGATTTAGAAGTGCCAGAAAAGTGCTGCAGAACTTCAGAAGTTGCTGGTGGGGTTAAATTTCTGAAGATTCAAAATTTAGCCTAAGCACTAGGTGACCAAGAGTGGGAGGAGAAAAAATTATCAGAGGGTTTCCAGCCAAATAAATATGCAGATCAATCACAGGATCGAAGAGAGCTATTTCATTGTTGATTGGCGGATTTCCAAAAGAGGAAATCAGTTGTCAGAGGGAGCAGAGGGTGCTTTTTTTTTTTGGCAAAGACCCTAGATCCGAGCTTCAGTAGAGAAGCAGTGAGAGGAAGATATGTTCTGATAGAGTAGATCTGAGTAGATGGCACCTCACATACTTGTCCAAATTTTTAGTTTGGAAGGCTAGAATCCTGGTAGTCATGGAGGCATATGGTCTAATGGACCATGCATAAAAGGTCATGGCCACGCCGACCGATGCAGATCTCCTGAAGAAGCATGAGGAAGTTGTGGCACATGCCAAACGTTTCATAATGGATGGGGTTAAGGACCATATAGTTCCACATATAGATGAAAAGAAAACAACTAATGAAATGTGGAAAGCCTTAACAACCCTATACGAGTGGAAGTCCGTCCAAAGGAAAATACTTCTAGATAATCAACTACGGTCATTCATGATGACCAAGGGAGAATAAATAGAGCCCTTCATTTTCAGATTATAGATGATCAGAGATCAGTTGTCTTCCATGGGAGCAAAGGTGGAGGATGATGTGATGGTAAGGACTGCACTCAATGCGGTCACAAAAGAGTGGGAAACCTTTGTCCAAAGTGTCTTGGGCAGAGTGGACCTTCCCGACTGGGACAATATGTGGGCAATCCTTCGTCAAGAAGAACTCTGTCGATTCACCAAGAGGTAGTACAACACGGGGTCAATTAAGGTGAAGAAGGAAGATGAAGAAGATGCAGCCTTGGAATCAAAGAGGCAGCAAGGGAAGAAGAAGTGTGATCTATCCAGGATCAAGTTTTTCCAGTGCGGCGAACTAGGACATTTCTCCAACAATTGTCCTAAGAAGAAGAAGGACAAGGAAGCTTCTACTTCCAAGGTTGTTGTGGCGGACGATGGTTCAGAAGATGACATAGCCATGAGCGCTCATGAACCACGAAAGTGGGGTGACATGGATCAGTAGAGCAGCTACAGAGTGGGGGTAGGATCCTTGAGCAACTCATCTCTTGGATCACATCCGAGCTATGGGAGCCTTAAGACAATAGCGGGACAAGTGGAACAATTGGTGCAAAGAATCACAGATGAAACAGAGGCAGAGCTGAAGGCTGAAAGAAGCAGGGTAGTATAGATGCAAAAATAGTGTAGGGGATGATGTGATTTCAACAACATAGAGCATAGTTGTAGTAGCGTAGAGGCTTTAGGGGGAAAACATAGTGCAACAACAACGTGGGAGATTTCAGTGCAGGGGCTGATGTGAATTAAACAACACAGAGGGAGTCTGCTTACGCAGTGTAGAGTTGTAGCTGTGCATCATCCTCTAGATGTAAGTACAAATAAGCAGCCGATGGAGCTTCAATGATGAGGATGCAACCCAACTGAATTGTCTATCAAATATTGGGCAAGAGTTTAGTTGCTTCTCTTAGCAACCAAAGATGCAATGCAACAGTTGGCAACAAGATGCAATAGATTGAGAGACAACTACAGTATAGATGTAGTAGTGGCGGTGGAAACATCATGGGTAGCACTATAGAATGGCAGCAACATCACAGTGATGAAGGGAAGCAGGTCTGGCATCAGTGCAGAGACCAACACCAGAGATCAGTGCAGGGCTTCGGGGTGAAGTAGAGTTGTACTAGAGCACATTCCTCGGTAAGAGAGAGTGTTGATATTTTTGAGTGTTTGGGTAGCATAAGATGTACTCTAGCTCCCAAAATTTGTGGAGGGACTAGAGTACATAAGATCTCCAAGAATCGGAAAAGGATTTGGGAAATTCCATCCAGTTTGGGAGATAATTAAGTAATAAATATTTTTAATTAAGAACCCTAAGTCTAACTTAGGAAAATTAAAATATTAAAGGTAATTAATTAAAACATGTGATGGAATTGACTTAAGTCACACAGATCAAGATTTCTTTTAATCTGAGCCATCAATTCAAGATATGATCATGGTCGTTGGTTTCCGAATGAGAAAGTATAAAGGAAAGGCTTGGGGTCAGTTGGAGAACACACATATAGAGGCAGAGCACTTAGACTAAGCTGAAATTCTAGGGTAGGGTTTGCTAAGAATTTTCAGAAGTGTTTCAGCTACGGAGAATAGTAGTATTGGCTAAGGGGATGATATGATCCCAGTGCCAAGAATAAGCAAGAGGCAGAGAGGCAGCAACTAGGAGCAACGCAAAGAAGTAGGGGCAGTAGCAGCAACTATGCATTAGCTGCGCAACACAGAGGATTCAGCCACTACACAAGCTTAGAAAGGGTAGCACTAGGTAGCAAGAGACCCTCCAGGGTTATGCAGAGACCCTTCTAGGGCAGCGTAGGGTCTGCGTCACCCATTTTGGGGTTACGAAACCCTCTCCAGGCCAGCGCAAAGGTTGACAGGGATGACATAGGGGCTTCAGGGGAAGCGCTGGGGTTTTAGGGCCAGAAATTAGCCGAGTCTTGTAAATCCCATTTGAGGGTGTGGATCAATAAAGTTTTTGGTTTCATAACAGTAAGTTAGATGCAGATCTATTATTTTTCTCTGTCGAGTCAACCAGTAAGGTGCCTGGATTTGATGTATTCAGAAACTACTTAATAATATAAACCCTCCAGTAGCCAGAAGACCGGTTTTCCCACATTGGGTTTTTCTGGGGATAGTTGTCCAGAAAATCTTGTTTGTGTGCATGTATCTTTGTTTTAGATTTGAATCGGTGAAAGTATGTTATGTGTTTACTTCGATGTTAATCTGAATATTTCAACATTAATAAATTGTTTAAGTAGGAGAAGTATAACCAGATATAACAGTAGAATTTCTGCATAAAGTAACATTCAAAAAATTTCACATTCATCACATCTTCCCTCTATCTTTATTTCCTAGCTAAAAAAATGATAAAGGCATAGTTAAAAACAAATTATTTCAATTACATGAAATATACGCTTTAACATTTATAAAATCGAATTGAATTATGCCAATGAAAGTAAGAAACTAATAAGTAATAGAAATTATTAATATTGGATCATTATATAATTTTTCATCCATCTTGATGCTTTTAGAGTAGGAAAATTGAAGCAATTAGCTTACAAGAGTAGTTTTAGTGATAGGACATAGTTTGGAAAATTGGGGTCTAAAACCTTCCAGGGCTAATTTGAAGCCTTAAATGATGTCTTTTGGGGGTAAAATTTTATCACTTAAGTGATACACCCTGTGATCTTATTCTACACATACAATCATTTCCAATGGTCCAACAAAGATGTCAAGAAAAGCTTAGATGCAAAAGTTATGCTTCTTAGAAGTTGTCCTATTTTGATTAACCACCATAATATGAGAGGATGCCACATTAACCCCCATTACTCATGGAAAATGGGATATCCAAGTGGAGACAATGGAGAAGACTCTATAAGGGTCAAAGTTGTAACTCTAGTTTGGAATTAAAGGAGTCAAACTTAAACCTAGATGGATATCAGGTTATGTTATAACCATACCACTAGGAGGAAAATGGGTTCCGTTATATTCCAGTGCATTTTGTTCCACATTAGAGTAGAGTATACAAGAGTAGATAAAGAGAGACCAAGAAAGAGGATGTATGTGTTTTGTAGCAACCAAAGACAGGTCATAGGTCATAGGTATCAAGTAAATTCATAGGTATCAAGTAACTTGATAGAGAGTTCCTTCTCCATTGTATTTGCATCATTTCCATTCATACAAAAGAGAGTTGAACAACATTTCCTTCTAGTTAGATTTTCTCTCATAAGGGCTTCCTAGATCATATCTTACTGTTCATTGTTATTGTTGTGTGTAGTTGTATTCTCTATATTTTGTTAGGTCCCTATATTACTAGTGCAGTCCCTTATTGTTATTAGTGTAGCCCCCTTATTGTTATTGTTGTACCCCTGTAGTCCCCATATTGTTATTATTGTGCCCCATAAAAGACCACTATTGTTATTGTTGTGCCCTTACATTATTATTGTTAGGTCCGCTAGGATTATATTATGACCCCATGGACTCCTATATATAGAAAGGAGGTTTTTTCATTTGTATCATCCAAGAATTGTTCATTTATGTAATGTAAATGAGGTTTCCCCCTCGAAGAGGCTAATTTCTAAGTCGTTGATTTCTCTTTTCTTCTATTTTGTGAGCTGGTTTCATAACATTTCGTATCAGAGCTATGGATTCTAGGGTTTCGCTACTGCAAACAAGACATCATGGAATTTTCACTATAAATTTGTTTTGGTGAAGTTTCAAATGATGAAAAACAAAACCATTTTAGCATAAATCCTTAGGAATTGCATGTAAAAATTTCAGAGCTTTGTTCGCTATATTTTCATAGATATGATTTGAGGAAGTTATGGATTTTGTAGGCTTCAGAATTTCCTCTCAAAGAGGTGACCTTCGGAAAATCGTCATAAATTTCTCTCTGAGCATCGAATTCAAATTATGTTAAAAGTGGTGTAAATTTCAGGGTACTTAGTTTCATGTGTATCGATTTCATAACCTAAAGACGAAACAGTGACACATGGCACGCTGTACAAGTTCACTCTACTGAACTAGTCCATAATTAGGTCATTGTGGGAGATTCGACATAACTTTGTCTTGAAGAATCCAAATCAGGTCTGACCTATGGAATTGGAAAGATGAATTAGAGGGATACTACAAGTTTGAAGTTTAAATCTCGGGGATTCGAAATCCTAGAGATACATTAGGATCAATAGTGATCTCCTCAAAAGCAAGAAAATTGTGTGTATCATTTTTTTTAAATTGCATAACGTTTGTTTGAAAAATCAGTTTGAAATGATTCCAAGGGCATATTGAAGCATAGATATTAGTATTGGCTTCTAAAATGCCTCCAAAAAATAATTCCACATCCATTAAGTCCTCCAAAACTTCTACTATGACGCATGAAGAGAACAAGTGCAAAATTGTGAGACTAAGTGCAAAAAATTTTGCTCTCACAAAAAGTAACAAAAATTGAAATGGAGTCTAAAATGGATGGTTTGAAGAAAGGAATGGAAGCTAAGATGAATGGCATGGAAGCTAAGATGAATTATGTGGAAGCTAAGATGGATGGTTTGAAGAATGGCATGGAAGCTAAGATCGATGGTATAGAAGAAAAACTAAAAGAAAACATGGAAGATTTGAAGGAAGGTTTGACAAAGTTGCTACAAGAAATTATTCCTAATGGTGAAAAGGTAGTGGAGGAAACTCATGGTGAGAAAAAAATAAACGTTAATCATGATTTCATAAACTCTAACATGGGATTGAAGACCCACCATATTCCAAAGATCGATATGAGGAAGTTTGATGGAAAGGATCCCGTAACATGGATACTACAGATGGAGCAATATTTTGATCTCCATAATGTGAAAAACACACAAAAGGTACGTATTGCAACTTTATATTTAGAAAAAAATACATATGTATGGTATCGATGGATTTTCTCTTATAAATTTTTTTTCACTTGGTCAATTGTTATGGAGGAAATGATAACACATTATGAGGATGCAAAGAGAAACACCTTCTTCAGCCAACTGATAAATATCAAACAAAAGGGTTTAATGGTGGAGCACATTGAGGACTTCATAAAATTAAATATAAGGGTAACTAATATTCTGGAGGAACACATGATTGATGTCTTCCTAGGGACTTTAAAGGATAGGATCCAACATGAGGTTCGCCTTTGGGAACCTGATTCATTGGAGAAGGCATTTAGGTTGGCAAGAAAAATTGAAAGCAAAATTATGGCGACAAGGAAGCCTACCACTCACAACTATAAATATGGAAGTGTTGCTACTCCTAGAATTCCACAACCTACAGGTTTGACACCCCACCAATTGGAAGAAAAGAGAGCAAAAGGACTTTTCTAGTACAGTTGTGATAGCAAATACACTAAAGGTCATAAGTGTGTTGAGAAGAAAATATTTTACATAGATTGTGAAGAGGAGGATGAAAATGAACAAGAAACTTCAAAAGAAGAGGATATACACCAGGAACCAACCATAGAGAAAGAAGAAATGAGTCCGAACATATCTTGTAATGCATTGGCAGGAATTTCCACTCCTCAAACTCTCAAGATAGAAGGACATATCAAGAAGAAAAATGTAGTATTGTTGATTGATTCAGGTAGTACCCATAATTTTATTCATTGTAAGGTATCCAAGGAATTGAATTACTTCCTATACCCGGCACTAGAGTGTCAAGTGATGGTGGAAAATGGAGGAACTATAAATTGCTCTGAAAAGTGCCATAATATCAAGCTAACCATGGGAAAATATGTATTGAATAGTCCAATGCTCTCTATTCCAATGGGTGGTGCTGATGTTGTACTAGGAGTACAATGGTTATAATAGTTGGGGACGATAACTTTTAATTTTCAAGAACTTTTCTTGAAATATTTTTCGGAAGGAAAGGATGTTGAATTACGGGCTATCACAGGGAAGCTGGCAAAGATAATAAGCTCTAATGTCATGAAAAATATTATGAAGAAAGAACAACGAGGCATAATTTCAAAATTATGCTAACTAGAAGTTCCAACATCAAAATCATATATTTCCCCAGATATCCAAAAATTCTTGGACAATCATTCCAAGGTGTTTAAAACTCCCAAAGGACTCCCACCTATTCGTGGTCATGATAATGCTATTCATTTGATTCTACAAAGTGTTCCTCCAAACATCTGGCCTTATGTATATCCTTGTGTCCAAAAGAGTGAAATTGAATGTATGATTATAGAAATGCTATAGGTTAGTATAATTCAACCTAGTCAAAGTTATTTCTCTACTCCAGTAGTATTGGTGCAAAAGAAGGATGGATCATGGCGCATGTGTTCTGATTATAGGTAGTTCAATAAGCTTACTATTAAAGATAAATTTCTCGTTCTTGTGATTGATGAATTATTGGATGAATTACATGGAGAAATTTATTTCACCAAGTTGGATCTCTGTTCAGGATATCAAAAAATTAGAATGAATACTGAAGACATTCCGAAAACACCATTTAGAACTCATGAGGGTCATTATGAATTTTTGGTCATGCCTTTTGGCCTTACCAATGCACCTTCTACATTTCAAGGGTTGATGAATTCCATTTTCAAACCCTTCCTTAGAAATTTTTTGTTAGTATTTTTTGATGATATACTAATTTACAACAGGTCTTGGAAGGATCATGTTCAACATGTTGATAGGGTGCTCAAACTATTGGAGGAGAAACAATTATATGAAAAAAACCTCCAAATGTTTCTTTGGAGTAAAAGAGGTGGAGTAACTGGGTCATATTGTATCTCAGGAGGGTGTTAAGGTAGACCCTAACAAAATTAAATCCATTAAGGAATGGAAAGTCCCCACAACCATAAACCAGTTGCGAGGTTTTCTCAGGTTAACATGGTATTATAGCAAGTTTGTTAAGAATTACGGGAGAATAGAAACACGTCTAACAATATTATTGAATAAATATGCATTTTCATGGACTCCTGAAGCAACTAAGGCCTTTGAACATCTTAAAGAGGAAATGTTCCAAGCATCGGTCTTAGCTATGCCAGACTTCCCAAAAACCTTTATTGTGGAATGTAATGCCTCAGGAAATGGAATTGGCGTTGTTTCAATGCAAGAAGGAAGACCCATTTCTTTTAAAATTATTGTAATCAAAGGAAAATATTTATAGAAAGCTATTTATGAGAAGGAAATGTTGGAAATACTACATGCACTAAAGAAATGGCGACCTTGCCTAATGGGAAGACTCTTCAATGTAAAAAATGATCATGATAGTCTTAAATACTTTTTGGAACAAAGAATATCTTCATAATAGTAGAAAAAATGGGCCACAAAGATGTTGGGTTATGACTTTGAAATCATCTACAAAAAAGGGAAGCTAAATGTTGTTGCAGATGCACTCTCAAGAAAGGAGGAGGACGTGGAAGAATTGCTTTGTGCCATTTCTATTATCCAACCAGATTGGATAACTAAAGAAAGGGAGGAATGGAAGAATTACGAAGAAGTGTGGACACTCATTCAAAAGTTGCAGCAAGATACCAGTACATATGATACATTTAGTTGGAAAAATGATTCCTTATGGTACAAATATCACTTATATATTTGTAAGAATTCCCAACTAAAACAAAAGATTCTTTTGGAATTGCACACCTCCCCCTTAGGAGGACACTCAGGATTTTTAAAAACTTACTAGAGGGTGAAGAATTTTTTTTTTGGGATGGCCTTAGATCTGATATTCAAAATTTCATGGTGGAATGTTTGGTTTGCCAGCAAAATAAAATTGAGACAATTAAGACGTCGGGTTTGCTACAACCTTTATCCATTCCAAGTCAACATTGGGAGGAAGTTTCAATTGATTTTATCAAAGGTTTACCTAAGTCCGAAGGAAAGAGTGTCATCATGGTGGTAGTTGATAGACCTACCAAGTATGCACACTTTTGTGCATTATCTCATCCATTTAAAGTGAGTACAGTTGCTACTGCATTTATGGAAACAATTCAGAAGCTACATGGAAACCCAAAGATTATTGTAAGCGATAGAGATCCCATTTTCACTGGAAATTTTTGGATGGAATTATTTTCTTGTTTGGGTACTCAACTAGCTCATAGCTCATCTTATCATCCTCAATCTGATGGAAAATCTGAGATAGTGAACAAATGTTTGGAAGGTGTTAGGTCTCTGTAATTTATTGGCAAGATTGGCAGAGTCCAATTACACAAACAACATCGTTTCAACCAACTTTGGGATTCTAGGATCTAGCCCTCCTGAATCCGGAGAGGGATCTCTCCAATAAGTGCAAAGATGGATTTGTCTTTGAAGTCTTGGGTAATTATGTTAGGCTAGTTATGAAGGCCGAGGGTTTTGTTTTGTTTTTGGATGGTTGAGCATGATTATGGCTTGAGTGGAAAGTCCTAAGGTAAAGGTTTCATCCAAGTGAAAATTCTTCGACAAATACAATAGTTTTGGCAGATAGATAGATATAACGCTGGTTTTTAGTCCATTGGGCTATGGAGTCATATCTGGGCTTTAATTGAGCAACAACATCAAGAGTGATCCAAGGGGCAAGTCATCTATACGACAAGATTGTTGAGTTTTAAATGATGGAATGGAACAATAAAGTGTTAGAGGGATGGAAACTGATAATAATTTCTCAGAGGATTTATAGTCAGTCCAAACAAGAAAATCCCCTTAAGTAACTGTTTAAAACCAACCAAGGACAGGGCTAACCATAGACTTCTTGGGCAAGTTCTTATTAAAGCAGCTTAATTGACAAACAATCCAGTAATCCACATAATTACCTTCAGAAAGTATGAAAACATATAAGAGAAACGAAGTGTAACTTAAGATCAGATAAAGTAATTTTAAACTTAGTCTGCTTTCAGTCAACACCAAGGGAAACTTTCAGAATCTGCCTTTGGAGAAAAGAATCTAGGAATCAGGGCGAACCATATCTTCTCTAGTCTAACTTTAATGGCGAATAATGGAAATCACATTAAAGAATAATGTTTAAGCAAACAGAAGGACGAGGGAACGCCAACATTCCTAACTGTTTAAGCAGTATTGAATCATTCTTAAATAAACAAGCTTGAGGAAAACATTAAGATAAATATTTCTCAGCCAGAGAAGGTTACTGATATACAATAGATCCTAACCCTGTTTAAACTGTTCTTTACAGAGGGAAAATGAAAAATATGGCATACATAGAAGGAAAAAAATTAACAAAGAAAGAAGCACTTCACCAGTAATATAGACCAGGATCCCAAGAAACAACTTGTTATTGATGTCAAACCAGTTACAGTCTTCAAGTCCAATGTTTCAGTTCAGCAATCATCTTCACTATTGACTACTTTCTCTACTCATAAGCAGGCTTAAGGCGGTGAACACTATGTACAAATATGATCAGCTCCAGTGTATTTCAAAAAAGTTACAGCAACAATTTCTCATCTTCTCACGGTATTTATAGAATAATGAGAGGGTGAGACCTAACAAAAAAGAATCTCTAAAGCAATTAATACAGTTCAAGACTTCTTGGCCTTTTGAGGGGCTCGATGAAGAAGTTCACAGGTGGAACATTGTATTAACTGTTTTACATTTATGAATTAAGCTCAGCAGGAGCTTTATTGGACTTTGAGGCTCTGGGTATCGTGTGGAGTAACTCCGCGGATATTTTCTGCATTGATTTCCTTGCAGAAGTAACTCCCTGGCTGCGCTGGAGGCGAATATCTGATTTTCTTCATTAACTTCGGCCTTTGTTTTGAAAGGTTTGAGGCAACAGGTGGCTCGGGGGTAGCTGAGGAATCAATTTGCCTCAGATGTGGCGGTGGAGGCTTTCTGTCTGATAAAAAACTTTAGGTTTTCTTTTAAACTGTGTTTTAGATTGGGGATTAGGCTTTTGATAACTGTCTTAGCCGCAATCCCCGTAAAAAATGTCTTCGATCTTCATCTGCTGTGCTTTGTCTTCAAAACTGATACTCTTTAACTGTTCTCTTGAATAAAACAGTGTCTTGTCGATGTGCAGGGGCAGCACAGGCCATTTACGTGTTATCAACGCTCATGAAATGCTGATAAATCACTGGATTCAAACCTGCGAATGGTTGTGTTTTAATAGGCCGAAGGCGCAGGAAACGTCTTTCTCGATCTTCGGCCTTTATTCATAACATAATGGAAAACCATAGAAATACCTGCAAAACACAAAAAAATTAATAAATCCTGCGGAAATAGGTTTAAACTGCTTCAGATGGCGGGGGAGGAGCGTAGCCATCGGATAAAAATATCTAACGGTGGAGATCGGCGCAGAACAGGCAAAGGAGAGCGGGGAGAAGAAATAAGGCGGGGTGGTTTTGGACCGTCCAATCCGGACACGTGGACGGTCCAGATCTAATCGGAGGATTGTAATCGGAGGGGCAGAAACAAAAGGAGCGATTTGGAAAATGCCGATGCGATTGCGCGATCGGGGGACTAGTGCGATCAAGCGATGACCGTTGATCTCGGGTTCAGATCAACGGCGGGGATGTAATCGGAGGGGCAGTAGAGAAGGGTGATGGGAGAGGAGCGGGATGAAACCGAACCGTTGGATCTGGCAGGACGGACGGCTCAGATTGGATCGGGAGATCGCAATCGCAATACGCAGAAGGAGGGTGCGATTGAAAGTTCCGATTGCGATTGGAGCGGGTGTGCAATGGCCGTCGGATCGGCTAGGAGATGGATGGCTGCGATTAAATCGGGAGGTGACACGATCGGGGATCGGAAGGCAAGACTTGCGATTGCGATCGGGAGGGGAAATGCGATTGAGCGCTGGCCGTCAGATCGCGGGAAGGATGAACGGTCGGGATGTAATCGGGGATCGCAATCGGAGGTCGGAGAAGAAGTCTTGCGATCAATCGGGGGTTACAACATGAGTGTTGCGATTGCGATCGGGCGGGGGGTTGCGATTAGCGCTCCACCGTCGGATCGGGACCATAGATTGACGATGTAAAACATATCGCGGGAGTTTAACGTTATAAAAAATCGCATCGGGGTTTTTTGATATTTACAAAGGAAAATTCACCCGCCCGACCTTCCGATTGCGATTAGCGCTCGGGACTTAAGCGCTTGGTCCCAGCGCACGGGCATATGGGGGAAGTGGTTTAGGACTTAGCCCAAAGGGGCTTAAGTCCATGGTAATAAAACTTTGTTTTTTATGAAAAATTTCAAGGTTTTAAATGGATTTGGGGGTTTCGGCACAGCTCAAAAAAGAAGTTTTAAACCATGTCAGGAGGATTTTCATGAATGGAAGGAGAAACTTATGAAAAGTAGGGAAATAATATGGAGAAAAGGGGGAGTAAATGAAGGTTAGTTATGAGTGGGAGAAAGGGGAAAAATGATGGTTTCTTCAGCAGTTTCTTACAGGAAATCAGCAGAATTAATAGGAACAGTAATGAAGATTTTGGACAGAGGCATGAGGCCTACAAGGAGTCTTCAAGAGCCAACAAATTTTTAGTGATAAAATTTGTTCCTTGGAGGCTCAAAAAGTCTTAGCCACCTTTTGGTATAACAAAATATTATAGGTGGCTAACAGTGGCTCCACTTGGGGATGGTGCCTTCTTGAAGGCATCAAGAACTTCAGACTTGCATCTTCTGGGAGGTTGATTAGTTGCCTCATCCATTGGGCTGCCTTCCTCTGATTGAATGATCTGGTTCTGAAAACATATTAGCAGCCATGAAAATAATGGATTTTCATCTACAAGCTTTCTACCTACCCAATCCTACTGATCTAACATTTTTTCTTCTTAGAGTGCACTTGGATTGGCAAACTCCCTTACAACATTTTATTCTTTTGAAAGCATAAAAACTAATCTAATTCTACTCCTTATTTCTCCCTGAACTCAGATTAAACAGTTGAGCTCAGATATTTCTCTACCTAATATACTGTCTGTTGGGATTAAACTGTCCAACAGACTTTCATTCTCTAAATTCTACAACAGAAATTTAAAAACAGCCAAGTCAAGATTAAGCTGTTTTGACTTGCTGTGATCTACGGCATAAGTACAAGCTGCACATAGATTATTATTTGCAGAAAATTTTTAAATCAAAACAGAAGGCTTAAGATCTGAAAGTTTCTTATCATGGCCTTTTCTTATTTTCACAGCTCTGTTTTTCCTTTTTCTGTGAGCTATCTTTGCCTTTCTTCTGGTCCAAGTTTTGAGAAAATTAGAACCAGGTCTTCTCTTCTATGACTCGGAAAATAAAACAGTTTTGAGTCATTTTTCTCTTGGGAACTTTGGTTCAGATTTTGAGTTTGTTTGAACCTTCATTTCTATCCTAATCTATCTACTGATAAGCCAAGATTAAACAGTTTGGCAAATCAAATTCACTACCCTATCAGCAGAAAATTTAAAACTAATTAGTCAAGATTAGGCTGTTTGACTAACTAGAAGTGTGTTTTGCAGGAGTGGCATTTAAGCTTGCACACTTTCAGATTTATTTCTCTTTTTGGTATGGGGTTGTACCTTTATTGTTTTGTCAATCTGCCCTCTTTTCTTTCTTTTCTTTGTTTTTGTATTTTTGAATTTTGATTTTTCTTCAAAGCAGAAAACAACAACTAACTACATGCTCAGAAGTGAGATTTATTGACACTCCTATCTAACCTATTCTAATTATGGAGTATTTACATATTCATATGATACAAAAGTGCCAATGCAGCGAGTTGAGTAATGTCAAGAAGAAGTAGTAACTCTGGCTGCTTGTCAGAGGTATCCAAAGATCATATTGAAGATTAAACTTCAATATCAAGGCTATCATAGAAGGTGACAACTTTTCATGTCTCTGGCTCTTGCAAAGGATCAATGCTTGATAATTTGAGCCAGTCGGGATTCCCACACACTCTTCCATAGGATCAACAAAGAAAAGATGAAGATTCTCTTCCTTTTGGCCCTCTATTTCTGGTAGATTGTCTGCTTCCAAGGCTTCAATTTTGAGGAGTATATCTTCAGGAAGTTGCTTGGAAGCTCCGTCATCCTTAACCTGCACAATAGCAAATAGTGAAATATTTTCTTTCTCTAAACATATGCTTGCTTCGGATATAAATTCAGTTTCTTGGGATGGAAGACTAATATCAGTGAAGGGAGAAGTTTCTTCTTGGGAAGATGGTATATCCACAGCAGGATAGTCTTGTATTTGTCTTTCTCCCTCATCTTCTTCATCATCTGAACTGGAGGACTCATCATATTTGGCAGTGTTGTCCTCTTGTAGCCCTGGTATGCTTGTATTCAGTGGACTAAACTCTGTGAAGAGGTTATTATTTTCTCGAGCAAGGGAATATTTAAAGGTTTCCTCTTTTTCAAGAGAAAACTCCTTTTGCTCAAAAATTTCTTTATTTCTCTTCTCTTCACCTTCCGGGTTGAAAGGCTGCTGATTTCCAATTATGTGAAAGCCATTAGTGATGGATCGAAATGGATGTTTTTGGCTTTCAAGCTGGTGATGGTGAAATTGATAACACCAATCAAACGCTGGTTGCCCTGCATGATTAGTTTTTTCTTGCAAATCATCATCATCATCATCAAACTGATCAAAATTTGGAAATTTATCAGAATAAACAATTTCATCAGCCAAACATATTGGATTCTCAGCAGGTCCCTTTTTATTTTGATTTACAAAAGAACTTTCTAAATCTGTACAACAAAGTTCTCTAGGTGAATGGGCAAGAGTGTTTATTTTGCAAGAAGTTTCAGAGACTGACTGTTTATTAATAGTCTGATCTATCTCTTTTTCTGTCAAAGGGGAAGATGTTTCTATGTTCCTTTGAACAGGAGTACAACAGTTCTCTGTTTCTTGCGAAGACTGGTTTTGAGGTTGGATGTCTTCTTGAGCCTTGGCTATAAGGGATGATGAATCAATATTTGAGTTTTCAGGGATATCTTGAGGAATTTCCATTATCTCTTCCTCAACTAATTCATCTATGTTCTTAAAAATTTTCAGTAGGATATTAAACTCATGAATGGCAGTTAAAATATCTTCAGGATGCATCTCTTCCAAAGCTTCCTCATTATCTATAATGTGTTGGGTGATGTTTTGTGATGGATCATAATATATTGCACCCGATGATAATGATGTAGTGTTTCCTTCATAGTTCTCATAGAACATATATTCAAAGTCTTTTAAATAAAACAAACTACTAGATCTTAAGCATTCATACCAATCCCTAGCTTTTCCTTCTAATGTTAACATGAACATTTTCATTAAGCAGTCTTCATGCCATTCAACTTTCAACCTCCATACATGTATGTGAAATTTGATAAGATGTAACAAGGGGTCATCAAACTTTTCACCTTGAAAAATAGGCAGGTTGTCATCCCAATTTACCTGGGGCATCTTATGTGGGAACCCAGGGATATGATCTCTACACATTGGGGCATATCTTCGTTGTATTCTTGGAATCATGTTTGTAAACCAAGAAAGAGGTCACTGTGTCTGGTTAATCAGTTCAGGGTCTTCTACCAGTGGAGTCATTTGGTCTTTTGGGAATTTCAGAGTGTGGAGTCGCCAGGTGGAATATTTTCAACTCCTGAGGAGGTAAAATGTTCTATGGTCCACCACCATATACCAATCTAAAGAGATCATGGGTATTCTGAGTCTCAGCAGTATTTAAAATGAAAAGAACTCAAAGTTCCCCAGTGGAGTCGCCAGAAATGTTAGGTTCTGGTGGCTCTAGCTGGTTAATAAGGCAATTCTGGGTTCCTTCCCCAGCGGAGTCGCCAGAAATGTTAGGTCTCTGTAATTTATTAGCAAGATTGGCAGAGTCCAATTATAGAAACAACATTGTTTCAACCAACTTTGGGATTCTAGGATCTAGCCCTCCTGAATCCGGAGAGGGATCTCTCCAATATGCACAAAGATGGATATTGTCTTTGAAAAGCTTAAGGTAATGATATTAGGCTAGTTATGAAGGCCAAGGGTTTTGTTTTGTTTTGGATGGTTGAGCATGAAATGTTACTTGAGGGGAAAGTCCTAAGTGCAAAAAGTTTCAAAAGTGAGAAGCTGCAAGCAAATAGAACAGTTTTGGCAGATAGATAGATATAATGCTTGTTTTTAGTCCATTGGGCTATGGAGTCATATCTGGGCTTTAATTGAGCAACAACATCAAGAGTGATCCAAGGGGCAAGTCATCTATACCACAAGATTGTTGAGTTTTAAATGATGGAATGGAACAATAAAGTGTTAGAGGGATGGAAACTGATAATAATTTCTCAGAGGATTTATAGTCAATCCAAACAAGAAAAGCCCCTTAAGTAACTGTTTAAAACCAACCAAGGACAGGGCTAACCATAGACTTCTTGGGCAAGTTCTTATTAAAGCAACTTAACTGACAAAAAATCCAGTAATCCACATAATTACCTTCAGAAAGTATGAAAACATATAAGAGAAACGAAGTGTAACTTAAGATCAGATAAAGTACTTTTAAACCTAGTCTGCTTTCAGTCAACACCAAGGGAAACTTTCAGAATCTGCCTTTGGAGAAAAGAATCTAGGAATCAGGGCGAACCATATCTTCTCTAGTCTAACTTTAATGGCGAATAATGGAAATCACATTCAAGAATAATGTTTAAGAAAACAGAAGGACGAGGGAACGCCAACATATCTAACTGTTTAAGCAGTATTGAATCATTCTTAAATAAACAAGCTTGAGGAAAACATTAAGATAAATATTTCTCAGCCAGAGAAGGTTACTAATATACAGTAGATCCTAACCCTGTTTAAACTGTTCTTTACAGAGGGAAAATGAACAATATGGCATACATAGAAGGAAAACAATTAACAAAGAAAGAAGCACTTCACCAGTAATATAGACCAGGATCCCAAGAAATAGCTTGTTATTGATGTCAAACCAGTTACAGTCTTCAAGTCCAATGTTTCAGTTCAGCAATCATCTTCACTATTCAGCCTAACTACTCTATCACAAACAGAGCTTCAAGAGCCAGTGAACACTATGTACAAATATAAGTCTCCAGCTCCAGTGTATTTCAAAGTTCTGCAACCAACAATTTCTCATCTTCTACTGAGGTATTTATAGAATAATGAGGAGGTGAGACCTAACAAAAGATCTCTCGAAGCAATTAATACAGATTCAAGACTTCGTGGCCTTTTGAGGGGCTCGATGAAGAAATTCACAGGTGGAACACTGTATTAACTGTTTTACATTTATGAATTAAGCTCAGCAGGAGCTTTATTGGACTTTGAGGCTCTGGGTATCGTGTGGAGTAACTTCGCGGATATTTTCTGCATTGATTTCCTTGCAGAAGTAACTCCCTGGCTGCGCTGGAGGCGAATATCTGATTTTCTTCATTAACTTCGGCCTTTGTTTTGAAAGGTTTGAGGCAACAGGTGGCTCGGGGGTAGCTGAGGAATCAATTTGCCTTAGATGTGGTGGTGGAGGCTTTCTGTCTGATAAAACACTTTAGGTATTCTTTTAAACTGTGTTTTAGATTGGGGATTAGGCTTTTGATAACTGTCTTAGCCGTAATCCCCGTAAAAACTGTCTTTGATCTTCATCTGCTGTGCTTTGTCTTCAAAACTGATACTCTTTAACTGTTCTCTTGAATAAAACAGTGTCTTGTCGATGTGCAGGGGCAGCACAGGCCATTTACGTGTTATCAACGCTCATGAAACGCTGATAAATCAGTGGATTCAAACCTCCGAATGGTTGTGTTTTAATAGCTCGAAGGCGCAGGAAACGTCTTTCCCGATCTTCGGCCTTTCTTCATAACATAATGGAAAACCATAGAAATACCTGCAAAACACAAAAAAATTAAGAAATCCTGCGGAAATAGGTTTAAAATTCTTCAGATGGTGGGGGAGGAGCGCAGCCGTCAGATAAAAATATCTAACAGTGGAGATCGGCGTAGAACAGGCAAAGGAGAGCGGGGAGAAGAAATAAGGCGGGGTGGTTTTGGACCGTCCGATCCGGACACGTGGACGGTCCAGATCTAATCGGAGGATTGTAATCGGAGGGGCAGAAACATAAGGAGCGATTTGGAAAATGCCGATGTGATTGCGCGATCGGGGGACTAGTGTGATCAAGCGATGACCGTTGATCTCGAGTTCAGATCAACGGCGGGGATGTAATCGGAGGGGCAGTAGAGAAGGGTGATGGGAGAGGAGCGGGATGAAACCGAACCGTTGGATCTGGCGGGACGGACGGCTTAGATTGGATCGGGAGATCGCAATCGCAATACGCAGAAGGAGGGTGCGATTGAAAGTTCCGATTGCGATTGGAGCGGGTGTGCGATGGCCGTCGGATCGGCTGGGAGATGGATGGATGCGATTAAATCGGGAGGTGACACGATCGGGGATCGGAAGGCAAGACTTGCGACTGCGATCGGGAGGGGAAATGCGATTGAGCGTTGGCCGTCAGATCGCGGGAAGGATGAACGGTCGGGATGTAATCGGGGATCGCAATCGGAGGTCGGAGAAGAAGGCTTGCGATCAATCGGGGGTTACAACATGAGTGTTGCAATTGCGATCGGGCGGGGGGTTGCGATTAGCGCTCCACCGTCGGATCGGGACCATAGATTGACGGTGTAAAACATATCGCGGGAGTTTAACGTTATAAAAAATCGCATCGAGGTTTTTTGTTATTTACAAAGGAAAATTCACCCGCCCGACCTTCCGATTGCGATTAGCGCTCGGGACTTAAGCGCTTGGTCCCAGCGCACGGGCATGTGGGGGAAGTGGTTTAGGACTTAGCCCAAAGGGGCTTAAGTCCATGGTAATAAAACTTTGTTTTCTATGAAAAATTTCAAGGTTTTAAATGGATTTGGGGGTTTCGGCACAACTCAAAAAAGAAGTTTTAAACCATGTCAGGAGGATTTTCATGAATGGAAGGAGAAACTTATGAAAAGTAGGGAAATAATATGGAGAAAAGGGGGAGTAAATGAAGGTTAGTTATGAGTGGGAGAAAGGGGAAAAATGATGGTTTCTTCAGCAGTTTTTTACAGGAAATCAGCAGAATTAATAGGCAAAGTAATGTAGATTTTGGAAAGAGGCATGAGGCCTACAAGGAGTCTTCAAGAGCCAAAAAATTTTAGTAATGAAAAATTGTTCCTTGAAGGCTCAAAACAGATTTAGCCACCTTTTGGTATAACAAAATTTTATAGGTGGCTAACAGTGGCTTCACTTGGGGATGGTGCCTTTTTGAAGGCATCAAGAATTCAGACTTCATTTCTCTGGGACGCTGACTTGTGCCTGATCCATTGGGCTGTCCCTCTTTTGCTGGATGATCTGGTTCTGAAAGCATATTCAGCAGCCATGAAAATAATGGATTTTCGTCTACAAGCTTTCTACCTACCCAATCCTACTGATCTAACATTTTTTCTTCTTAGAGTGCACTTGGATTGGCAAACTCTCTTACAACATTTTATTCTTTTGAAAGCATAAAAACTAATCTAATTCTACTCCTTATTTCTCCCTGAACTCAGATTAAACAGTTGAGCTCAGATATTTCTCTACCTAATATACTGTCTGTTGGGATTAAACTGTCCAACAGACTTTCATTCTCTAAATTCTACAACAGAAATTTAAAAACAGCCAAGTCAAGATTAAGCTGTTTTGACTTGCTGTGATCTACGGCATAAGTACAAGCTGCACATAGATTATTATTTTGCAGAAAATTTTTAAATCAAAACAGAAGGCTTAAGATCTGAAAGTTTCTTATCATGGCCTTTTCTTATTTTCACAGCTCTGTTTTTCCTTTTTCTGTGAGCTATCTTTGCCTTTCTTCTGGTCCAAGTTTTGAGCGAATTAGAACCAGGTCTTCTCTTCTATGTCTCGGAAAATAAAACAGTTTTGAGTCATTTTTCTCTTGGGAACTTTGGTTCAAATTTTGAGTTTGTTTGAACCTTCATTTATATCCTAATCTATCTACTGATAAGCCAAGATTAAACAGTTTGGAAAATCAAATTCACTACCCTATCAGCAGAAAATTTAAAACTAATTAGTCAAGATTAGGCTGTTTGACTAACTAGAAGTGTGTTTTGCAGGAGTGGCATTTAAGCTTGCACACTTTCAGATTTATTTCTCTTTTTGGTATGGGGTTGTACCTTTATTGTTTTGTCAATCTGCCCTCTTTTCTTTCTTTTCTTTGTTTTTGTATTTTTGAATTTTGATTTTTCTTCAAAGCAGAAAACAACAGCTAACTACATGCTCAGAAGTGAGATTTATTGACACTCCTATCTAACCTATTCTAATCATGGAGTATTTACATATTCATATGATACAAAAGTGCCAATGCAGCCAGTTGAGTAATGTCAAGAAGAAGTAGTAACTCTGGCTGCTTGTCAGAGGTATCCATAGAACATATTGAAGGTTAACCTTCAATGTCAAGGCTATCACAGAAGGTGACAACTTTTCATGTCTCTGGCTCTTGCAAAGGGTCAATGCTTGATAATTTGAGCCAGTCGGGATTTCCACATACTCTTCCATAGGATCAACAAAGAAAAGATGAAGATTCTCTTCCTTTTGATCCTCCACAATTGGTAGATCGTCTACTTCTAAGACATCATCTTTGAAGACTATCTCTTCAGTATGTAGCTTGGAAGTATCATCATTCTTAACCTGCAAAATAGCAAACAGTGAAATATCTTCTTTCTTTGAATCTATGCTTGCTTCTGATATAAATTCAGGCTCTTTAAATGACAAACTAATATCAGTGAAGGGAGAAGTTTCTTCTTGAGAAGATGATATATCCACAGCAGGATAGTCTTCTATTTGTTTTTCTCCTTCATCTTCATCATCCTCTGAACTAGAGGACTCATCATATTTGACAGTGTTGTCCTCTTGTGACCCTTGTATGCTTGTATTCAGTGAACTGAACTCTGTGAAGAGTTTATTATATTCTTGAGCAGGGGAGTATTTAAAGGTTTCCTCTTTTTCAAGAGAAAGCTCCTTTTGCTCAAAAAATTCTTTATTGCTCTTCTCTTCACCTTATGAGTTGAAAGGCTGCTGATTTCCAATTATGTGAAAGCCATTAGTGATGGATCGAAATGGATGTTTTTGGCTTACAAGCTGATGATGGTGAAACTCATAACACCAATCAAATGCTGGTTGCCCTGCATGATTAGTTTTTTCTTGGAACTCAGCATCCTCATTAGACTGATCAAAATTTGGAAATTTATCAGAATAAACAATTTCATTAGCCAAACATATTGGGTTCTCAGCAGGTCCTTTTTTATTCTGATGTACAAAAGAAATTTATAAATCTGCACAACAAATTTCTGTAGGTGAATGGGCAAAAGTATTTGTTTCGCAAATAATTTCAGAGAGCGGCTGTTTATTTATAATCTGATCTATCTCTCTTTCTGTCAAAGGTGAAGATTTTTCTATGTTCCTTCGAACAGGAGTACCGCAGTTCTCTGTCTCTTGTGAAGACTGATTGTGAGGCCGGATGTCTTCTTGAGCCTCAGCTATAAGGGATGATGAATCAATATTTGAGTTTTCAGGGATATCTTGAGGAATTTTCTTTACTGCTCTTATCATCTCTTCCTCAGCTGATTCATCTATGTTCTTAAAATTTTTCAATAGGATATTAAACTCATGAATGGCTGTTAAAAGATCTTCAGGATGCATCTCTTCCAAAGCTTCCTCATTATCTATAATGTGTTGGGTGATGTTTTGTGATGGATCATAATATATTGCACCCGATGATAATGATGTAGTGTTTCCTTCATAGTTCTCATAGAACATATATTCAAAGTCTTTTAAAGAAAAAAAACTACTAGATCTTAAGCATTCATACCAATCCCTAGCTTTTCCTTCTAATGTTAACATGAACATTTTCATTAAGCAGTCTTTATGCCATTCAACTTTCAACCTCCATACATGTATGTGAAATTTGATAAGATGTAACAAGGGGTCATCAAACTTTTCACCTTGAAAAACAGGCAGGTTGTCATCCCAATTTACCTGGGGCATCTTATGTGGGAACCCAGGGATATGATCTCTACACATTGGGGCATATCTTCGTTGTATTCTTGGAATCATGTTTGTAAATCAAGAAAGAGGTCACTGTGTCTGGTTAATCAGTTCAGGGTCTTCTACCAGTGGAGTCATTTGGTCTTTTGGGAATTTCAGAGTGTGGAGTCGCCAGGTGGAAGATTTTCAACTCCTGAGGAGGTAAAATGTTCTATGGTCCACCACCATATACCAATCTAAAGAGATCATGGGTATTCTGAGTCTCAGCAGTATTTAAAATGAAAAGAACTCAAAGTTCCCCAGTGGAGTCGCCAGAAATGTTAGGTTCTGGTGGCTCTAGCTGGTTAATAAGGCAATTCTGGGTTCCTTCCCCAGCGGAGTCGCCAGAAATGTTAGGTCTCTGTAATTTATTAGCAAGATTGGCAGAGTCCAATTATAGAAACAACATCGTTTCAACCAACTTTGGGATTCTAGGATCTAGCCCTCCTGAATCCGGAGAGGGATCTCTCCAATATGTGCAAAGATGGATATTGTCTTTGAAAAGCTTAAGGTAATGATATTAGGCTAGTTATGAAGGCCAAGGGTTTTGTTTTGTTTTGGATGGTTGAGAATGAAATGTTACTTGAGGGGAAAGTCCTAAGTGCAAAAAGTTTCAAAAGTGAGAAGTTGCAAGCAAATAGAACAATTTTGGCAGATAGATAGATATAACACTGTTTTTTAGTCCATTGGGCTATGGAGTCATATCTGGGCTTTAATTGAGCAACAACATCAAGAGTGATCCAAGGGGAAAGTCATCTATACCACAAGATTTTTGAGTTTTAAATGATGGAATGGAACAATAAAGTGTTAGAGGGATGGAAACTGATAATAATTTCTCAGAGGATTTATAGTCAGTGCAAACAAGAAAAGCCCCTTAAGTAACTGTTTAAAACCAACCAAGGACAGGGCTAACCATAGACTTCTTGGGCAAGTTCTTATTAAAGCAGCTTAATTGACAAAAAATCCAGTAATCCACATAATTACCTTCAGAAAGTATGAAAACACATAAGAAAAACAGAGTGTAACTTAAGATCAGATAAAGTACTTTTAAACCTAGTCTGCTTTCAGTCAACACCAAGGGAAACTTTCAGAATCTGCCTTTGGAGAAAAGAATCTAGGAATCAGGGCGAACCATATCTTCTCTAGTCTAACTTTAATGGCGAATAATGGAAATCACATTCAAGAATAATGTTTAAGAAAACAGAAGGACGAGGGAACGCCAACATATCTAACTGTTTAAGCAGTATTGAATCATTCTTAAATAAACAAGCTTGAGGAAAACATTAAGATAAATATTTCTCAGCCAGAGAAGGTTACTAATATACAGTAGATCCTAACCCTGTTTAAACTGTTCTTTACAGAGGGAAAATGAACAATATGGCATACATAGAAGGAAAACAATTAACAAAGAAAGAAGCACTTCACCAGTAATATAGACCAGGATCCCAAGAAATAGCTTGTTATTGATGTCAAACCAGTTACAGTCTTCAAGTCCAATGTTTCAGTTCAGCAATCATCTTCACTATTCAGCCTAACTACTCTATCACAAACAGAGCTTCAAGAGCCAGTGAACACTATGTACAAATATAAGTCTCCAGCTCAAGTGTATTTCAAAGTTCTGCAACCAACAATTTCTCATCTTCTTCTGAGGTATTTATAGAAGAATGAGGAGGTGATCTGAGAAAAGATCTCTCAGGATAATTAATACAGGTTCAAGACTTCTTGGCCTTTTGAGGGGCTCGAGGGAGAAATTTACAGGTGGATCACTGTATTAACTTTTTACAATAAATATCAAAGCTCAGTGGGAACTTTATTTGACTTTGAGGCTCTGTACGCCGTGTGGAGTAACTCCTTGGCTGCGCTAGAGGCGAATATTAGATTTTCTTCAATAACTTTGGCCTCTGTTTGAATGCTTCGAGGCAACAGGTGGCTCGGTGGTAGCTGAGGAATCAATTTGCCTCAGATGGGGCGGTGGAGGCTTTCTGTCTGATAAAACACTTTAGGTTTTCTTTTAAACTGTGTTTTAGATTGGGGATTAGGCTTTTGATAACTGTCTTAGCCGTAATCCCCGTAAAAACTGTCTTCGATCTTCATCTGCTGTGCTTTGTCTTCAAAACTGATACTCTTTAACTGTTCTCTTGAATAAAACAGTGTCTTGTCGATGTGCAGGGGCAGCACAGGCCATTTACGTGTTATCAATGCTCATGAAACGCTGATAAATCACTGGATTCAAACCTGCGAATGGTTGTGTTTTAATAGCCCGAAGGCGCAGGAAACGTCTTTCCCGATCTTCGGCCTTTCTTCATAACATAATGGAAAGCCATAGAAATACCTGAAAAACACAAAACAATTAAGAAATCCTGCGGAAATAGGTTTAAACTGCTTCAGATGGTGGGGGAGGAGCGTAGCCGTCGGATAAAAATATCTAACGGTGGAGATCGGCGCAAAACAGGCAAAGGAGAGCGGGGAGAAGAAATAAGGCGGGGTGGTTTTGGACCGTCCGATCCAGACACGTGGACGGTCCAGATCTAATCGGAGGGGAAGAAACAAAAGAAGCGATTTGGAAAATGCCGATGCGATTGCGCGATCGGGGGACTAGTGCGATCAAGCGATGACCGTTGATCTCGGGTTCAGATCAACGGCGGGGATGTAATCGGAGGGGTAGTAGAGAAGGGTGATGGGAGAGGAGCGGGATGAAACCGAACCGTTGGATCTGGCGGGACGGATGGCTTAGATTGGATCGGGAGATCGCAATCGCAATACGCAGAAGGAGGGTGCGACTGAAAGTTCCGATTGCGATTGGAGCGGGTGTGCGATGGCCGTCGGATCGGCTGGGAGATGGATGGCTGTGATTAAATCGAGAGGTGACACGATCGGGGATTGGAAGGCAAGACTTGCGATTGCGATCAGGAGGGGAAATGCGATTGAGCGCTGGCCGTCAGATCGCGGGAAGGATGAACGGTCGGGATGTAATCGGGGATCGCAATCGGAGGTCAGAGAAGAAGGCTTGCGATCAATCGGGGGTTACAACATGAGTGTTGCGATTGCGATCGGGCGGGGGGTTGCGATTAGCGCTCCACCGTCGGATCGGGACCATAGATTGACGGTGTAAAACATATCACGGGAGTTTAACGTTATAAAAAATCACATCGGGGTTTTTTGATATTTACAAAGGAAAATTCACCCGCCCGACCTTCCGATTGCGATTAGCGCTCGGGACTTAAGCGCTTGGTCCCAACGCACGGGCATGTGGGGGAAGTGGTTTAGGACTTAGCCCAAAGGGGCTTAAGTCCATGGTAATAAAACTTTGTTTTTTATGAAAAATTTCAAGGTTTTAAATGGATTTGGGGTTTCAAGATGCCTCAAAAAAGAAGTTTTAAAACTGTGTCGAGGATTTTCATGAATGGAAGGATAAACTTATGAAAAGTAGGGAAATAATATGGAGAAAAGGGGGAGTAAATGAAGGTTAGTTATGAGTGGGAGAAAGGGGAAAAATGATGGTTTCTTCAGCAGTTTCTTACAGGAAATCAACAGAATTAATAGGAGCAATAATGAAGATTTTGGACAGAGGCATGAGGCCTACAAGGAGTCTTCAAGAGCCAACAAATTTTTAGTGATAAAATTTGTTCCTTGGAGGCTCAAAAAGTCTTAGCCACCTTTCGGTATAACAAAATATTATAGGTGGCTAACAGAAGGATATCTTCATTGTTTTGTATCTAATAAAAAACAGAATGGGTCAAGTGGTTACTTCTGGTTGAATGGTGGTATAACACTTCCTTCCACGCTGCAACAAAAATGACCCCTTTTAGGGAAATTTATGGATATCATCCACCGTCCATCACATCTCTTTAAGAGAAAATTCTAAGGTTCAAGCAGTGGAAGATCACATCGAGCATCAAAAACAAGTTCTCTAACTCTTAAAGGATAACCTAAATTTGGCACATAATCGAATGAAGCAACATGCAGATAAACATCATAGTGAAAGAAGTTTTGATGTAGGTGTCTGGGTATTTTTACAGCTACAAACTTACAAAAAAATGTCCCTCAAGCAAGCTAAGAAGGAAAATAAATTATTTCCAAAGTAATTTGGTCCTTACAAGGTGTTACAAAATATTGGTACTATGGCATACAAATTGGAGCTTCCTACATCTTCCCGAGTGTACCTAGTTTTCCATGTTTCATGCTTAAAGAAGGTTATAGGTGACAAAATTCCAGTTCAAACAATATTGCCAGAACTTGACAAGGAAGGAAAAATCATATTGGAACCTGAAGCAGTCACGAACAAGAACTTGACAGCTATGAAACCGATCAATTCTAGAGTATCTCATCAAGGGGAAGAACTTACCCACTGAAGATTCCACATGGGAGGATGATAAATTTATACAGAAGCATCCAAAACTAAAGCATTGAGGACAATTATTTTTTTAAGGAGAGGGGCATGTTAGGTCCCTATATTACAAGTGTAGTCCCCTATTTTTGCTAGTGTATCCCCCTTATTGCTATTGTTGTACCCCTGTAGTCCCCATATTGTTATTATTGTGCCCCATAAAAGACCACTATTATTATTGTTGTGCCCTTACATTATTATTGTTAGGTCCGCTAGGATTATATTGTGACCCCATGGACTCCTATATATAGAAATAAGGTTTTTTCATTTGTATCATCCAAGAATTTTTCATTTATGTAATGTAAAGGAGATTGCCCCCTCGAAGAGGCTGATTTCTAAGTCGTTGATCTCTCTTTTATTCTATTTTGTGAGCTGGTTTCATAACATATTTTTTTTGCATTTTATATATCGTGTGCATAAATCTAAAAAATAAAAATAATAATAATAATAATAATAATAATAATAATAATAATAATAAAATCTAAAAATCCAAGTAAAACTTGACCTCATAGTATAGATTTCACATTTTAGTCTATTTTTATCAGATCTATTGTGATAAATTGTCCAATGGAATATCCATGACAGTTTTCACATCACATTGATATCAAAGAAGGTTTCTTTGGGTATTTTATGAGGGATTACATGTTATTATATTGGTTTAAATAGAAAGTTATAAAACGCCAACCATGGTCGACGAACCAATTTATGATAACCCTCGATAACTGGTAGATGAGAGGTTTGTGTAATTGGAAGTGCAAGCTGCAAATATAAACTATAAAATGAGCCTCCTCATCACCGCCCTAATCAATAAAATTTAGGTATTTAGAGAAGACATAGGTTCTAATGTGGAGGTAAAATTAGAAGGGAAATCAAGGGATTAGGAATAACAAGAGAAGGAGTCTAAGAAACCAAAAATGAGTGTCTAAGTTAAAGTGTTGTGAACTATTCAAAGTCCCTCTTTAACATGGAAGAAAAGGTGGAAATCAAGCCATATCAAGGTGAGATCGATGCTATGAAATTAAACAACTAATTGTACGAGTTAGAGGTTTACTTTAATGTTCACCACATATATGAGGAACACAAAATTTCAATTGCTTGTTTGAAATTAAAAGGTCGTGCCATGAATTGGTGGGAAATACACACCGAAACTCTAAGGCTAGAGGGAGATCCTCTATTAACTAAGCGTGATTATTTTAAAACTTTCATACATTATTAATTCTACCCTATCAGGTATATAAAGGATCAATGGATCTAGTAACATTACTTTGGCAGGGAAAATGATAGAGTGTACAAGAGTACACCACAAAATCCAAGAATACAAAAATAATATTGGATATCTCTCCTAAGAACTGATATGTACTCCTCAAGTATCTAGAGTATATACATAGAAATTTGTGAGAGAAAGTGATGTTTTTCAAACCTAGCATGGTGAATGACACTTGCGTGTAGGTGTAATACCTAGAAAACATAGGCTATAAGAAAGTGCAATCAGGCGGTCCAAAGTAGAAGGAACACCACAAAGCTTCCACAAAAGGGAATGAGAGGTGGAAAGGATGGGAGAAGAAGAAGATAGAAGTGTCAACACACCAATGCAAATATCCTAGCAGCCATTACAACCACTTTAACATTGATGATCCAAAGAAGAAAAGTGTTGTAAATTACATCCAAAACTCAACTTGAAGAAATGGAAGAAGGATGAGAAGCATAAAAATCCCATAGAAAAATATTTGATAAATCAAATGGAAAGTATCTTAGACGTGGATTAGAATATTTTTTTCACATTAGTGCAAAAGCAGATGAATCTATATTTCCTTCAACAACAAGAAGATAAAGAGATGACCAAACTATTCAATATAAATATATAGGTCAAGAAGGCAAAAAATGATTAGTGGATATGTGATATGTGATTAGTGGAGGGTAGCCAATATTTCCAATATGGAGGCCATAATGAAGTGGCCAATGTTGACAAATGTTTCTAAGGTCAAGAGTTTCATTTGGGAATCACAATACTTGAGGAAATTCACAGTCTCATTTTCAGCAATAGATACACCACTCCATGCCATAATAATGAGTGGTAAGGGTTTCCAGTGGGGGAAGGTGTTAGACTCCTATACCAATAGGTGCCATTTTTCATGATTGTCTTGATTGAACTATGGAATATGTTCAAACCTTTTTCTTGGACAAAGGTGTTCCATATTCTTGAAAAACAAAAAAATCAAAAAATTTAAAAAATGTAAAGAGGGTATACCCTAAAAGAAAAATAAAAGGGTAAAAAGAATAAAATGGTCAAAAGAGTGAAATAAATGAACCCCAAACAAAAATAGACCAGGAAAGTGTGCAAGTCTAAATGCCACTACTATTTACTCGATGTAATAAACAAATTGTGCAGCCTTTGTCAAACTGTCTGCTACAATTTATGAAGAGTCAAACTGTTTAAACTTGACTCATTCATTTTCAATTTCATGTTGTAGAATAGAGAATAAATATCTAACCAAGCAGTTTAATCTTGGCAGATAAGTAGATAGGTAGAGTTAATAAAAGGTGCTCAACAGTTTAATCTGAGCCCTTGGATGTAATAAGGGTAGAAATAGATAGATTTACCATGTAAAAGAAAAGAAGATTGAAAAGGGTTTGCAAGTCCAAATGCACCCTAATAAAGAAGAGAAAATGGTAGTGTTAAGTAGATAGGGTAGGTAGATGGTGTTGCAAAGTTTCATGTGATGAAAGATGGTGCTAAATGTGTTTAATCTTTTACGTTCATCACAAGTACTGAAGCAGAAAAGCATTGGAAAATCACAGCAAGCAAAGTCAAAATCATTAACTTCCCTCATCACTTTCCCCTTAAAGTTTTACTAATTTCCCCCAAAATACTAAGGTATTTGGAGATCAAAGGGGCTCAAGGCATTTCCTTGACTTCTGGAGGGACCGGACCCTCGGCCTAATGATCAAAAAGACCTAAGTACTTGAGATAATCCATCATTATAATCTTCCATATTTAACTTTCTCCTAAGTAAAATCCTATTTTACTTAGGAAACTAATGCAAAATTCCATAAAAATCCCTCAAGAGAACTTGCTATTCTAAGTTTAAGTGTTGAAGATAAGATATTGCAATTTACTTCAGAAGTTATCACTTTCTTAGATGTGCAAAATGTTTTGGGTTTCCTTGTCCTTTGCCATATTTACATTTAACTCTATTGTACTAAATCCCTAAATAAAATACCTTATCCTAAGTATATAACTCCCTTTTTATAAATATCCCAAAAACCCTTATATTATATAGTTTAACCAAAGTAATTATTTTCCCAAATATGCATTAAAAAACCCCGCTTTACAAGCCCTTTGGTTAAATATATCTTTATATTATAATCCCGCCCTTATGGTAATTCAATAATGTTTATTGGTTACCATATAATAAAAATATATATACAAAAAACTTTAAACATGCGATATGTATGTTTAAACACAAAAATTTGAATAAAATTAAAGTTTTAATTCCAAATAAAACTTCGAAAAAGTTTCGTGCCACCGTGGATTGTCCACCTGGCATTCCACTTAACCAAAAACCCGTCGAACCCCTTTCTTACGCATACGGGATTAATTAGTCATCAGGACTAATTAATAACCTTTTATCCGCCTATTAGATATCCCCCGGAGTGATTAAAAAACATTAAAAAGTGTTTAAAGCCCGACGGGCCCACATCTGAAACCTCCGCCTATTCCCCCATCGCTTCAGCCGTCGGATCAACCCTCCGCAGATCAACGATCCACGTGAACCCCGCTACCCATCCTTTGTGAGAACGTTAACCAGCGGGGAACGGGCGGTATTTGAATAGTCCCCCATCCACGTGGCAAACGTTTTGTGGAATCGCTCCCCCCGCGATCAATACCACCCTCGACCAAAAGCGGTGCGGGGACTAAACCACTTACCGCCCGACCCTTGCACACGTCAGCCCGTACGTCGATGACGTCATTCCTCGGAAAAATAAAAAACCCTTTTAACTTGTAAATAAAGCCATTTTTTCGTGTTTTTCTGTTATTTTCGTTATTTGAAAACGACAGTGCTCCCTGCTGCGATTTTCAAATTTCCACTGCAATTCACTGATTCACTCCAAGATTCCGCTGCGCCCGTGTTGAAGTACAGTCCCGCCATTACCGGTTACCTGTTAAAGAACCAGCTTCCTTCTAAAAACAGGTATTTATCCTTTTCCGCCCCGACTACAGATAAAACTCAGTGTTCTTTGTTTTTCGCTGAAATAGTGATTAAAAATCGTCACCGAGTCCTCCCAGAGGTTTTAAAACTGTGTAATTGCTCCCTGAACCACCAAATTGTGCCAATTTCCTTCATTTTAGAAATCCCGCCAGGCCTGTAAGGAAAACCAAAAAACTCCATTTTGAATCCACAAGAACCAAAATGCTTCTCCCGGTAGCCTTGAATGATGCTCCATTTTGAACCCGGTAAAACCCTCATCCCTTGTCCAAAGGGGAAATCAGTTATCGTTTGGAAAATCTACCAAAAGTTGTCCCCTAAAGAGGTGACCAGAAGACACATCCTTGGATAAATAGTCTTAATACTAGTCATAAGACTTACTTACTCCAATATTGTTATCAAATCTATTCAAACAAAGGTTAGAAAGCATACCACGAAAGAGTGACTACATAAAGGTATCGTAAATGTCGTTGAAAGTTAAAAATGAAGTTACGTAAGAAAGGCACTTCAAAGGTAAACAAGAAAAGTAACACAGTATGCGTAAAATGGTAAAAAGAGGATGAGAATATTTTCACCAATAGTGATTTTTGTCTAAAGTAGTAAAACAAATAAAAGAGCAAGAAAGCAAAAGATGAAAAACACAACAAGAAGGAACATTTTTGCAGAAATTGCATGTTTTAGTCATAGTTTTTCAGAAACTATTGTGATCAATCCAAGATGAATTTTGAAAAACTGAAGGAGGTTTATGTTCATAAGATTCCCTCCCACAAAAACCTCTCTCACTTTTCTAACAACTATTATGGTTTTGGAAATATTAAACAATGTTAGAAAGCATTTTTTGCAGAAAATTCCTGTTAAGTCATAATTTTGCAGAGAATATTGTGGCCAATTAGAAATACATTTTATAAAACTGAAAGAGGTTTTTGTTCCTCAGAGAACTATCTACAAAAACCTATCTCAGTTTTTTCACAGTAATCTTATAATGAGAGATACATGCGTATCTTTACAGGCCATTTTTTAGACTCTGTAAAACTCTGTTTTACATATATTTTTTACAGAGAATATTATGCACAGATGGAGAGGAATTTTAGGAAAGTGAAAGAGGTTTATCTCACCGACATATTTATCCACAATAACCTCTTTCACTTTTTACATATCTATTACGTATGGAGAAATACGAAGATATCATTGGACCCCAAGTTTGCAGAATTGTTGGAGCAGATTGCACAAAGAAAGGAAGCAGTTAGTGACTTGGATGCCTCATCATCAACTAAGATTTGGATCAAATTCGAATTCTTCTCTTTTTCATCACCTATCCATACAAAATAGTGCCAAATAGATGCATTAGTTTGAGTGTCGTTTAATTAAGTTCTATTTATGTAAATAGTTGGAGAGATTTGTGAACCAATTTTGATATTTGTTTCAAGATATTTTAGTTTAGAATTTGTATAAATAAACCCTCAAAGAGAGTATTGAGGGTGGATTCTATTACTCTGCTGTAACATTGAGATTTTCGGAATAAAAGAATTTTGGAGAAATTTTTCGTGGCTTACTGGATGACGATTTAAAGCACTGGACGTGTTGCAGGATTCATGTGTTGACCCAGCTCAATAAGTCTTTACTCTTTCTGGCTTAAATTTTATATCGTACCATGTTATCATTATGTCCATTTCGAATAATTTACATAAAGGATTGAATCAGAACTTATCAATTGTACTTTGATTTCAAATGTGATTGTCTTTAATGTTTTCTCTAAATTGGTTATAAGCATGAATTCTTAAATGCTCTTGCTTGCTAATTTAAACATTGTCGATTACTATAATAAAGAATTCTTTATTGCTTCTTGTTTGTAATCATCTCATTTCTTTTCTTGAACATGGTGAAAGATTCTTAGCTGCCTTTCATCCCTTCAAAATCATCCCATCCATCTTCAAATTTTAAGGATTATTCTCTCGTCTAGCTATCTTTGCCCGTAAAGCCATCTTTGCATGTATATAGAACTAAAGAAAGCCATCCTTTCGACTCCATAGCCCAATGGCCTGAAAATATTCAACCTTGCCCTTAGTTGGCGAATTCCACCATTTTTAAACAAGCTCTTGGATTTATAACTAGCCTAAAACTTTCTAAGAACAAAGATAAATTATAAAGAGAGAGCCCTCTCTGGATGCAGATTAGCTAGATTCTGCATCTGAAGGTTGGTTTGTGGTTACCTCGGGTATACTTTCCTTTTCCACAACTTCTAGGAAAACCCGAGTGATAACATAGTGGCGACCATACTGGGGACCTGAATCATTTTATTGATACTATTGTTTGATTTATAAGCTATAGACAGAGTCTGAAGATCAGCCAGGTAGCCTTTGAAATGCTTTTGCTCTGCAACTGCATAGTAAACAAATGCTGCTTCAGTCTATCTCTGGTTTAGCTTATAAAATGAACTTTGGTTTCAAAACATTCAATCAGACTCTCTAGTTCAATAAATCTTTGAGAAAATTTTAATTAAAAATCTTAAATTTCTTAAAGAAATCATAGAAGTTGTTTTGAAAATTCATAAAAAATAAAATAATCATAAAATATTCAAAATTTGGTTTCCTGAAGAACTAAATTTTTCTTCAGAATTGTTTTACAGGTTTAGATCTGATCTATGATGGTGGACAGTGATCAGACACACAAAGGTTAAAATCATCCACCTGGCGACTCCAAATCAATTTCACAATCAAGACTCCACCGGAGGAATGAACCTCAAAGGACAATATGGAAAGATCAGGCTTTCAACTTGGATCTTAATCCAAGACATTATGTTCTTTCTCATTAAGAAAATTTTTCAATGTATATTGTATTTTATAGAAGATCTTAGATTAGTTTTTAGTTATTTTCCTTTGAACTTTGTAAGTAATAATTCTCCTAATCTCTTTGAGCAGCTATCTTATGAATCTAATGATGATCATTTTCCAATTAAGAAGCCTCAAATAATCAAGACTGATCTTGCAATCCCTGTACATATCCCTGTGCCATATAAAGTTCCAGATAGATATAAGCCCCTTATTCTACCTCCTTTACTCCATGATTTTCCTGAAAAATACTACAAGTATCTTCCTAGATTTGATGGAGAAAATGGTATCACGGCCCAAAAACATATTCAAGGTTTTGAAAATTATTTGAATTTATTTGAGATTGATGAAGATGATGTTAAAATCAGACTTTTTGCTCTTTCTTTGCAAAATAGAATAAAGAGTTGGTTCAAAAATTTGCCAAATGCTAGCATCTCAAGTTTTCAACAGTTTATCAAAATTTTTCTTGATAGATGGATAATCAAAGTTAATCATTTTGTGATCATAGAAGAATATAATCAATTAAAAAGGCATTCAAATGAAACAATACAACAATTTTCTGACAGATTTAATCAAGTTTATTATTCAATGCCAGAAAATATTAGACCTCCTCATGATTCAGCTCTCTTGCATTATCCAAGTGCCTTTGATTCAGAAATAGAATTTCGATTAAGAGAAAGAGATCCAAAAACACTTGTACAGATGCAGAATATTGCAGTTGATGTGGAAGTTAATCTCCAAATCAAACAGGAAATGTTGAAAGCAGAAGAAGAGGAAAGGAAAAACATTGCAGAGGTAAAACTCAATCTTTTGGTAAGTAAACTAGATGAAATAACACAGAAGATCACTATGAAAGAAGAATTTTTTATTCAAAATCACCATGAAGAAATAGAAGAGGTTGATAGCCATGAACAAATTCCTCTTAATTCAAATTATCATAAATCAGAAAATGAATTTACAAATCAATATGAGGAAGAGGAATCGGTTGTTCTAATGTGTATGTTTGATGACATTCCTTATTTTGATGATTTGCCTAAGTATGATCATTATGATGATAGTTATGTTCTCCAAAGTCAAGCTAACTTTACAGAGATATCAGAAACTAGTTTGGAGGATGAAGAAATGCAGTTTCAGCAGATTGAAGACAGTGATCAGCCAATACAGATCAGCCATGAGAGTGAGGAAGGAAGAGCAGAAAATGTGGAAATAAGTGAAGATTCTTTACCTCTTTGTTTTGCTTCATTTCAGTGCATTAGAGAAAACTATCATGCCATCAATAATCAGCAATCTTTAGGAATTGTGATTGACAACAAAGAAGATAATGAAACTATTGATCAAGATTTTTCAGTTTCACAATTGCAGTTATCAGTTCCTATTGAAATAAATGATCAAATGACACAAGAAAGTTCCATACCACTATTTTTTGAACCGTTTCATCTTTTAAAGGAAATGTGGTATAACATATTTAAAGAAAAGAATGGGAAACTTGTTGAAGTTTATGAAGTCCCATGCAATTTTTTATGTCATAGGTTCCAGCAATTTTCTCAAGATTTTCAGGATCCAATAGCAGATATGTTGAATATTGAAGGCATTCAAAGCATTCCTCTATTAACTAACTATGATTTTCAGAATCAAGATGATAAAGGATTCAACACTCAAACATTACAATCAGTAGGAATATCATCACAAATCTTATCTGAAAGTTTACAGGGAGATAAAGATGAAAATAGCACTTCATATTCATGGTATGGAGGCCATCCGGAACAGATGTACAGTTGTTCAGATCAGTTAAACATCAGTGTATATATTTTGGAAGATCCTTTTGTACAGTTTCTAGAGTCAACAAAGGAAATCAAGTGTTTCTTTATCCTCTCATTTGTTGACAAGTTTCTAATAGGTTGCAGAAGTACAATTTTGATAATCAACAAGAAAATGCAACAAAATCTATCAAAGTACATAATGCTTGAATGGTTGCATTGGCTATTTCATTTTACCTAACTAGCAGTTGAACAGTAGATTGAGTAGGTAGATGAGTGCTAATAAGCTCAGAATGTTGAGCAATTTTTTTTAGTTTTCAATTTACAACCAGTTTTTCATTAAGTTGGTTTGAAAATTTTTGTGTGTTGTTTTAAGTTTCAAGATTAGATTTCAGGTTGCAGAAAAAGGACTATATTCAATTCAAGATTTTCAGCCACAGCTAATGCATCAGTTTTAATTGGATGGTGACTTCTTGAAGTTGAAGCCCGAAGAGAAGGCCCTAAGCTTCAAAAGTTTCACTATCATATGTACAATAAAGCTACCAGAAGAAGGAGATTACATAGTTCAGTTTGAAGACATGTTTAGGCATCTGATCTACTGTTCTTGACTTTCCACAAGGAAAAGCCATCCCCAAGTGGAGCCAGTGTTAGACTCCTATACCAATAGGTGTCATTTTTCATGATTGTCTTGATTGAACTATGGAATATGTTCAAACCTTTTTCTTGGACAAAGGTGTTCCATATTCTTGAAAAACCAAAAAATCAAAAAAATTAAAAAATGTAAAGAGGGTATACCCTAAAAGAAAAATCAAAGGGTAAAAATAATAAAAATGGCCAAAAAGTAAAAGAAATGAACCCCATAAAAAACAAAGTCCAAGGAAAGTGTGCAAGTCTAAATGCCACTACTTTTTACTCTGATGTAATAAACAAATTGTGTGCATCTTGTCAAACTTTTGCCACAATTTATGAAGAGTCAAACTGTTTAAACTTGACTCATTCATTTTCAATTTCATGTTGTAGAATAGAGAATAAATATCTGACCAAACAGTTTAATCTTGACAGATAAGTAGATAGGTAGAGTTAATAAAAGGTGCTCAACAGTTTAATATGAGCCCTTGGATTGAATAAGGGTAGAAATAGATAGATTTGCCTTGTAAAAAGAAAAAGATTGATAAGGGTTTGCAAGTCAAAATGCACCCTAATAAAGAAGAGAAAATGGTAGTGTTAAGTAGATAGGGTAGGTAGATGGTGCTACAAAGTGTTATCTGATGAATGATGCTGCTACACGTTTTTGATCCTTTACTTTCATCACAAATACCAAAGCAGGAAATACACTGGAAAATCATAGCAAGCAAAGTCAAACTCATTAACTTCCCTCATCACTTTTCCCTCAAAAGTTTTACTAATTTCCCCCAAAGTACTAAGGTATTTGGAGATCAAAGGGGCTCACTATTTTACTTAGGAAACTCATACAAAATTCCATAAAAATCCCTCAAGATAACTTGCTATTCTAAGTTTAAGTGTTGAATATAAGATATTGCAATTTACTTCAGAAGTTATCACTTTCTTAGATGTGCAAAAATATTTTGAGTTTCCTTGTCCTTTGCCATATTTACATTTAACTTTATTTTACTAAATCCCTAGTAAAATACCCTATCCTAAGTATATAACTCCCTTTTTATAAATAACCCAAAAAACCCCTATATTATATAGTTTAACCAAAGTAATTATTTTCCCAAATATTCATTAAAAACCCCGCTTCACAAGCCCTTTGGTTAAATATATCTTTATATTATAATCCCGCCCTTATGGTAATTAAATAATGTTTATTTGTTACCATATAATAAAAACATATATACAAAAACTTTAAACATGCGATATGTATGTTTAAACACAAAAATATGAATAAAACTAAAGTTTTAATTCCAAATAAAACTTCGGAAAAGCCTCGTGCCACCGTGGTTGTCCACCTGGCATTCCACTTAACCAAACCCCGCCGCAACCCCTTTCTTTACACATACGGGATTAATTAGTCATCAGGACTAACTAATAACCTTATTTTCTGCCTATACCCAGTTGTAGTTTCGCATTTTTAATAACGATAATCACGTGTAAAACCCGACGGGCCACACCGACCTTTCCGCTTGTTCTCTCTCATCGTTCGAAACCGTCGGATCAACCCGCCGCATCAATGATCCACGTGGAACCCCCGTCACTCATCCTTTGGTGAGAAATTTCACCCAGCGGGAAACGCGGTGGCTGAAATCGCTCACCGTCCACGTGGCAATCGTTTTGTGGAATCGCTGCCCTCCCGACTTAAACCACTTTCATCCAAAAGCGGTGCGGGGTTACCGCTTACCACTTACCGCCCGACCTTCGCTCACGTCAGCCCGTACGTCTATGACGTCACTCCTCGGAAAAACAAAAAACCCTTTTAACTTGTAAATAAGCCATTTTCCCGTGTTTTTCTGTTATTTTCGTTGTTTGAAAACGACAGTGCTCCCCGCTGCGATTTTCGAATTTCCACTATAATTGACCGATTTACTCCAAGATTTCGCTGCGCCCGTGTTCAAGTACAGTCTCGCCATCACTTGTTACCCGTTAAAGAACCAGCCTCCTTCAAAAAACAGGTATTTATCCTTTTCTACCCCGACTGCAAGTAAAACTCAGTTCTCTGTGTTTTTCGCTGAAATAGTGATTAAAAATCATCACTGAGTCTTCCCCCAGAGGTTTTAAAACTGTGAATTGTTCCCCCGAACCTGCAATTGTGCCAATTTCCCTCATTAAAACTGAAAACACGACATTTCTGTGAAAAAAACCTAGAAACTGCCATTTTGAACACACAAGAACCAAAATGGGAGTTCCTGTAGCCTTGAATGATGCTCCATTTTGAACCTGGTTAAAACCTCACTCCCTTGTCCATTGAGAAATTGCTTGAAAAATCTACTCAGTTGTCCCCTGAAGAGGTGACCAGAAGATCACATCCTTGGATAAATAGTCTTAATACTAGTCATAAGACTTGTTTACTCCAATATTGTTATCAAATCTATTCAAACAAAGGTTAGAAAGCATAACAGCTAAAGAGTATCAGTGGTTAAAGTGTATCAGGTAAAAGTCAGTGAAAGTTAAAATGAAGTTACAGAGCAGTCAAAGGTAAACAGTAAAAGTAAATACAAAAGGCAGTAAAATGGTAAAAAGAGATGAGAATACTTTCACCAATAGGGAGGTTTGTCTAAAGTGAAAGTAAAACAGTCAAAAGAGCAAGAAAGTAAAAAGATGAAAAAACATAACAAGAAGGAACATTTTTGCAGAAATTGCATATTTTAGTCATAGTTTTGAAGAAACTATTGTGATCAATAAAAGATGAATTTTACAAAACTGAAGGAGGTTTATGTTCTTAAGAGGACCATCTACAAAAACCTCTCTCACTTTTCTAACAGCTATTATGGTTTTGGAAATATTAAACAAAGTTGGAAAGCACTTTTTGCAGAAAATTACAGTCAAGTCATCATTTTGAAGAGAATATTGTGGCCAATTAGAAATACATTTTACAAAACTGAAGGAGTTTTTTGTTCCTAAGGGACCCATCTACAAAAACCTATCTCACTTTTTTCACAGTGATTTCAGAATGAGAGATACATGCACATCTTTTGAGGCTATTTTTCAGACTCTGTAAAACTCTGTTTTACATATATTTTTTACAGAGCATATTATGTACAGCTGGAGAGGAATTTTGGGAAACTGAAAGAGGTTTATCTCACCAACATATTAATCCACAATAACCTCTTTCACTTTTTACATATCTATTACGGATTGAGAAATACGAAGATATCATTGGACCCCAAGTTTGCAGAATTGTTGGAGCAGATTGCACAAAGAAAGGAAGCAGTTAGTGACTTGGATGCCTCATCATCAACTAAGAGTTGGATCAAATTCGAATTATTCTCTTTGTCATCACCTATCCATACAAAATAGTGCCAAATAGATGCATTAGTTTGAGTTTCCTTTAATTAAGTTCTATTTATGTAAATAGTTGGAGAGATTTGTGAACCAATTTTGATATTTGTTTCAAGATATTTTAGTTTAGAATTTGTATAAATACTCCACTCTTGGAAGCATTTGAGGTGGATTCTATTACTTTGCTGTAACATTGAGATTTTCGGAATAAAAGTGTTTTGGAGAAATTTATTCGTGGCTTACTGGATGACGATTTGAAGCTTCAGGACTTTTTGCAGGATTCATGTGTTGGACTGCAGTTCAATAAGTCTTTCTACTCTTTGTCTTAAATTTTATATCAGTTCATAATATCATTATGTCCATTTCTGAATAATTTACATAAAGGATTGAATCAGAACTTACTTAATTGTACTTTGATTTCAAATGTGATTGTTCTTAATGTTTTCCTCTAAATTGGTTATAAGCATGAATTCTTAAATGCTCTTGCTTTGCTAATTTAAACATTGTTGATTACTATAATAAAGAATTCTTCATTGCTCTTTGTTTGTAATCATCTCATTTCTTTCTTTTGAACATGGTGAAAGATTCTTAGCTTCCTTTCATCCCTTCAAAATCATCCCATCCACTTTAAATTTTAAGGATTGTTCTCTGTCTAGCTATCTTGCCCTGTAAAGCCATCTTGTGCGTAGAATAGAAATCCAGTAAAGCCATCCTTTGACTCCATAGCCCAATGGACTGAAAAATTTCAACCTTGCCCTTAGTTTGTGGATTCCACCATTTTTCAAAACAAACATCTTGGATCCATAACTAGCCTAAAACCTTCTAAGAACAAAGATAAATCATAAAGAGAGAGCCCTCTCTGGATGCAGATTGGCTAGATTCTGCATCTGAAGGTTGGTTTGTGGTTACCTCGGGTATACTTTCCTCTTACACAACTTCTAGGAAAACCTGAGTGATAACAGAAGGGTCATCAAAGGGCCTTTGAAGAGTTGAAGAATAAAAGTAGTCAAACACCTATTCTTTCATTAGAAAAATTTTAGTATCCCTTTGAAGTGGGGGAAAATGCAAGTGGGTGTGCTATTGGAGTGGTATTGAGGTAGGGAGGAAGGCATGTATGCTATCAATTTTACGTGTTTCACAGTGTGATTCTCAACTACCCTACCCACAAAACGAGTTGTATAACCAGGTACAAGCTATCAAAAACTGGAAACACTATCTTATGGGAAAGGATATAGTCATCCACACATATCACCAACCACTATAGTAGTTACAAGCCTAGAGTAAGTTACAAAAAAACAAACATTACAATTGGATGGGGTATGTACAACAATTTCATTTGGTGATTGAGTAGAAGAAGGATATCACAAAAATATTGACTAACATACTTTCAAGGCCATCCACATTATAAATTACATATTTGGGAACTTTGATGCACATGGATACTTTCATACATGATTCATGTGGAGAGGCATATATAGAGTATGAGGACTTCAGGGAGGTGTTTCAGTAGTTGCAAAACTAGAGTCATGCAAACAACCGAGATAACACAATTATGAGGCCTTCCAACCACAGGCTCAACATTTGGGTCTCTATAACTAAGTTTTTAATTTATATAAAATAAAGTAAAGAAGATATTTTTTTCGTATTTCAACAATATATTCATTTTCATTAACAACATATCGTAAGTATGTAAATCTACATTTGTTTACTATATTTTCATATAAAATATTCATAACTTCTCATATAACAAAAACAACAACAAGAGAACCTATGAGTTTGTTAATTCCTTGAATTTGTGTTCCTTCACATGACAATCAAGCCTTCCTGACTGAATTTTCCACCTATTCAACTAGGAGAAACCTATCTAGCTTCCTAGTCCTAGGTAACCTCCACAACTTACCTAGACCTTTGTTTCCAAGCCTAGAACCACCATCCATAGTGTGCATAAACCAAGTGCTCAAATTACCTGGCTCTTAGTACCTCTCCCATTCTCCTCCTAGAATTAAATCTAGTAATGACCAAAATTTTTCAAATTTCTTCCTCTTCTCTCCCCACAATTACACCAACAAAACCAAATATGAAAAATTATCAAATTCCCCCTTCACCATACTCTTCTCCCAAGAATTATCCTTCACATGACCTCTAAAATATCTTACCCCCATTATTTCCCACCTAAATATATTTAATAAACCTCCTCCATCAGCATAAAATTTCAAGTCCAATTGCTATGTTGCCTACTTAACTCACCCATATATAAATATCTTGTGTATTTTCCTTCTTCCAAGTTAAGAAACATGATCTTTTCCCAAGGTCAAATAAAGACTCCACCTATCAATAAGACTTAATTTAATTTAATGATAAACTATGAAGGTTGCACCTAAAAGGTTACATAAATATCACTATATGTAAAGTTACATAAAAGTTACACTTAAAAGTATAATCAAGATTAAGGCTAATCATAAGCTTAACCATTAATCAATCATCTAGCATAACATACCATAGAATACTAGCGTATTCATGCGAGGTGTGGGTATGTAGCTAGCATATGCATACCTTGTATATATACTAATAACATCAAAAAGAAATTAACCAACAACCATTTTTTCAGTGGGCAAGTTAATAACTAATCATAGCATAAAAGGGTTAAGGAGTGAGCATTACATACAACCCTCCTTCTAGAAACTTTGTCTTGAATTTTGTTTCATAATAAAAGTGTCTTTTGCACTAAGCTATCTCTCACTAGCTTAGAACTAGTCAATGGAAATCCTCCTAATTAGAAAATGTTATCTTTGGGGTATACACATGCTCATGATCGCCAAAATACAAATGGTGTGGTATGGCAGAACCAACCCCATTTTATGTCCCAAATAATCAATTTTCCTCTCTAACTAAATGAGAGATATTTCTTAAGCTATTTGTCCCATTGGAATATGTGTGTTCCACATTATGCATTGGTGCCCTATTTCCCCCCACTTCAAAATTTCACCCCAAGGCTCTTATCTCACTCATGTCTTTGCATAGGTGTGTCAAGGTGTGGTTCAAGTTTGTCACATATTTTTCAAATTCCATTTTTATACCATTAGTACTTTCACTTGGGTTGGTTGGTTTATGTGCATATGAAGAAAATTGTTGGTTATTGTTACACAACATTTTTTCACTGTCCCTGCAATCCCCATCTCGCACATTGGAGGGTCATTTCTGTGACTAATAAGAAGTGTCATGCCTTGCAAATACCATCATTGCATCCATTTACATGAGAGCAATATTCCTTCTGTTGACAATTTCCTGAGCAGAGCTTTAGAAACCCCTGTTTTTGCCTTGGCAGGAGTAGCCAGTTCTGCCCTCGCGCCATTGAGGAAGATTAATGCTAGACCCCGCGCCAGTGGGTGCTCTGTCCCAGTTAGCCACCTGCATCGAGATGTTTATGGAATGTTTTTTAAAAATAGAGGTGGAGATTCCACTCTAACAACTTCGAGAATGAGTCATTGGGACTGGTTGGACTGAATAAACATAGACTCCCTCCTTTTGTTTATGGTTTCCAGCTCTTGTGGGAACCTCCTAAGGGATAGGCCTCCCTTCCACCTTTGTAGGGATCCCAACCTCCTCCTTTCCCTCTATAAAAAGAAGCTATCTCTCCTTGCATAAGCTAGTTGAACATGGAGAACTGAGTATACTATAGCTGAATTGTTGAAGAGATAGAATAAGAAGGAACTTCATTGAGAGAGCTTAAGTCCATGCCCTCATCTCGCCTGAATCCCCTGACGAGCATCTGAGACACGCTTTGGCTGAACCCCGTTGGAGGAGACTGCGACGTCAAAGCTTTGGTTGTAACGCTTCCTTCTATCGATACATATACGTGACTATTGTTTGGTTCCCATTTTGCGTTATGTTATTTGTTTAATGCAAAATGCTTAGCCCTCTTTGACTGGCTAGTAGTTATGAATGAAGTTATTATGTCATATGTTGTTCTTGTTTGCTGATCTATGTGCAGGTATCCGAGCATGACTGTAGAAGGATTGTGACTTGCCGAGGCAGGAGCGACAGGCCACCACCACTACAGCCACGACGACATCATTGTACTCCAGGTAGGTCGATCTACCTTGTCCTCTTTTCATTCAATAATTAGGAACCTACACTCTAGCATGTCTCTTTGTTTCTAGACCCACTCTAGGGATAGAGGGATCGTATCTGTCCGCAAAGAGGATTTACCTACTTAAAAAATTGGCGACTCCACTGGGGATCAGTATGAGTTTTTCGTTTCATCTTGTTGGGTCGGCTTCGGTCATTGAATTGCTTATCTGTCTTTTTTTGGTTTGCCTGCTTGTTTTAAATCCCCTGTTCATCACCAGAGTGTCAATATTTACCTCTGGTCATTGGTTTTCCCCTTTTCCCATATTTATCTGGCTTGGCACGCTTTTCGCTTGAATAGTCGCGCCGATTGGCATAGGTTGATTTTTTTGTAGTCGCGCCAACCCCTGTTTGGCGCAGATTACCGCCTTAGAGTCACGCCGAATCCTGTAGGATTTGGTTTGACCTCCTTGATGAGTCTTTTGGTCAGTTGTGCTTGACTCTGGGATGTTTTTCGTGTGTAATTGAGCCTTTAGGATTGTTTTGACTGCTGTAGGCTTGTTTTTCTGAGTTGTTTGTCTATTTTCTTATCAGTGTAGTTTAAGGACTTGGGGTTTCTGAGCGTCTTTGTGCACTGAGCCTTATGTTTGGAAATCAAGTCTTTTTTATTGTTGTCAGTCTCATTCCTGGGTTGATTGCGCTAATTTTTCTTGATCCTTTTGAGTGTTTTCTTTGGTTGGATAATTATTTCGTTTTTTCATTTGATTCTTCTCCTTGTTTCTCCGAGCATAGATTACATTACTTGTTTGGGTCGCGTTGAAAAACTTCTTTTGGTTTGGAAGATTGCAACATTAGTTTGATTACTTTCTTGTGTTTATTTTGCGTTGATTGAGTCATTCAATATCGATTCCTACATTTGCAATACTCAGGCCAGTGTTCATTTTGTTTTTCATGTAATTAGTGTATTTGTGCGCTTCATTTCATTGGGAAAAAAAAATTGCATTCTTTCCTTTGCATCGAAAGTGAAAAGTTCTTTTGGATAACTAGCATTTGATAGTCTAGGAAAGAGTTTTTCATTTTCGTTTGATTGCATTAGATGCATTAGTGGATTTCTTCGCATATTCTCATTGTTTTCTATTTTTTTGAAAGATCTATATCCTTCTCATAATTAGCATTCATTGAATGGAATATGGTGTTCTCTTACATATAGTTTGCATTTAGGAAATTTGAGATCCAAATTTGGTAGGGCATTGAAATTGAAACATAATCCAAGATTGACTTTAAAATTCATTCAATTAACCTAACGAAGCATTGGAACCTAATGCAACATCTTTAGTGGTCTAGGCTAGAGACATGTTTCGACATCTTAAAACCTAGTAGCTGTCATTCACCATATGGCTTTAGACAACGCTAGTACGGACCATTGCTCCCCGTACCGTCGAGTATATAAAGGGAGACCCCACTAGGTTGCAATCCTTTTATCCATAGGAAGCTGAGTTTTCTGCCCTGTAACCGACATTCAGGGGGACTACCTGCACTTACAGAAAGTCCTTGGTCATTTCTCTTTGATTTGATCACCAAGGTGTATATGGCAGTTCATGGAAACTTGGTACACCCTCTTGATTATAGTACCTAAAGAGTCATTTTGATCTTTTCGTGACTCCTTAAAAAGAGAAGAGATCGCCGAGTTCTTGTCCTTTCACGCTCGTTTCAACTTGAAAGAGATAGAGTCACCTTTTTCCTATTTCTCGACTCTTAAAACATGAAACGACGAAATTTTGTTTCAATGTATTAAAATATTAACTTGCCCATGAAATATTCCTGGTTAAAGTTATCTTCCTTAATGTTTTGTTTTAGGTTTGTTTCCAATTGCAATTTTTTCAGAGTTTACCAGCCAAGGAATCCCTCTGAAGGAAATCCTGGTCCTTTTCATTCTTTTGGAAATGTTGGTTCTCCTTTTATGGAAACATTATCCTTGCCTGGGTTAACTGTTAGGTTTCCTGTTTGGTTATTCTCCACCTCTATGGTCTCAAGTGTTTCTCCCATTGTGCAACCATTTCCTCCACCTGAACAACATCATGTTGATTCTAAGGTGGACCTGTCCCCTTCTTCGCCTGTTTCTTCGTCCTCCTCTTCTACTTCGTCTCGTGAAAGTCTGGATTCTAGTAATCAGGTGGCTAAGAATAAGAAGAAGAAGACAAAAAAGAAGAAGTCAGATAAGCGAGAGGCTAATGTTGCAGCTATTGCGCCTCAGACACCTTCCCTTTATAAACCATCCAACCTTCCAGAGAAACAAATTCTCTTGCATGTTATGTTGTGAAACCAGCTCCAAAAAGAGAAGAAAAGAGATATCAACGCCTTAGAAATAAGCCATTTCGAGGGGGAAACCTCCAATACATTACATGAATGAACAATTCTTGGATGATTCAAATTACAAAACCTCCTTTCTATATATAGGATTCCATGGGGAAACAATGTAATCCTAGCCGACTTAACAATAATAATTTAAGGGCACAATAATAACAATATGGGGGTTACAAGGGTACAATAATAACAATAATGGTGTTACACTAACAACAATAAGGGACTACACTAGTAATATAGGGACCTAACATGCCCCTCTCCTTCAAAAAAGTGTTGTCCTCAACGCTTGAGTAGCTCTGGGTTCTTCTGTATAAAATTCTCACCCTCCGATGTGGAATCTTCAGTGGGTAAGTTCTTCCACTTGATGAGATACTCTAAAATTGATCAATTCCGTAGCTGTCGAGTTCTTGTTTCCGTGACCGCTTCAGGTTCCAATATGATTTTTCCTTCCTCATCAAGTTTTGGCAATATTTTTTGAACTGGAAGATTTTCACCTATAACCTTCTTTAAGCATGAAACATGGAAAATTGGATGCACTCGTGAAGAAGCAGGAAGCTCCAATTTGTATGCCATAGTACCAATATTTTTCAACACCTTGTAAGGACCATAGTACTTTGGCGATAATTTATTATCATTCTTAGCTTGCTTGAGGGACATTTGTTTGTATGGTTGTAGCCGTAAAAATACCCAGTCTCCTACATCAAAACTTCTCTCACTGCGATGTTGATCTGCCCGTTGTTTCATTCGATTTTGTGCCAAATTCAGGTTATCCTTTAAGAGTTGGAGAACTTCTTGCTGATGCTCGATGTGATCTTCCACTGCTTGAACCTTCGAATTTTCCCTTAAAGATGATGTGATGGATGGTGGATGATATCCATAAAGTGCCATAAATGGGGTCATTTTTGTTGCAGTATGGAAGGAAGTGTTATACCACCATTCAGCAAGAGGTAACCACTTGACCCATTGTGTTTGTTTATCAGATACAAAACAACGAAGATATCCTTCCAAAAATTTATTTACGATCTCAGTTTGACCATCATATTGAGGATGATAAGATGATCTATGAGCTAATTGAGTACCCAAACAAGAAAATAACTCCGTCCAAAAATTTCCAGTAAAAATGGGATCTCTGTCGCTCACAATAACCCTTGGGTATCCATGTAGCTTTTGAATTGTGTCCATAAATGTAGTAGCAACTGTACTTGCTTTAAATGGATTAGATAATGCACAAAAGTGTGCATACTTGGTAAGTCTATCAACTACCACCATGATGACACTCTTTCCTTCGGACTTAGGTAAACCTGTGATAAAATCCGTTGAAATCTCCTCCCAACGTTGACTTGGAATGGATAAAGGTTGTAGAAGTCCTGGGGTCTTAATTGTTTCCACTTTATTCTGCTGGCAAACCAAACATTCCGCCACAAACTTTTGAATATCCGATTTAAGGCCATCCCAAAAAAATTCTTTCTTCACCCTGTGGTAAGTTTTTAAAAATCCTGAGTGTCCTCCTAAAGGAGAAGTGTGCAATTCCAGAAGAATCTTTTGTTTTATTTGGGAATTATTACAAAGATATAAGCAATCTTTGTACCATAAGGAATCATTTTTCCAACTAAATGTATCAGATGTACTAGGATCTTGCTGCAACTTTTGAATGAGTGTCCATACATCTTTGTCCTTCTTCCATTCATCTCTTGCTTCGGTTATCCAATCTGGTTGGATAATAGAAATGGTACAAAGCAATGCTTCCACCTCTTTATTCTTTCTTGAGAGTGCATCTGCAACAACATTAAGCTTTCCTTTTTTGTAGATTATTTCAAAGTCATAACCCAATATCTTTGTGACCCATTTTTGCTGCTCTTCTGAAGATAGTCTTTGTTCCAAAAAGTGTTTCAGACTATCATGATCAGTTTTTACCTTGAAGTGTCTTCCCATTAGGTAAGTTCTCCATTTCTTTAGTGCATGCAGTATTGCTAACATTTCCTTCTCATAAATAGGTTTCTGTAAATACTTTCCTTTGATTTGACGACTTTCAAAAGCAATGGGTCTTCCTTACTGCATTAAAACTGCACCAATTCCATTTCCTGAGGCATCACATTCCACAATAAAGGTTTTTGTGAAGTCCGGCGTAGCTAAGACCGGTGCTAGGCACATTGCCTCTTTAAGATGTTCAAAGGCCTTAGTTGCTTTAGGAGTCCATGAAAATGCATCTTTCTTCAATAATGTTGTTAGAGGTACTGCTATTCTCCCATAATTCTTAACAAACTTGCGATAATACCCTGTTAACCCGAGAAATCCTCGCAACTACTTTATGGTTGTGGGGACTTTCCATTCCTTAATGGCTTTAATTTTGTTAGGGTCTACTTTAACACCCCCGTGAGATACAATATGACCCAAATATTCCACCTCTTGTACTCCAAAGAAACATTTGGATTTTTTTGCATATAATTGTTTCTCCTGCAATAGTTTGAGCACCTGTCAACATGTTCAACATGATCCTTCCAAGACCTGCTGTAGATTAGTATATCATCAAAAAATACTAGCACAAATTTTCTAAGGAAGGGTTTGAAAATGGAATTTATCAACCCTTGAAATGTAGAAGGTGCATTGGTAAGGCCAAAAGGCATGACCAAAAATTCATAATGACCCTCATGAGTTCGAAATGCTATTTTCGGAATATCTTTAGTCTTCATTCTAATTTGATGATACCCTGAACGAAGATCCGATTTGGTAAAATAAATTGCTCCATGTAATTCATCCAATAATTCATCAATCACAGGAATGGGAAATTTATCTTTAATCGTGAGCTTATTGAGCTCCCTATAATCCGGACACATGCGCCATGATCCATCCTTCTTGTGTACCAATACTACAGGAGTAGAGAAAGAACTTTGACTAGGTTGAATTATACCCGCCTCTAACATTTCTGCAATCATACGTTCAATTTCGCTTTTTTGGACATAAGGATATCTATAAGGCCTGATGTTTGGAGGAACACTTCCTGGAATCAAATGAATAGCATGATCATGATCACGAATAGGTGGGAGTCCTGTGGGAGTTTCAAACACCTTGGAATGATTGTCCAAGACTTGTTGGAGATCTGCAGAAATAGATGATTTTGATGTTGGAACTTCTAGTGAGCATAATTGTGAAATTATGCCTCGTTGTTCTTTCTTTAGAAGCTTTGTCATGACATTAGAGCTTATTATCCTTCCTGGCTTCCCTTCAATACCCCGTAATTCGACTTCCTTTCCTTCTGAAAAAAATTTCAAGAAAAGTTCTTGAAAACTAAAAGCTACCGTCCCCAAAGATTGTAACCATTGTACTCCTAGTACAACATCAGCACCTCCCATAGGAATGGAAAGCATTGGACTAGTCAATACATATTCCCCATGGTTAGCTTGATATTATGGCATTTTCCAGAGCAATTTATAGTTCCTCCATTTGCAACCATCACTTGACATTCTGGTGCTGGGTATAGGAAACAATTCAATTCCTTGGCTACCTTACAATGAATAAAATGATGGGTACTACCTGAATCAATCAACACTATTACCTTTTTCTTCTTGATATGTCCTTCTATCTTGAGAGTTTGAGGAGTGGTAATTCCTGCCAATGCATTACATGATATGGTCAGACTCATTTCTTCCTCTTCTTGGGTTGGTTCCTAGTGTATATCCTCTTCTTGTTCATTTTCTTCTTCCTCTTCACAATCTATGTAAAATAATTTCTTCTTAGCACACTTATGAACTTTAGTGTATTTGCTATCACAACTGTAGCAAAGCCCTTTTTCTCTTTTTTCTTCCAATTGTTGTGGTGTCAACCTTGTAGGTTGTGGAAATCTAGGAGTAGCAACACTTTCCTCTTTATAGAAGTGAGTGGTAGGCTTCCTTGTCGCCATAATTTTACATTCAATTTTTCTTGCCAACCTGAATGCCTTCTCCAATGAATCAGGTTCTAAAACACGAACTTCATGTTGGATGTTATCCTTTAAAGTACCTATGAAGAGATCAATCTTGTGTTCCTCTGGAATATCAGTTACCCTTATATTCAATTTTTGGAAGTTCTCAATGTGCTCCCCCATTAAACCCTTTTGTTTGAGATTTATCAATTGGCTAAAGAAGGTGTTGCTCTTTGTATCCTCATAATGTGCTATCATTTCCTCCGTAAAAATTGACCAAGTGACAATTTTTTTACTGGAGCAAAGCCATCGATACCATACAAATGCATTTTGTTCTAAATGTAAAGTTGCAATGCGTACCTTTTGTGTGTTTTGCACATTATGGAGATCAAAATATTGCTCCATCTGTAGTATCCATGTTACAAGATCCTTTCCATCAAACTTCCTCATATCCATTTTTGGAATATGTTGGTTCTTCCCGCCAACATTAGAGTTTATGAAATCACGATTAACATTTATTTTGTTCTCATCATGAGTTTCCTCTACTATATTTTCACCATTAGGAAACATTTCTTGTATCAACTTTGTCAAACCTTCCATGTCTGATTTTAGATCATTCTTCATGTTTTCCATTTTCTCATCGATCTTAGCTTCCGTGTCATCCATCATAGATTCTATGCCATCCATCTTAGATTCCATGCCAGCTTCCATGCCATCTATCTTAGATTCCATGCCATTCTTCAAACCATCCATATTATATTCCATGCCTTTCTTCAAAACATCCATCTTATTTTCCACGCCTTTCTTCAAAAATTCCATGTCATTTTTTGTTGCTCTTTGCGAGAGAAAAATTTGTTGCACTTGCTCTTGTAATTTTGATATGTCATGTTTCCATTCTTTGTCTTCATGAGTCATAGTAGAGGTTTCTAAAGGCTTAATGGGTGTTGAATTATTTTTAGGGGCCATTTTAGAATCCAATACTGATATCTATTCTACAATATGCCCTTGGAATCAATTCAACTTGATTCTTCAAACAAGACTTACGCAATTCAGAAAAACAAATACACACCTTTTACTTGCTTTTGAGGAGCTCGATATTGAAATTGAATTATCTCTATAATTTAGAATTCTCAATATTTGAAATTCAACCCTGTAGTAGCCCTCTGAAGCTTCTTTCAAATGCCACAGGTCTGATCAGATTTGGATTCTTCAAGGAAAAGTTATGTCCAATCTCCCACAATGACCAAATTTTGGACTGGTTCAATAGAGCGAACTTGTACGACTTGCCATGTGTCATTGTTTCCTCCTTTAGCTCTGAAATTGATAGATCAAAAACTACATTCCGTGTAATTACAACCAATTTTTACAACATTCCAATCCGATGCTCAAAGAGAGAGCTATGAATATTTTGCCACAATCACCTCTTTGAGATGAAATTCAGAAGCCTCAAAAAGCCCTAACTTCCACAGATCATATCTCTGAAAGCGAACCAATATTTGAAATTTTTTGACGATGTTCCTCAAGATTGTGGCTTCGCACTCTAAAAATTTCAGCTTTTGAACCTTCGTAGAAACAAATTTATTACGAAAATACCACGATGACCTGTTTAGGTTAAATTCAAAAGCTTGCAAAATGACCTAACTTGCACAGATCATATTTCCTAAAATATTGCGAACCAAGATTTGAAATTTTGCAACGATGTTCCTCAGGATTTTGGATTCACACTCTAAAAATTTCAGATTCTGAACCTGTTGAAAATGCAACAAGATGATGGAGCTTAGTGAAATGAAGTCGCCTTCACTAAGTGGGCCCACAGGCTATTTTTGGCGCAAAGTCTATTTTTAGACATAGGGATCATGGTCTATGAGTTGCAGGATGCTATTTATGGATGATTGGTCGAGTTGGTAAAAATAGATGGACCTCTATTTTTAGACATTGGGCGGTTTCTATTTTTAGACCGTCGAGCTAAAAATAGAACAGTCAAATATTATTAACCCTTAATAATATTTAGACTATAAACATTATCTTATCCTCTTGGAGCACTTCAGTTTGATGCTTGGATGTGGCACATGCAGATGAAAAAAGGAAATACGCTTTTCCTAAGGGTTAGTTGAGCTATTGCATGGTTGAATTTAGTTAGAACTCATGTGGCAGAGTTTGGTGGAGTTGATGAGACAGTTGGTGGAGTTGTGTTCGGTTTAACTTAGTTGAACTAGTTGTATTTAGTCTAACTGAAAAATACACTAGTGATGAGTGGTGTCAATTAATTATTAATTAATTCACTAATTATTAACTCATAAATCAACTAAAGAACACATCATTTAACTGCAATGCATGGACAGTTCAGTGGAGACCAGTGTTAGAGGTGGGTGAAAGGGTGAGTCTACTATCAGTTGTGACTATTGGCTGTGCATGAGATTTGCACACACATTGATGGAGATTTCCAATGAGGATTGCGCAGTTGGAGCTAGTGGGATTCTAACTTGGATCTCATCATTAATTAACTTGGATTGCGCAGTAGAGGCAGGTAGACTTGTGGAGGAGATTTGAACCTGTGACTTGTTCACTTTCCAAGCTAGTTTGTGTGTAGCATGTGAGATAGTGCTGAGAGCTGTGAGGAGCTTTGTGCTATGTATTGTTACATGTTCTCTATCATTATAATATACATATAGTTGGGGGTTTTCAGCTATTTATTTCCCCATTACATACTGTGTTATATGTGTGCTTGATTATGTTTTGATGTGCGCATGCGACTGCTTCTATTTCCGCATATTGATGATCAATTGTAGAAGAGGTTATGTATTATGCATGAAGCTTAAATAGTGTGTAATCAGGATAATCTCGGTGAATAATTCAGAAAATTATTCAAATTTCTACATGGTATAGGAGCGAGATGGATCATCGGATCTATTACAGTGATTACAATTATTTCGGTAGACAGAGTCTGTAACGGGCCAGGTAGCCTCTGGATCCATCCTTTCTTTGAAAGGTGATATATCCAGTAAATGCCCCTACAGTCGATCTTTGTGCTAGAAATAATTTTTTCTCACAAATCGGAAGTGGTTGAGTTTTGATCTGGTGGAATTCGAATTTGCAGCAGAATTTGGAATTCGAATTTGCAGTAGTTTTCTTGGTGCCAGAGTTGAAATGTCTTTAAACGGATTGCGACTGGAGTATGCCCTTGAGGGCAGTTCGAATTATGTTGCATGGAAGGATAGAATGGAGGCGGTATTAGATGATAATGGGCTGAAGGAGTTCATAGATGCTGAGATCCCAAAGCCTACTGATGCTGCTCAAGTTGAAGCTTGGAAAAAGAAGATGGAGAAATGTCGAAGGATTCTGTTGGAGGGCGTGAAGGATCACATCGTATCCAGCCTGCATGGAAAGGATTCTCCATAATTGATGTGGAAAGCATTGACAGATCTATTCCAAAGCAAGAGCGACCAGAGGAATTTGGCGCTCAAGGATAAAATTAGAAACATTAAGATGGAGAAAGGCGACAGTATCGCCAAGTACCTCACGAAGTTCACCCAATGCAGGGATGAGCTGGGAAGTGTGAGGGTGACTGTCGATGATGAGGACTTGGTGGACCTGGCTCTCCTTGGTCTTTCGAAGAGTTGGAATTCCTATCAGGACTCTGTCAAAGTTCGGGAGAAATTGCCGGGATGGGAGCGACTTTGGTCGGATCTCATGCAAGAGGAGATAAGGCGGACTACCAGGGACGGATCTTCATCAAAGGTATCTGATGAAGAAAATTGCACTTTGGCTGCCAAAGCAAAGAAGGGGAAGAGCAAGAAAGCTTCTCAGTCTGGTGCGAAAGGCAAGAAGCAAGACATGTCCAAGGTGAAGTTCTTTCACTATCACCAACACGGACATTATGCCACAAATTGTCCGCAGAAGAAGAAAAATAAGCATGCTGTTGGATCTGCAGCGGGAGAGGCCTTAGCCTCATAGTTTGAGTTGGATTTTTCGCTGATCGCATGCTTAGTTTCAAGTGTGATGGGATCAGTATGGTTCTTGGACAGTGGTGCGTCTTTTCACATGACTGGAGATCAAGATCTGTTTTCAGATCTGGATGAGAAAGATCTTGGAGTGCACATCGAGATGGGCGATGATGGTAGATACAGTGCGACTGGTTTCGGTACCATTTCCTTTGAGAGGGAGTCTCGTAAACCCTTCGTATTGAAGGAAGTGATGCATGTTCCAGGATTGAAGAAGAATCTGATCTTTGTGGCGATGTTGGAAGACAAAAGGGGTATGATGTGGTCTTTAGCGAGGGAAAGGTTTTCCTGCGTAGTAAGACAACTAGAGAAACCCGGAAGATAGGGGTTCGAGTCAAGAACCTTTATCAGTTGCAAGTAGATGGCTGCGCAGTAATGGCATGCAAGGCGGAAGGAGTGGTGAGCTGGGATGATGGCGAGCTGTGGCACTGGAGATTGGGCCACCCTCACCATGGAGCTTTGAAGATACTGCAGCAGATTTCTAATGGGCTTCCTAAGGGCACTCTTGCACAGTCAGATCAGTGCAAGGGGTGTACCTTGGGAAAATTTGTGAAAGCCACCTTTCACGAGAAGCATAGTCGCGCCACGACGATCCTTGAGAGAATCCACACAGACGTGTGTGGACCTTTCTCAGTAGCTTCGACAACAAAGCACAAGTACTATGTGATATTTGTTGATGATTCCTCTCGGAAGTGCCGGATCTTCTTCATGCAAAAGAAGAGCGAGACATACTCAAAGTTCTGTGAGTTCAAGGCGCTGGTTGAGAAGGAATAGGGGAAGCATGTGAAGGCTCTTAGGAGCAACAATGGTGGTGAATTCATCTTTTCTGAATTCAAGGAATTTTTCAGCGCAGAAGGGATTCAGAGAGAGCTCATCGCACCCCATGACCCACAACAAAACGGGGTTGCTGAGCGGAAGAACAGAACGATCATGGGTGCTGCATGGGCGATGTTGCATGATCAGGGCCTACCCCTTCACTTGTGGGCGGAGGCATGCAATACTACAGTGTCTGTGCAGAACCGTTGTCCTCACAAGATACTTGGCATGAGTACACCGGAGGAGGCATTTTCTGGCAAGAGGCCTGATATTTCCCATTTGAGGATTTTTGGTTCAACTGTCTACATACATGTGATGAAGGATTCCAGGAAGAAGCTGGATCCGACCGCAGAGGTTGGGATATTTGTGGGGTATACTGATACGCCCCACAACTATCGTGTGTATTTTCCAGACAGTCGAAATACTGTTGTGCGACGGGATATCAAATTTCAGGAGGAGAAAGCCATGCAGTGTTCGCTTGAGAGGGAGCCACACTTGCATGCAGATGAGGAGCTATTAGTTCCTAAGGATGAGCTTCCGAATGTGGATCGGCCACAAGAGGAAGTTCATGGAGTGGAAGAGACCACTCATGCAGCGCCAACCATCAGAGGGCGCAAGCGCACTACAGAAGCTGAGCGACTGGCTCAAGATGCAGAGAAGGTTGTAGGACCACCTACATCACAGCGCAGACAGAGACAGTCACCGGACCGGTACACTGGATACATGGCTCTTGTGAGCAAATGTGTCATGAACGAACCATCCTCTTTCGAGGAAGCTGTGGAGGAACTCGCATGGGTAGATGCCATGGTGGAAGAGTATGACTCGATTGTCAGAAAAAATGCATGGGAGATTGTCCCGCGACCGGAGGGGAAATCACTGGTGGGTTCGCGATGGATCTACAAAGTGAAGCAGGCGGCTAATGGGAGTGTGGAGAAGCACAAGGCAAGATTTGTTGCCCGTGGCTTCTCACAGATCGAGGGGATCGATTATGAGGAGACCTTTGCACCTGTCGCAAGGTACTCTTCCATACGGACGATCCTAGCTCTCTCAGCGCAGATGGGATGGCACATCCATCAGATGGATGTGAAGACTACGTTCCTCAACGGAGTCATTGAGGAGGAGGTGTACATAGAGCAGCCTGAAGGTTTCAAGATCTTCAGCAGTGAGTCGCATGTGTGCAGGCTCAAGAGAGCACTGTATGGGTTGAAACAAGCACCTCGTGCTTGGTACACACAGATAGACAATTATTTCACCGTACTTGGATTCTCCAAGAGTGAGGCGGATCCTAACCTATACCAGATTGTGGTGGAGGGTAAGTTGCTGATCATTGTACTTTATGTAGATGATTTGATTTTGACAGGTGATGAGCTGTTGATACACTCATGCAAGGATGATCTTGCCAGAGAGTTTGAGATGAAGGACTTGGGCCTCCTCATTATTCCTCGGGATTGGAAATTTGAAGGGCCAGTTGGTACCATCTCTTAACATCATTGTTGGTGGACCGTTTGTCTCTCAAGGTAAGTATGCTCCGGAGCATCGAGAAGTTCAACATGCATGGCTACAAGCCTGTTGATACTCCTCTTCCTGGTGGATGGAGGAAGGAGGATGCTACTGCGGCGGAGGTAGTGGATGCCACTGTTTATCGACAGTTGGTGGGGTCGCTTATGTATCTGGTCAATACACAACCCAACATATGCTATGCTGTTAACCAGCTTTCACAAGCTATGGTTAAGCCAACCAAGCTCTTCTGGAAGGCAGGCAAGCATGTATTCAGAGGCACATCGGGATATGGACCCCGTGGCCGAGGAGGATGAGGTGAAGCTATGTGGCTTCACGGATGCAGATTGGGCAGGGAGCCCAACGGATAGAAAGAGCACATCTGGAGGGATCTTCAGTATCGGGTTGACAACAGTTTCTTGGTACAGCAGGAAGCAGAGATCCGTGGCACTCAGTTCAACAGAGGTCGAGTACATGGCAGCGAGTTTGGATGCATGCGAGGCTATATGGATGAGGAAGATCCCGGTCGGGTTGTTCGGTTCACACTTGGAGCCTACTGTGATTTATTGTGATAAACAGAGTTGCATTAAACTCTCAGCTAATCCAGTATTTCACGATAGATCCAAACACATCGGCATCAGGTACCATCATATCAGAGATTGTGTGCAGCGGAGAATCATGTTACTTTCATACATTCCCACGGAGGATCAGGATGCTGATATCTTGACGAAGGCGCTCACCAGGAGAAAATTTGAATACCACAGAGGCAAGATAGGGGTTGCAGATAATCCATATCTTGTTGAGAGGGAGTGTTGAGAATGCAACAAGATGATGGAGCTTAGTGAAAAGAAGTCGCCTTCACTAAGTGGGCCCGCAGGCTATTTTTGGCGCAAAGTCTATTTTTAGACTATGTCTATTTTTAGACATAGGGATCATGGTCTATGAGTTGCAGGATGCTATTTGTGGATGATTGGTCGAGTTGGTAAAAATAGATGGACCTCTATTTTTAGACATTGGGCGGTTTCTATTTTTAGACTGCCGAGCTAAAAATAGAACAGTCAAATATTATTAACCCTTAATAATATTTAGACTATAAACATTATCTTTTCCTCTTGGAGCACTTCTGCCTTGATGTTTAATGGGCACATACAATGACAAAGGAACACACTTTTCCTAAGGGTTAGTTGAGCTATTGCATGGTTGGATTTCAAATAGAACTCATGTAAGTAGTTTGGCGGAGCTCGATGGGAGACGCTCATGAGTTATAATTGCTTAACTTAGTGGAACCAGTTGTATTTAGTCGAATCGACAATACACTAGTGATGAGGAAAATTAATTATTAATTAATTCACTAATTATTAACTCATAAATCAACTAAAGAACACATCAGCTAATCGCAATGCATGGAAAATCTAAGGAGACCAAACAAGTAGAGGTAAGCAAGGTGAGTCTACCATCACCAGACTATTACCTAAAGGAGATTTGCACACACATTGATGGAGATTGCCAATGAGGATTGCGCAGTTGGAGCTAGTGGGATTCGAACTTGGATCTCATCATTAATAAACTTGGATTGTGCAGTAGAGGCAGGCAGACTTGTGGAAGAGATTTGAACCTGTGACTTGTTCACTTTCCAAGCTAGTTTGTGTGTAGCATGTGAGATAGTGCTGAGATCTGTGAGGAGCTTTGTGCTATGTATTGTTACATGTTCTCTATCATTATAATATACAAATAGTTGGGGGTTTTCAGCTATTTCTTTCCCCATTACATACTGTGTTATATGTGTGCTTGATTATGTTTTAGTGTGCGTATGCGACTGCTTCTATTTCCGCATATTGATGATCAATTGTAGAAGAGGTTATGTATTATGCATGAAGCTTAAATAGTGTGTAATCAGGATAATCTCGGTGAATAATTCAGAAAATTATTCAAATTTCTACAGAACCTTCATAGAAAACAAGTTATAGCGAAAATTCCATGCCGACCTGTTTGGAGCAGTGAAACCCTATAATCTCAAAGCTCTGATACCAAATGTTGTGAAACCATCTCCAAAAAGAGAATAAAAGAGATATCAATGCCTTAGAAATAAGCCACTTCGAGGGGGAAACCTCCAATACATTACATGAATGAACAATTCTTGGATGAGTCAAATTACAAAACCTCCTTTCTATATATAGGAGTCCATGGGGCAACAATGTAATCCTAGTGGGGCCACAATGTAATCCTAGCCGACCTAACAATAATAATTTAAGGGCACAATAATAACAATATGGGGGTTACAAGGGTACAATAATAACAATAATGGGGTTATACTAACAACAATAAGGGACTATACTAGTAATATAGGGACCTAACATGTTATGAAAAGGAGACCATCTTCTTTGAGACTGCCCTGTCATTCCCAAGATACTTGAAGCATGGTCCAACGACCGTCCACCATTGCCTTTGGCTTCTGGAAGTCATATAGGTGGCACATCTTCGACTATCCATGATAAGAATCATAAGAAACAGGTTAAGATTACAAATCCCTGTAAGTTGTGTGAAGGGAATCATCCTATTAACCTTTTTCTATACATGGATGAAGCCATGAGAGTGTTGGAAAACCCTACTATTTCTGCACCATGCCTTCTGGTTGGTTACCAGAAAATTTATTTGAGTCCTTCGCCAGTTGATTCAAAGATTGGTCAAGAGTCATCCTTGGTCTATCCCGTTCCCTCAGAAACTAAAATTCACAAATCCATTCCCAACTAACAATTGGTCGTCGAATCGGTTGATCTGATCCCGCCTGTGGTTCATTAGGTTTTTTCCATTGAGAGTGGATCTTATCCCCCTCACGTTCTTCTTGTTTCTTCAGACTTGGAGAAATATTCTCCCATTCTTGTAGTTCAAGAAGCTTCTCCTCTTGCTCCCATGATGGAGGTCCCAGAGGATGCTCCTCTTGCTCCCGTAACACCAGGGGATGACCATCTCATTTCTATGGTACCCCCTCGAAGTAGTTTGATAACTTCTTTTTATTGGAGTCAATTCACAGGATACTGTAAAAATTATATAACTTATGTGTTATATGTCCAATATTATCCTGATCTCACACTATTTTAACTTCATGGAAAATACATAATCTATTCCAATATTGATCATTTGCGGAAATTAAATCAAGATTTAAATCCACACATGAAACAATACAAATTCACACACATTAACACAACTATTTAATGGGAAAGCCTGAAGCTGAAAACCCCAACTATATGTATATAATATATGTCATAGAGATCATGTAACAATCCTCATATAAATCTGATCATATCAAGCTCTCAGTACAATACAATCGCTACACACTAATCAAGCCCGATCTTGCAAATCCATGCACTGATCTTTGCCACTTGCTAGCCTACCTCTACTGCGCAATCCATGTTGAAAAATGGCTTTGAATGAGTTCGAATTACTCCAGGATTGACTGCAAAATCCTCATTGGCATCTCCAATGAATGTGTGGTGCAAAACATGCAACACTATAGTCACAACTGATAGTCACACTTGCTCTTTCACCTATCTCTCCACTGGTCTCCACTGAAACTGCCATGCACTGTACTGAAACTACCATGCACTGTAGTTAACCGATGTATTATTTAGTTGATTAAGGAGTTATTATTTAGTGAATTAATTAGCTAATTAATTCACACCACTCTCACTAGTGTATCAATCAGCTAGACTAGATAAAACTAGTTAACCGGTCTAACCGAGTTAAACTAAATACAACTCCACCAACTATCTCTAACTCCAAATAACTCACACATGAGTTCTAACTGCTCCAGTTCCATGCAATAGCTCCAATTAACCCTCATGAATAGCATAATTCCTTCTGTCAGCTCCTGTGCCACATCTGTGCACTTAACTGAAGTGCTCCAAGAGAATAAGATAATGTTTAGAGTCCAAATATTATTAAGAGCTAATAATATTCGACATATCTATTTTTAGACTGACAATCTAAAAATAGACTCTGCCCAATATGTCTAAAAATAGAAGTCCATCTATTTTTACAACTTTACCAACCATCCACAAATAGCATCCTGCAACTCATAGAATATGATCGACATGTCTAAAAATAGACTTTGCGCCAAAAATACCCTGTGGGCCCACTTAGTGAAGGCGACTCTTTTCACTAAGCTCATCATCTTTTTGAATCTCAACACTCCCTCTCAACAAGATAGGGATTATCTACCATCCCGATCTTGTCTCTATGGTATTCGAATTTGCTCCTAGTGAGCGCCTTCGTCAGAATATCTGCATCTTGATCCTCCGTAGGAATGTAAGAAAGTAACATGATCTTCCGCTGCACAAAATATCTGATATGATGGTACCGGATGTCAATATGTTTAGATCTATCATGAAATACTGGATTAAACGAGAGTTTAATGCAACTCTAATTATCACAATATATCACAGTAGGATCTAAGTGAGAACCGAACAACCCGACCAGGATCTTCCTCATCCATATAGCCTCACATGTAGCCAAACTTGCTGCCATGTACTCGGCCTTCGCTGAATTGAGTGCCATGGATCTTTGTTTTCTGCTGTACCAATAAAATTTTGTAGATCTGATACTGAAAATCCCTCCAGATGTGCTCTTTCTATCTGTTGGGCTTCCTGCCCAATCTGCATCCGTGAAGCCATGCATCTACACTTCATCCGACTGTCTGTACCATAATCCATACCCATATGTGCCCCTGAGAAACCTTAGGACATGCTTTCCTGCCTTCCAAAAGAGCTTGGTAGGCTTCACCATCACTTGTGAAAGCTGGTTCACAGCATAGCATATGTCCGATCGTGTATTGACTAAATACATGAGAAAACCAACCAACTGTTGATAAACAGTGGCATCCACTACCTCTGCCAATGTAGCATCCTCTTTCCTCCAACCACCAGGAAGAGGAGTGTCGATAGGCTTGCAGCCTTGCATGTGAAACTTCTCCAGTATCTCCTGGACATACTTGCCTTGAGACACAAACAGTCCACCTTTGTGCTGCCAAATTTCCAATCCCAGGAAATAATGAAGGAGGCCCAAGTCCTTCATCTCGAACTCCTTTGAAAGATCTGCCTTGCATGAGTGTATCAACAGTTCATCACCCGTTAGTATTAAATCATCTACATAAAGCACAATGATCAAAATCTTACCCTCCACCACAATCTGGTATAGGTTAGGATCTGCCTCACTCTTGGCGAAACCAAGTCCGGTGAAATAATTGTCTATCAGTGTGTACCAAGCACGAGGTGCTTGTTTCAGCCCATACAATGCTCTTTTGAGCCTGCACACATGCGACTCTCTGCTGAATATTTCAAATCCTTTAGGCTGCTCAATGTACACCTCCTCCTCAATGATTCCATTGAGGAATGCAGTCTTCACATCCATCTGATGAATGTGCCAACCCATCTGTGCTGAGAGAGAAAGGATGGTCCGTATGGAAGAATACCTTGTGACAGGTGAAAAGGTTTCTTCACAGTCAATCCCCTCGATTTGTGAGAATCCCTGGGAAAAAAATCTTCCCTTATACTTCTCGACGCTCCCGTCAGCAGCTTGCTTCACTTTGTAGATCCATCTCGAACCTACCACTAATTTCCCTTCCGACCTTGGGACATTCTCCCATGCATTGTTTTTGACAATCAAATCATACTCTTCCACCATGGCATCTACCCATGCGGGATCCTCCACAAATTCCTCGAAAGAGGATGGCTCCGTCATGATACACTTTCTCATCAGAGCCATGTATCCAGTAAATCGGTCAAGTGATTGTCTCTGTCTGTGCTGTGATGTAGGAGCTCCTACATTCTGCGCTGCATCAAGATTCAGTCGCTCAGCTTCTGTAGTGCGCTTCGGCCCTCTGATGTTTGGTGCTGCATGAGTGGTTTCTTCCACTCCATGAACCTCCTCTTGTGGCTGATCCACATCTTGAGGCTCATCTTTAGGAACAAGTAGCTCCTCCTCTGCATGCAAGTGTAGCTCCCTCTCAAGCGACAACTTCATGGCTTTCTCCTCATGAAGTTTAATATCCCGTCGCATGACAGTCATCCGACTGTCTGGAAAATACACACGATAATTGTGTGGTGTTTCTGTGTACCCCAAAAATAACCCAACCTCTGCAGTCGGCTCCAGCTTCTTCCTGGCATCCTTCGTCACATGAATGTAAACAGGTGAGCCAAAAATATTCAAATGATAAATATCAGGCTTCTTACCAGAAAATGCCTCTTCGGGTGTACTCATGCCAAGTACGCTATGAGGACAACAGTTTTGCACATAAACCGCAGTGTTGCATGCCTCAACCCACAAGTGTATGGGAAGGCCCTGATCATGCAACATCGCCCTTGTAGCACCCACGATCATTCTGTTATTCCTCTCTGCGACCCCATTCTGCTGTGGGTTATGAGGCGCTATGAGTTCTCTTCGAATTCCTTCTTTGCTACAGAAGTCTTTGAATTCGCCAGAGATGCATTCACCACCATTATCGCTCCTTAGAGTTTTGACCTGCTTCCCTGACTCTTTCTCATCCAGCGCCTTGAACTCACAAAACTTTGAGTATGTCTTTCTCTTCTTCTGCATGAAGAAGACCCAACACTTACGAGAAAAGTCATCAAAAAATATCACATAATACCTGTGCTTTGCTATCGAAGCAATCAAGAAAGGTCCACACACGTCTGTGTGAATTCTCTCAAGGATCGTCGTGGCGTGACTATCCTTCTCATGAAAGGTGGTCTTCAAAAATTTTCTGAAAGTACATCCCTTGCACTAATCTGACTGCACAAGTGTACCTTTGGGAAGCCTGGTAGAAATTTGCTGCAAAATTTTCAAAGCGCCATGGTGAAGATGGCCCAATCTCCTGTGCCACAATTCGCCCTCATCCCGACTCACCACTCCTACTTTTCCTGCCATTGCTGCGCAACCATCTACCTGCAATTGATAAAGATTTTTAACTCGAATCCATATCCTCCTAGTTTGACCAGTTGTTTTATGGCGCAGGAAGGATTTTCCCTCGCTAAAACAACATCATAACCCTTGTCTTCCAACATCGCCATAGAGATCAGATTCTTCTTCAATCCTGGAACATGCATCACATCCTTCAAAATGAAAGGTTTACCAGACTCCCTCTCAAAGGAAATGGTCCTGATACCAGTTGTACTATATCTACCATCATCACCCATCTCGACGTGCACTCCAAGATCCTTTTCCTCTAGATCACTAAACAAATCTTTGTCTCTGATCATATGGAAAGGTGCACCACTGTCAAGAAACCACACTAATCCCATCACACTTGAAACCAAGCATGCGATAAAAGAAAAATCCAGCTCAAACTGCGAGGCTAAGGCCTCTCTAGCTGCAGATCCAGAAACCTGCTTATTCTTCTTCTTCTGTGGAAAATTAGTGGCGAAATGCCCGTGTTGGTGATAGTGAAAACACTTCACCTTGGAAAAATCCTGCGTCTTACCTTTAGCTTCTGATTTGGAAGATTTATTCCCTTTTCCTTTCCGAGCTTTGGCAGCCAAAGAGAAATTTTCTTCATCTTCATTCTTCGATGAAGATCCATCCCTGTTACCCCACCTTATCTCCTCTTGCACAAGATTCGACCAAAGTCGCTCCCATCCTGGCAGTTTCTCCCGTCCATTGACAAAGTCTTCATAGCTATGCCAACTCTTCGGAAGCCCAAGGAGAGCCAAGCTCACCAAGTCTTCTTCATCAAAAGTAGCCCCCACGCTTCCCAACTCATCCTTGTAGTGGACAAACTTCGTGAGGTATTTTTGTATACTGTCGCCTTTCTCCATTTTTATTTTTCTAAGCTTGTCTTTAAGCGCTAACTTCCTCTGGTCGCTTCTGCTTTGGAAAAAGTCTATCAAAGATTTCCACATTAAGAATGGAGTAGCTTTACCATGAAGGCTGGACGCAATGTGGTCCTTCACACCTTCCAACATAATTCTTTGACACTTTGCTACCTTCTTTTTCCATGCGTCAAGTGCGGCTGCATCGCTTGAAGCAGGTTTTAGAATATCAACATCTATGAACCCCTTCAACCCATTATCATCCAACACCGCCTCCATCCTGTCCTTCCATGCAATATAATTCGAGCTTCCATCAAGGGCATACTCCAATCGCAATCCGTTGAAAGACATTTCAATGAATGCTCAACTTCGACACCAAGAAAACACTACAACAAATTCGAATTCCACTAGCACAAAACTCAACCGCTTCAATAATTGCAATCTCCTCCAATGATCAACTACTCTGATACCATGTAGAAATTATATAAATTATGTGTTATATGTCCAAGATTCTCCTAATGTCACACTATTTTAACTTCATGCAAAATACAGAATCTATTCCACCATTGATCATTTGCGGAAATTAAATCAAGATTGCAATGCACACATGAAACAATAAAAATTCACACTCATTAACACAACTGTTTAACGGGAAAGCCTGAAGCTGAAAACCCCAACTATATGTATATAATATATTTCATAGAGATCATGTAACAATCCTCATACAAAGCTGATCATATCAAGATCTCAGTACAATACAATCACTACACACTAATCAAGCCCGATCTTGCAAATCCATGCACCAATCTTTGCCACCTGCTAGCCTGCCTCTACTGCATAATCCCTGCTGAAGAATGGCTCTGAATGAGTTCGAATTACTCTAGGATTTACTACGCAATCCTCATTGGCATCTCTAATGAATGTGTGGTGCAAAACATGCAACACTATAGTCACAACTGATAGTCACACTTGCTCTTTCACCTATCTCTCCACTGGTCTCCACTGAAACTGCCATGCATTGTAGTTAAGTGATGTATTCTTCAGTTGATTAATGAGTTATTATTTAGTGAATTAATTAACTAATTAATTCACACCACTCTCACTAGTGTATCAATCAGTTAGACTAGACACAACTAGCTCAACTGAGTCTAACTGAGTTAAACTAAATACAACTCCACCAACTACTTCTCCAACTCCACCAAACTCTGTCACATGAGTTCTAACTGAAGTCCTCCATGCATTAGCTCCAGTAAACCCTCAGGAATAGCGTAATTCCTTCTGTCAGCTGCTGTGCCACATCTGTGCACTTAACTGAAGTGCTCCAAGAGAATAAGATAATGTTTAGAGTCCAAATATTATTAAGAGCTAATAATATTCGACATATCTATTTTTAGACTGACAATCTAAAAATAGACTCTGCCCAATATGTCTAAAAATAGAAGTCCATCTATTTTTACAACTTTACCAACCATCCACAAATAGCATCCTACAACTCATAGAATATGATCGACATGTCTAAAAATAGACATAGTGTAAAAATAGACTTTGTGCCAAAAATACCCTGCGGGTCCACTTAGTGAAGGCGACACTTTTCACTAAGCTCATCATCTTGTTGAATCTTAACAGATGCCACCTTCATTCTTACGTGCCTTTTGAGATTACGGCACATGCCTATAATGTGGCTGTACATAGCATGATTATAGATGAAGGTGCGTCTGTTAGTATTTTTTCTTCAACTACTTGGCAAGCTTTTGGTTCTCCACCACTAGTGCCTATTATGCAGAATATGTTGGTTTTTAACAGAGGAACCAATCAACTGTTAGGGATCCTTACAAAGTTGTCGATAAATTTTGGAGGGAAAAACGTCTATATAGAAGCGATGGTTGTTCCAGGCCCCTTGGATTTCAATTTATTCTTGGGGCACGATTATGCTTATGTCATGGGTGCACTTGTCTCCTCCCTCTTTCGTGTGATATGTTTTCCACACAAGGGTCAGATCGTGACCATTGATCAACTTTCATTCTTTGGTCCTAATATGGCACCTGGCCCACCATCGTCTCTTCTGGATATTTATACTCCGGTTGTATCTTCCCTGCCACAGGTTAATTATGTGGCTACCTATCTCGTGCCCGCATTCAATGATAGTGTCGTTGCGCGTCATGTGCTGGGGGAATTGGATCCTGATTTTAGAGATGTTGTTTTGCCATCAGATGCGAACCTCTTGGAAGCCATGACCTCTTATTCGTTATGGTAAAAGGTCGTTTGAGGATAGTTTGTTTTCTTGTGTCAAGCTCCTTAAAAAATGAAACAAGCTCTTTGGAGCATAGTTTGTTTTCTTGTGTCAAGCTCCTTAAAAAATGAAACAATCTCTTTGGAGCATAGTTCGTTTTCTTGTGTCAAGCTCCTTAAAAAATTAAACAAGCTCATCAAAGTAGAGTTCATTTTATTGTGTCAATATCCTTGAAAAATGAAACAAGGTCATCGGAGCATAGTTCGTTTTCTTCTGTCAAGCTCTCTAAAAAATGAAACAAACTCGTCAGAGCAGAGTTAATTTTCTTGTGCCAATCTCGTTAAAAAATAAAGCAAGGTGTCATGAGGATAGTTCTTTTACCATGTCAACCTCGCTAAAAAATGAAACAGGTTCCCTTTTCAATTTGAGTCTTTGATTATATCTCGTAAAATCGCAGTTGAGTCTTTCTCTTGATCTCATAATTTGAACCTTCATTCCATCCACCTATCAGTAACTAGCAGTCTACTCTGGTGAATGCACTGAAGCTCGAGGGGCATGTACCTCAAATTGAGTCACCATGCTGGGGGCATGCAAACCAATTTTCAAGCATAGTTTGTTTCCATTTCAAGCTCGTGTAAAAATGAAACCAATTTCAAGCATATTTTTCTACAAATTTTCAAGTTTGTGTAAAAATGAAACCAACCTCAAGCAGAGTTTCTTGATTTCATGCTTGTGTAAAAATGAAACCATTATCATTTTACCTCTCGTGATTGCCATTTTATCAGCCTGTTTTTTCAGATGAACCTTGGTTTTCTCATTTCTTCATCACCATCTGCTTGGCCGATCATATGCCTTCACTTGATTGTTTTACCCATTCCTGAGGAATCACTGCAATGAGTGGTCTTATTAGCCAGCCTATTGACCTTTACTTGTTTTGAGCAGTTCCACCATCACTGGAACCAGTTGCTACCCTTAATACCACTCGTTCCTCCCAGTGGAGTCATATTTCAGCTCTTTTCTGACTCTTTAAAATGAAAACACTGTCAAGATTCTTGTCGTTTTAAATTCGTTAAATGGCTGCGAAACAATATCTACCCAGTATAGGTTTACCCATTTTTCGGGTTGGGATGGATTATTTACGAAAAAGGAATACCTTAGCCTATCGCGACTAAGAGGTTATTTCAAATATTGTTTTCTACCTTTTTGGATTTGAGAGACTATTTACGAAAAGGGCCATGCTGGAGTTTTCTTTTCTGCCTCCTTTTCAAACTCTCTAAACATGAAAATATGGTGTGTTCTCCCTTTTTCAGACTCGTTAAACCCTAATGACATCGGACTTCATCTCCATGACTTTACTTGAGTTCCTCCTTCGTAGGGATCGTAAAATGTACTAGGTTGGATTTGTCCGAAGGACAAACTTACATTACAAGCATATGCTATCCCCTTCAAGCTTGTTTTAAAAAATAATTGGGGTACTAGCCAGAAATGGTGGGGGAAAATGGAACCAGTTTTAATTATGTTGGGAGTATTTCGCTCTTGAACATGGCACTTTTCTGTATTCGTGTCGATTTGGGGATATCTCATTTCGTCATTTTTGTCTCCATGGGTTTTGGTAACCTCTTTTGACCTCTCATTTTCTCTCTGCCACGTCATCATGACCTCAGATCCCTTGATGTCAAATATTTCCAAATCCAGTGTCGTGTCACTGATATGTTCAAGAGAATTTTGCCTCTACATTTTTCAACCTCCCTTTGATTCTCTGTTGGTCCTGATTCACTATAATCATGTTCCTGATTCACTATAATCATGTTCCTTTGTCTCGTGTTGATGATGTGGGAAACATTATGGCCCTCCTTCGACTAGGTCACTTCATGTCGACTTCAACTCATTATCCAGGAATTTGATCTGGAGAATTCCTTCCGGTACCTTGGAGCCTGCATGCCTCAATGGCAGGTTCTCCGCATTCGACGCAAGGTCCACATCATTGGCCTTCGATCAAGTGATTCTGCGGGTGTTCGACGTCAGATCACTGTTCACATTTCGTGGATTGTACCTCTCGTACCTTGAGGTCCATTGTCATTATTGATGGTTTCTCTCGCGTCTGTTAACAACTTTCATCATTGGCTGGTAATCAGACAATTTTATTGCATGTTCGACTTCAGCTCATATATTCGCATGCTTGAATTTGTACTTGTTTAGGTTGATATGGAGCGCAAGACCCTGGGTTTTGTCAAATAAAATCTAGGCTATGAGTTCTTGTGGATTATCATGACTTATTGCATGACTCTTTTGATTGGATGGTTGTGACCATACTTGAGTCTATTTATTGATCCTTACTACTGGATGGCTGCGTCCATACCTCATATCTCGAATTTTATATACTTTATTATGGATGGCTACACCCATACCACATGTTCATGTATTATAGATATTAATTGTATTTGTAATTGTAGGTTTTCCAACAGTGGTGTTTAGTTCGAACATGTTCTTGTAAAGCATTTCGCCCCTCCCTATCCCTTAGACCTCATGCTTTAGGGGCATCTGTTACACAACATTTTGTCACTGTCCCTGCAATCCCCATCTCGCACATTTCAGGGTCATTTCTATGACTAATAAGAAGTGTCATGCCTTGCAAAGACCATCATTGCATTCCTTTACATGAGAGCAATATTCCTTCTGTTGAAAATTCCCTGAGCAGAGCTTCAGAAACCCCTGTTTTTGCCTTGGCGGGAATAGCCAGTTCTACCCTCGCGCCAATGAGGAAGAATAACGATGTACCCCATGCTAATGGGTGATCTTTCCCAGTTAGCCACCCGTGCCGAGCTGTTTATGGAATGTTTTTTCAAAATAGAGGCGAATATTCCACTCTAACGACTTCAAGGATGAGTCATTGGGAGTGGTTGGACTGAATAACCATAGGCTCCCTCCTTTAGTTTATGGTTTCTAGCTCTTGTGGGAACCTCCTAAGGGATAGGCCTCCCTTCCACCTTTTTAGGGATTCCAACCTCCTCCTTTCCCTCTATAAAAAGAAGCTATCTCTCCTTGCATAAGCTAGTTGAACATGGAGAACTGAGTATACTATAGCTGAATTGTTGAAGAGATAGAATAAGAAGGAACTTTGTTTAGAGAGCTTAAGTCCATGCCCTCATCCCATCTGAATCCACTGATGAGCACCTAAGACGTGCTTCGGGTGAACCCCATTGGAGGAGACTGCAATGTCAAAGCTTTGGTTATAAATCTTCCTTCTATCAATACATATACGTGACTATTGTTTAGTTCCCATTTTGTGTTATGTTATTTGTTTAATGCAATATTCTTAGCCCTCTTTGATTGGCCAGTGGTTATGAATGAAGTTATTATGTTGTATGATATTCTTGTTTTTTGATCTATGTGCAGGTATTTGAGCATGACTGCAGAAGGATTGTGCCTTGCCGAGGCAGGAGCAAGAGTCCACCACCACTATAGCCGTGACGACAACATTGGACTCTAAGTAGGTCGATCCCATGTTCTCTTTTCATTCAGTAATTAGGAACCTACACTCTAGCATGTCTATTTTTTTCTAGACCCACTCTAGGGCTAGAGGGATTGTCTCTGTCCGCAGAGAGGATTTACCTGCTTAACAGTTATTCACATCCCCAAGGCGCATGACACATGGTAGCAACAAACATCCTCGGAGGTATGATATTCTTCAACCAATATACTAGGTAATCCCTCATGAGATCCTTGCATATCGTCACTTCACCCACTTAGATATCACAATAGGACCCCCTATTCTGAGCACATCTACTTCCATCACCCTCTCCTTAGTTATATGGTCATAGATAGACCGGTCACTAATTTTCCACCCACATGGATATCCTCATGTCATAATCCCATTTATGTTATAGGAATCCATGCTACATTATCCTCTTTACTACGAGCTATTTGTTTCCATCTCTTGAGAATTAATCTCATGCTTCTTTCTCATCATATTATTGACATGCCCTGATCCTCCTAGGTACTAGTTCATGTGATCATCATTAATAGGATACTACATTTTCATTTTTCCTCTCATACCCCAACCATTAGTAAACCATTTACATGATCACCCTCCATCCACCACCCTACACCGAGACTAGAAAATTAACCTCCCACCCTTTGCAATTACCTACTTGCACCTTTATGCAAGTTTTCATTCATTGGAGCACCCATCTCCATGGTTGTACATTCCCACTAGTATTTATTGGATTCTTTCAACAAGTGTAGAAATATCTTTTGGAAAGAGTGAATCTCTCATCATCATCTCATTTCTTCATTCCCTAGAGGCAGTCCTAGTCACCCTTGGTTGGAGTATCTACATTCCCCATTGCCACCATCTTTTCAACATCTCATTAATGGAATTTAGTTGTGTTTTCTAGTTTTACAACTGATATTCACCATTTTCTATCCTTATATACCTAACCAATTCTCATCCAAAACAATGACTTGTTGAGTACCCCTCGTGGAAGTCCTCCTAACTTTGGGGGTTTGCCTATCTCAGTTTTTTAACTGTTGTCATTTTTAGTTATAATTTTTAAAAGGATATCAATAGTCTCGTCCCCATTTATTTTTACCTCATTCATCATGACCTGAAAATCACTCTTTCACAGTTTGGTATGTGACCCAACTACAAGTATATTTCTAAGGGACGTCTTCCTTTAGTTTTATATTCCTTACTATTGACTTCATCTCTAATATTATAGGAAAAAAGTGATATATTGGTTCTTATTCTCATCTATGATAATGAAACTCAGATGGAATAGTGAGAGTCATTATTTATCATTGATTTCATTAACCCCCCTAATGTTAGAATTCATCATAGTTTCACCTCAAGATGGTTCTTATGTTATGATAGTTGCAGTATCCAAAAAAAAATTAAGACCCATGTTCTTGATAAACATACCTCCACTGATAGTTTACACATTTTTTGGTTATGGTTAGGCCATGGGAGTATTTTAATACAATCAACACATCTAAGGGTGATCAATCATATACTTCAACATATTTCAACCAATTTTCTATTTAGCATCTTTGACAAGACCACTCTTAACTATCATTGTAATTATAATGATGAAAATTCATGATCATGAAAATGTGACATGTATGCCTCATTTTTATATTATACATATTTCTTTGAGCGGGATGATTTTTTTGTCGGTGATCCCTTTTGTATCTCCTTCTAAACCTCCTCATCTCTTATATCTTGATATCTCTCCTGAGAAGTATCGGTCAAGTAACATGAAAATAATGATGTGTTTTGGCTATAAATATTCTACTAACCTCATACATTAGGAGGAAATTATTACCACCTAAAATTTTCTCATACAACTATACAAGTTGTCACTTGAATAAATCATCAATCAAGAAAAAAAAGGTTTCCTATAGCTATTAATAATCAACACCACAAATATTTTGTTAAACAATACAATTTGGGTTTCGATTAATCCACAAAATCACCATTAAAGATGTGTGTGGATTCACATGACTCTCTTTGACAACTGTGTAAATCCATATAAAGTGATTGTTCAAAAAGCAATGCAAGAGGATACATGGAGATTATATCAGGATTAAAGTACAAAGTTTCTCTAGCCATGTTAAGCTCTCACACACTTGATAGAGGGTACTTGGAGCCCCCAAATGTCTCCTCATGTCACCCCAAGAATAAGGAGCACACAAAATAATCTCCACTAATTCAATGAACCAACAACCATGAGAACCTTGGAGAATTCTATAAATTGGAGGCTTCGGATATCCATTTAGAGAATAAAATAAATGCAAAGTTATGATGTCAAAATTATCTTGAGTTTCCATTACAATTCTCTTGGATTCATAACATCTATTTTTTATTGGTGAAAATCAACCATTGGAACTTGTTCATCACTTCTTGCAAAGAGATATTGTGTAAAGGGGAGAAAGAGGACCTTCCTTTCATAGATACTTGAGGGTTGCACAAGCTTAGCATATTCCATTGTGTCTCTTAGTAGATCATTGGTTTTCAATCCATTGATAATAAAGAGACATTGATACCCATTGCTTATTTTTTCTCCTATTTTGTTTTTATTTCTCATTTGTTATCACTCCCCCCAACTTCCCAAGGCTGAGAGTGGGATTGAAGGAAGGTAACCACAGACCTGGCTTTAGGTTAGGTAGCTAGCCCTACCAGGACCAGAGAGGGCTCTCTCAATGTCACTTTGCAGTCAATGAAATGACTGAATATCTAATGATCTTAGGCTAGGTATATAAGCTCAGTAAATAGGGTTTTTTTTTGGTGTTTCTTGTGCTGGATAGGAAATGAAAGTTAGGAGAATAGGTCTAGGGTTTAGGTTGAATTTCAAGGTAAATTTGTAGAGATATAGATGAGGCTAGGTAGGTAGCTTGAAATCATGCTTAGTTTTCCATTGTCTATAGGATAAAATGATAGAAAATCTGAACGTGCACTGAGGTGAATTCATTCATTTAGAAGAACATAGAAATATAATGTAAATCTTGTTAAGACAGAGCATGAAAAGGCATGATTTATGCTTATAGAATGACAAGATAAACACATAGAAGCATGTATATGAAAGAGGAAAACATATCATTAAACATGATAAGATAAACAGACAGAGAAATAACAAATTCTCCAAGGCATACCACAAGATTCTCAACACAAATTCTGCAACACTGTCTTTGATTTCATTCCAAAAGGCTTGTACAATAGCTCCACTGGAAAAAACAACTATCCAACCCAAGAAAAGACTAAAGTGGGCCTACTTATAGAAAAAATGAACAATGAAACCTCATAGGGTTGAAATTTCATCCAAAATGCATCATAATTACATAAGATGAGTCACTTCCTAGAATCTAGGGAGGTTAGAAACCATTCCCTCAAATTCAACTAATGACTAGGAGTGTGTGTCCCCCACATTAAATTGCATGTTTCATCATGATAAGAGGAAAAAACCAAATCAATTACTCTAGTTCCAGCTCAAAGGACAACAAAACCTAGAAAATATGACTTTTCTAGGCTTGACAAGTGCTTTGAGGAATCCTATGCAAATGCGTAACACCATTTTAAAAATGCATAGTGCAACTTTGTAGCTGATTTTGAGGGAATTTGAGGACTCCAAATCCAAATCTGGAAGATAGGTAAACTAGCCCTGTGTGTTTGGTTTCCATAACATCTTGAATTTTGCATACCACCCACTGGAAGGCCTCCAAAATTTGATTCTCCCAACCTTACTCCATATGCGTAGTACCATGTCAAAAGCAATGGCAGAAGCATAGAAAATTGGTGGTTTTTTGGCTTTTCCTGCAAAACTAGAGCTTGTCATGAAAAACAAGTTCCTACTTTGTGATGTACTCATAAAAATGCATCCAACCATGTAAGCCATTCATCATTTAGTGCCCTAGGAAAAAGTGTAGCGTCTTGGCACTACGCATCTGTCAAGGCAAAATTTCCAAATTTTCAAAAAATTTTGTACAAAAATAGGGCTTAAATGTGGATCAATATCTCTCAAACCATAACGTTTTTTACAAAACGATAGAGGTTTTTGTTCTTTGGCATGTTATGAAAAAATACCTCCAATTTTCCAAAATACGTTCCCATTTGATCATAATCCAATTTTGAAGTTGATCTCTCAAACTTTGCAGAAGCGTAGCGCTCTCTGAGGAGAAGCGTAGCACCTACTTTGAGAGGGAGTTCTGAGGCCTTCCTGGAGGAATTTTGGGCTTCGAGTTGTATGGTTTGAAAGCTTAGTATTTATGATACAAAATGGAGTCATCAAGCACTGCAAACCCCTTCTACAAACCCCTGAAAAATTTATTTGAAGACAACCTGTCAGAAAGTGCAAAAAATGACCTGAAGCAACTATATTTTGAAAATTTATCTCAAACCATAACACATGTGCATAAAATGAAGGAGTTTTTTTTATTTGGACTATTATTGATAGAAAAATATTTCACTTGTTTTCAAATTCATCTCCATTTCTTCACAAACTGATTTTGAGGCAAAATTGTCCCTGTGTGCAATGTAAACCCTAGAAAATGATCACAAAGCTCTAAAAAATATGCCATGGGTTTGAGTTTGCTCAAACCTAGAATGGTGGCCTCCCTTATGAATATGATTTCACCCTCCATAGTGCTTGTGAACAGGATGAAACCCTAGCTAGATGGAGTGAGTAGGGAAAGTGGATTTTGGGAAAACAAGGGATAGGGATAGGGTGACTCTAGGGGTTGAGATGAGGTGTAAGGAAACTAAGGAAAATTTCCAGAAACTTTGAGATAGTAGGGTAATGTGTTGGCTTAAGAATTCAGGTGGAACTAGTTGAAATGGGTATGGGGAAGTGGTTCAAAATAGGAAAACAAAAAGACTTTCGAATTTTGCTGTGAAAGTGTAATGAGGAGTTAGGGTTTTGATGAAAGAAGGGTAAAGGGGACTGTGAGTGATAAGAGGTGTTGGGGTAGGGTCTGTGAAGGGTTTGTTGATTTGAAAATGATTGTTAGTTTTTTCTATGCTAATATCAATTTCAGATTTAAATAAACTTTGCTTTGGTTTGCTTATCCATTAAGAGTTTATCCATGAGCATGTGATTGTCAAAACATTAAACTTGGTGATTTAGTGTTTTTCATGAAGTCAAAAGAATAGAAACTAATAGCTAAAAAAAAACAAATAAGTAGACAACAAGCACAAATAACAGAGCTCAATACACAAGTTTTTGATGAAGGATTTCACTCCTCCTAGGCTACATCTCCTTGGTCCAACTTCATAGTGTGGGCCTTTGTGTTAGCTTCAAATGTGAAAAATACTTGTTTAGAGTCTCCTCTTGCCTCTCTAACCTACTCCAATGGATTGAAAACATTAAAGTCTACCAAAAATGACTCTTACTGAGCTCATTTTGGTCAAAAATTGCACGAGTTATGACAGAAATAAGTTTTCCTAGTTTTTCTCCTCCAAAACTGGAGTTTCACTAGTTAAAATTATAAATTTTGCCATGCCGCTGCATTTGGTGCACTTTTCTAGTTAGACCTCCAGGTTAAACGATGCTTAATTAGTGATAAGTGCAGTTATGGATGAGATAAGTTCTAATTAAAAACCTTAAGCGTGTTTAGCGCTGATCTTGTATTAGTGGCGACTTAACGTAGTTTAACTACATTTTAATATAATAAATCGGGTTTAATAAATCTCGTTGTATTTGTTATTAGAGCTCTTAGTATTTAGGTGCTGATCACATGGGAGGGGGATGGCCCCCTCCGAACCCCCGTTCGATGGCGTATTAAAATTCAAGTAGAAGCGAAAATGTATATGCACTATAAAATTGGCCAAAATTGTCAAAAAAACATTTTCTATAACATCTGTTTATGGTTACGAAGGTTTTGGCAGAGATTTTAACAATAATTCAACACAACTAAAAAAAAGGGGTAGCCGGAGGTTATTACAGATGTTTTTTTCATCGGTGCGTTGCTAAGGTTTCAACGCATCGGTGCGTGTCATATAGAAGGTGGCTCGGGGTTGTTGAAGGTGCTTGCACCAGGTTGTCAAGGTATAAAACCACACCAGGCGCAGTGTTGGTGATACAATGCACAAGACCATTCTAATTGGTCTTGGGATTTATGTAGTGACCATAGGTCGTCTCAACGCACCGGTACGTAGACTTATAGAAACACACCGGTGCGCAGTATCACACAAACATACCAAGATTTATAATTGGTATCGGTATTTGTGCGGTGCCCATAGGTCATACAAATTCACCGGTGTGTAGTGCCACATAAACACACTGGTGCGTAGTACCGCAAAAACGCACTGATATTTTAATTGGTTTTGATATTTGTGTGGTGCCCATAGGTTGTAGAAATGCACCGGCGTGCTTCAACATACAAACACACCGTTGTATAGTAACTGACACACATCGGTGTTCATTTTGTATTTTTTAGAAACATCGACCTGTGACAGTGCAATTATTGTGATTTTTTAAAAATTCATTATTCATCAAAAGTCGACACATATATATATATTATAACAATATTTATATGAATTAAATTTTTATTAGTGCTTTTGAATGTGATGTTTGGATTAATTTGTTATATCATATCATCACATTTCACATCTTTTCATTATAATATTTAATCATCCATAAATTTAATTAGTGGTGTCACATTTCACAGTGACAATGGAGAACACAATAGAATAAATTAAAATATATTTTATTATATATATAAGACAGTATTTTTCATACAAAATTGGACAATTACTAGTATCCCTTTGCATTTCAATTGGGACACTATGTCCATTACATTAAACAAAATGCCTGATTTCACAGGCAAATATTTCAAAAAATAAGCCGCCTTGCTTTGATATCCAAACATAGTGATCATCATTCTTCGCTTGAATTGCTGTCACTGCTAGAGCTACTTCCATGAATTGGGTTATTTTCAGGAATGTTTTGTTCACGGTGTTAATTGTTTCCTTCTTCTTCATCTTCCACCTACAAACATAAAAATAAACTGTAATGAGTGTATATACATTGGTGAGAATAATGAAAATTGCAATATTAAATAATATACATCAATGTTAATCGAAAAGAAATGACGTACCATAGCAACAATTGACTCATAAACTATACACATTCTTTCAAAACCATGTACCATGCCATCTTTCAAGATTTCATCTGTTGGCACAGTTCCATACTTTGTTTCCTGTAAGTTTTATATCCCATAACAAATCATATATTTAATATAAAATATTTTTTTTGTTCTATTAATTATAGACGGAGCTAAGTAAAATAAAATCGATAGATGCTTACAAATTCCACAATTAATTTATGATATGCCAACATATACTCACAACCCATATTTATCCCAATTTCAATCAATTCTTCTGATGGTTCTTCTTTGTATGTTAGCACCTATTTGAAGACATTCAATGATGATTTTTGTAAAGAAACTTAAAAAATACAAAAATGAAATCTAGTTAAGTTGTTATAAGGAAGTAACAATTACTCACAAACTTAGATATCAACCCTTTTCTTCCTTGTCGTCTTGTTTTATGTGCTGAATGGGTTCCATTTTATTTTCTTTTCTGTAAGAAAATATTTGAAAATTAATATTTAATGCTAAACTGCTTATTTATTGTACCTAATGATCGAAAAATTCAATTATTACATATTACATTTGAAGCACGTTGTTGTTGAAATGGCTCCTCCTGTGATGCAAATTTGTCCATTTCCTTGACCATCTCCTTGTACACATTTTTGGACATTCCTACTGGCATATTTCTGATATTAGCTCATTCATCTTTTGAGATTTTCATAATCTTCCTGAAAATGTAACATGACAATAAACTATTTAATTTTTATATTGATATATGAAAAGTAAATATAACAAAAGTGATATTTATAAATAATTCTAGACAAACATTTAAAGGAATATTACTTTTTCATTCCTTTTTTTTTTTTTTGAACATTTTTTCTATTAAAAGTATGACATGTCTCATTGACCAATTCTCTGGAAACTCTTCCTATAGTTTAGATAAAATTTGGTTATTGGAATCATTGGATTGAATTTTGTATTGTAAGTGGAAATAATTTCTATACATTCGTTCCTCTAGATACCTCAAACTTTTGTAAAAGTTTTTCCCCCTTTCATTAACCTCCGGCACCACTCCAGATGAGCTAAGGAGAAATTCATTTTCATTTGCATGTTCTATTTTTTTTCTTTTCTTAGAACAACATTCCTTTTCTGAGTTGTTGGTCCATGTAGAACATTAAAGATATGTGAACTAATAGATTGTTTGACACATGTTATCAAATAATTTTAAGTATATTATTAATGAAAATTAAAAAAAGAAACTCATATTGGATTGATAGTACTTTTTCATTCACCTGATTCATCCTTTTGCAATTTTTCCATCAAAATTTTACGCTCTTCTAATCCTAGATCATAAATAATCTTATCAAGCTTCGTCATTTTGTGGCTTTGCATGATACATAGTAAACAATACATATTAGTTAAACTTACATATAGTTCAAAAATAATATTTTTTGTAAAGAATGTACAAAGAACTTGCCTTTTTTTCTTTTCTTGATGTGCTATCAGTATTTTTGTTACTTGATATTTTATCAGTCATTTCTTTATCAATCTGAAACCTCTACCATATCATTCATTAATATATTTATAAATAAATTATCAAATTTTCAGGTAAAAAAAAATATCTCAAGAAACAGGTGCGCCATTCATGTTGTACGCACCGACGTCGGTGCGTGGGGGTCATATAAACACACCACACAAATAGTATAATAGACCGTATGGTACTCTATGTCAATAAGGAGTACCGGTGCATTACATGTTAACCACCGCATCGATTAACACAAAGAAAATAATAAAAATCGTCTAGTGTTAGTTTTTGTAGCATAAACGCCCTACGCAAACAAGGGACCACCATACGGTGCTCTCTGTCTACTAGGAGACTTGGTGTGGTGCGTTATATGTTACATGGTGCACCGATTAACACAATAATTTTTTTTTTTTTGCGAAGTGGCACGTTCGCGGTGCGCCATAATGAAATAACGCACCAGTGGCATATTTTACATATGGCGCACTGATTAAATTTTTTTATTTTTTATTTTGAATTTTTTATTTGACAGTACTTTCGCTATGCGCTAGGATAATACAGTGCACCGGTGCACTCGGTTACGTCGGGCGCACTGATGACAAAAAAATCTGTTTTTTTTTTTAAATTCACGCAAGGGCCGACATGGATTGGGATCTGACTATACAATTCGTCTCGTGGGTTGGATGTCTTAGGCCTATATATATCAATACAAACCCTATAAATCTAAAATGAAAAGCCCTAATTCTGAAATCACAGAAAGAGGGAGAAGAAATGGCAGAAACAAAAAGAATGTAGGGTTTGTTTCTAAAAATGGACTTTTTTATTTATTTTGTTCTGAAAATGAAAAAGAAATTAAATTTTTTTCTTACTACGTAAAAGAAACTGCAGAAAAAGTAAAAAAAAGCAATAAACATTGAAATTTTTTTCTTAATGCGTAAAAAAAACTACAGAAAAAGCAAAAAAAATAATAAACTTTAATCACGAGATCGTTTGAAATACTATGCTACAGGGTTTGAATCACCATAGGTTTGGAATTCTAATTGTCTGAATACTTCTGTTTGAACATATTTCGCTGCTCCACAGTGCTCTCGTGCTCTGTTTGCTCTAGGTATGTCTCCTGCAAATCTCTAGCTGAATTTTTTTGCAAAAATAGTGAAATAATGAAAAGTGTTTAGTATTTAAAGAATTGTTTTATGAAATTAGATTTTCGAAAATAATTTTCAGCCCATTTTTCAATTTACTGCCTTTTTTTTCACTTAAAGAAAATAGAGTTGCGTTTTTTTTTATTTGCGGTTATTCGTCACCGGTGCATCACTTAATAGCACCGCACCGGTGCGTCTGTTTATAAAACGACATTGGTGCATAGTAACGAAAATGAACCGATGCGGTGATCTGTACATTAGCACCGATAACAAGAAGTCCATTTTTAAGGCACCAAAATTACTTTTAGGTGTGTGCACCAAAATTTATTGTTGATTTTTCTCAAATGCATGGAGAAAATATCATAATTATGTCGAATGGAAAATTCTTGAAAATCCAACTCGTTCCATAATATTTCTCAAATTCCACTGCATAGTTCTCCCTATCCATCTCAAGACGTAATATTTACTTCAGATTTTATTTAAATTTTCATTATTTAATTGAATTTATGTTTTTTATCCATGTCAATTATGCAAAACTTAATTAAATTTATAATGTATACAAATTTGCAGGTTCATTCAGATTCAACATCGATTTTAGATGCAAAAATATTCAAACAACTCCAAAACGTCGGTAGCTCTTATCAGGAGCGGCATACCGTAAGGCGCATTTGGTAGATGAAAATGGACAACCATTTCACCCTGTCAATTGTAACAATATTGCATCTTCTAGCCACAATCCTGGGACAATGATGGTAATAATTATAATTGTATGGTATATTTATTAATGTAATTATTTCAACGTCAAACCAATTAATCATGCAATATTTTCAACGTGGTTTCTAATTGATATCATATATTTTGTACTAATCATGTTCAATTTTTTTTTTTTTTAAATTATTAGAAATCTAGAGATGATGAGCGACCTACCTATCATCTTCCGTGCACCCCACGATAATGTCAAATCGAGAGAAGACTGAATTAAGAGAAAAATTGGAGAGGAACGATACCAAGAATGGTTGAATCAAACACCGCTTCAATTCCCTATATGTCCAGATTCACCAATTAGGAATGACTACAACAATAGTAGTTCTTCACAAGATGGAAATGGAGGTAATCAAATAGAGGTTTATATGGATGATTACTTAAGGGATACGAATGCCATGGGGACAATGTTGTTAGATGCATTCCAAAATGATGATCAACTAGGCGATGATGCTCATATCGCTGACACTTTTTTCGAAAGCCTTAATTTTTCTTCCACCACCCCTCTCTTTGGGGCGGTTAGTCAAAGTCTACCTAGTTGGGGACAACGATGTTACTGTAAAAATTGAAAGCAAATTTTGGCTTGAGGTAAGTTACGATAAAGTCCTCCCTTATATAAATTTGAGAAATATAATCAGTACAGTACAATGAACATTAAAAATGGTAAATTTTATGAACGTTAATAATTATATCGACATTAATGTGCATTTATTAATATATTTTTCCATGATCACCAACTATAGGTTATTCAAAGATAAGGTTCTTCTGAGTGATAATGTCTTGCCCGGTAGTTGCGAAGAGGCAAATAAATTGTTGAAAATGTTGGGTGTTGAGTACATATCATATCATGCATGTCCAAATGATTGTATTCTATATAGAGGAGAATATGCAGACAAAGAGATATGTCCAAAATGTGGGCATGACAAGTATGATAAATAAAAAAATAAGGGTAAATCATGTACATGTCCTCCTTTTAAGATATTGAGGCACATGCCTATAATCCCAAGGATTTAAAGGCTCTTTCATTGCAAAGAATTAGCTATGTTGCAGGGATAACATGCCTCACACAGAAGTGAGTTAGGAGTTATGCGAATCCCAACTGATTCAATAGCCGTGAAGCATATAGAGGTTACATGGCCCAAAAAATTCAAGGATGAAGTACGAAGTCTACGACTCAGCATAGCCATGGATGGCGTCAACCCATATTTTCTCCAGAACACCAACTATTTTGTTTTTCCTGTAGTAGTGATCAATAACAATATCCCCCCATGGTTGTCCATGAAGAATGAACTCTTATGTTGGCTCTAATAGTCCCTGGTTGAAGACAAGTGAAGAATATGGATGTCTACTTACAACCACTGGTAGATGAATTGAAGGAATTATGGGATGGGATAAATGTATACGATGTATCACGACCCATCACAATAGAGAGGCGTTTTACGTTGTATGGAATATATGCTTACATGACACATGATTATCCAGGCTTAGGAGTTTGCTCTAGTAAATTACATGTTTAATTTATTTATTTGTTTATATACATAACAATATTCTTTGACATATTAGTTATTTAATTCGTTGTAATTGTTCTGATCTTCATGATATTATTTAACGTGTCATGCATATTAATTGTATACAATAATCTCGCAGGTCTTGTAACAAAAGGGTATTTTGGATGTAAATTTTGTGGACCTTCTCTTAAAGCTAGATGGTCCAAGGACCTACGAAAGCCAGTGTATGATTGCTCCAGGGTATTCCTCCCAGAAGAACACCCTTACAGAAGAGCAACATCCGATTTCAATGGTAAACGAGAGAGAACCCAAAGGCCTCCAATAACAACACCAGCTGAATGGCTTAGAGCATATGAGAGAGAGAAGGAGAAGGATTTTATAGAAATGCTCGATTCAAATGGGGAGCCTATGTTCGATGATCCAAAATTCTTCGACACGTATGTTGAGAAATTGCCCATTGGGATGAAAATGAAATCTATCTTTTATAACCTCCCATATTGGGAGCATCTTAAGAATACCCACTTATTATATCCCATGCATATATTTAAAAATGTTTCATCTTCTTTATGGAGGCACATATCATCAAAACAAAGTGACACATTGGATGTTAGAAAATATATTGTTACTTCAAAAACTAAAAAGAAACATTGGCCAAGATGATTAGAAAGTACGAGATTAGAGGCAGGCGTTGGTCCCTCTAATTCATGGTTTTTCAAAGAAGGTGATGTCCCATGGATTTTAAAAAAAGATGATATTTCTTTGGCAAAGGAAGTTATAATGGGTGTGAGGGTGCCAACTTCATACTGGTCTTCACTACGACGATGCTTCACCGTGGATAACCATTTTTCGGGGTTGAAATCACATGACCATTTGAATCTTCTAAGAGTACGTATAATGTCAAAAGCGTGATTTTATTATTTGTTATATTAATAAATTTTATCCCATGCGGGGATCATAAAACATAACTAATTTTGTATATTATTGCACGTGTTTATAAATTTGCAGTTTCATTATCCTTTGTTCGTGTGTGGGTGTGTGAAACATGAATTCCCTCAAAACCTATGACGTGCCATATCTAAATTATCTGCATTTTTACGTTGGATCACGTCAAAGGAGATTCATGTGGCTAACATTTCATGGTGGCGTCAAGAGATAGTTGAGATTTTTTGTATGTTTGAGAAGGAACTGTCGACAAGTTTCATGGAATTATAGGTTCATCTTCTAATCCACCTAGTAGATGAGGTTGAATTAGTTGGGGTATTTTCTTGTCATTGGATGTTCTTTTTAAAGAGGTACATGACGAAATTGAAAGTTTTTTTTCGACAAAGGGAAAAACCCGAGGGGTCTATGGCAGAGGGGTACATATTGTATGAGTCTTTCTATTATGCCAATGAGTACATCAAGCATATCGAAAACAGACCAGGTGTGGTGAATTGGGACGATGAAAGGGATGAAGACAAACGAGAAGGGGAGTTGCTCCAAATGAGTGGAAAAAAGCGCTTAATAAAGATTAAGCGACTTATAATTTTTCAAATTTACACAAAGTAATATTCATTGTGAACTTCGATATAATGTATATTTTGATCTCTAAGTACTATATAATGTCGGTTTGATTTCATCAACGAATGCAGAAATTGAAGCAATCAATAAATTCGTTCTTTACAATTCTGAAGTGACACAACCATGGGTCACATTGTACGGACAAAAGAGGATGAAATGGGATAGTGTCAAGAAAGAATTCAGAAGGTTGAATGGTACAAGTGTGCCTTATCTTGATAATTTAAAAGAAAATATACCAAAAGTATGCTCCAATAGTTGGGTTGCTGACCAAGTCAGAGAGAAATACGGTGCAACTGGTCCTTACCAGCATGACGAAGAGGATGCGCTAAACGTAGGGATTAGGTGCAACAACTCAGTAATAATCTATTTAATTTATATGTAAATTTGAAACTTATAAGACATATATATTTCATATTTTAACTATTGGGTTATTATAAGACAAATGACACAATGATTTTTTAAATTTTTTTATAATAGGTGCATTTGTTCCCATCTATGTGGGCATATGGAAACCATTTTCGCACAAAAAGTGTCGATGCTAGAAACATCACACAAGAATGTGGAGTGGAAGTTGAGTTCGATCAATCTAGTCGATCTAGCCACCGTGATAAAAACCTAGTATGAGGGACGTTAGGTTACGTTGGAAAGGTACAAGAGATCATTGAAGTGGTTTTCTCTTCTTTCCAATGTGTTATTTTTAGGTGCAAGTGGTGGGACACCTTTGATCGGAATAATGTAAAGGAAGATCGCGATAGTAGGCTGATATGTATCAACTCTAGAAATATGTGGGATGAAGCTAAGGAGCCCTATGTTTTCCCCAAACACTGCAACTAGGTGTTTTTTTACCCAGATGTGTTGGATCGGGATTGGTGGTTCGTATTGAGACATGACCCTAGATCAAAACATATTTTTGAGAAAAATAGTGTTATCATGCCATGCGAGCTACAAGATAATGAGGGTGATCATGAGAACCAAGAGTGATATGGTACATGTGTTATTTAAGCAATATTATTTATACTTTTTAAGATGGATTTTTCGAAACATTATAGTATGTATTTTGAATTAATTGGTAATTTACATTGTGTTAATGTTAAAATCAATATTTCACTTGATAATTTGCAATTATGTTGATCTCAAAAATAGTGGCGTACTATATAAATTTCTTTTTTTTGTATGTAAGATCATAATAAAATAATGACAATTCTAAAGGACATGAATTTATTTGCATTATTTTCTAAACTTTATTATGTTACAATAATTCATATTATTCTAGATTTATTATTTTACAAATTTACAAATTTAAAATTTTTAATAAAATCATCACATTAATACAATTAAAATTTTCACATTAATACAATTAAAAATTTACAAATATTTTACAGACAATTACAATTAAATTTACAATTATAATTACAATTAGAATTAGAATTAGAATTAAAATGTTAAAATTTCACATACAATAATTACAATTAAAATTTTACAAATATTTTACATACAATTACAATTAAAATTACAATTAATACAAATACAATTACAATTTTAGAATTTTACATACAATTAGAATTACAAATATTACAATTTTACAATATCATGATCATTTAATATTAAATTAATTAATAAACATCATGTTCATGATAGCCACTGTACAAACATCATATTTGACTAAAAACACATTCAAATTCGCTAAAATCATCATGATCATGATCATCTAACAAAACACAATTAACATTATATAACATCATCACAATACAAACATCAAATATACATTCGTGCATGTGAAATAACTGCTATCACATACACATCTATCTGCAAGCTGCACATTAAATGAACATATCTAACATGAACTAACAATATACACATCATAATGATCACCAACATGTAAATGAAGTACAACTGCAACATGACCATAAAATACATGGACCATATATATATATAACTGAATAATGTCAAAAATATACAACTGTAATATAAATGTCATGGATTAGCTGGTGGTACATCATCAATAGCAGTACTAGTCGAGGCCTTCTCAGTCAATGGTGTAGCCTCGACGGTCAATGGTCCAGCCTGTTCATGATCATGAGTACTGCTGAATGCTGCAGGCTGCTGACTGGACATGGATGATGGTCCAGCCTTCTCCCATGATGAATTTTGCTCGATGCTAGTGGAGGCTGCTCATCTAGCGCCGTGCGAGGTGAACGATCATAAGATGATGTGTCACTGCTCGCTGACTGTCGATCACATGCTGCGTCTCGACCATGCCTATAACGTGCAACAGTCCTCCTCAGCTGCGTAAATAAGGTTGTAGCTACTACGACATGCCGCATCAGGCTGTACATGTCACGCGACATGCCTCTCCACATATCTAACAACCTACCATTGACCTGTATGTCTCCCATAGTAGTGGGCCTGATTCCCGCCTCAACGATCAATGCAGTGAGTTGGTCACCCAACTCCATCCTGTATCCGCTATCAATCCTACCGTGCCTCGCAAAAGGCGGTACTGACGTACCAGCAGGAGTAGGTCTCTCTGCACCGGCTTCCTGATGATCCTCGGCATCTAGCAAGCCCTGATCGTCATCAGGATCCACACCTGGATCATGTGGTGGTGTTGGAATATATACAAGTACACAATAATAATTAGATAGTTTCATTAGACAATTTAATAAAAAAAAGTTGAAGAACATGTTAGAATAAATTTAAATAAAACAATAATATTACCTCTATCATCTAGCGGCTCATCATCTGTGAAGAGGATGTTGGCACACCCTCGCTAATCCAAACCAGCATAGGGACAGGGGACTATAATGAAGGTATGCTTGTCAACACTGGCTAGCAACTCCAGTGCATCGTGCGATATCCTCACTGGAAAGACAGTCTCGCCCCTCTTGGGCATAATTTACCCCCACATGTGCATCTGTGCCTCGAACATCGCCCTACGAGGCTGCCGAACAAAAGTAGGTCTCATCTCTGGAAACCTCTCAAAAAATAAACAAAAAATCTCTGAAGCAAAAGGGAAGTTGACCCTCCCTTGTGCATGAGAATGACATCTATCTAAGGCTGTAGAGAACTGCCACAAAAAATGGCATACCACCTAACAAGTCATGGCTCCTGTACTAAATAATCAACATAATATAGAAGCGAGCAACTAATGCATTGCCCGTCACTGGTGTTGTGTGAAATGGTTGAAATCAGAAGTGAGAGGCACCTCACCTCCCGACTACCAAATGCACCAATACGTAACTGACCTCCAGAGACCTGAAAATCTGAAGGAGACAATATATCTGCACTAATGTATCTCTGGGAGTACACCATCTGACTCCCCGCTGCATAGCCAACTGGAACCTCTCGTGACGAGGGAAAATCCACCCCTCTCCTCGATAGCCCTATAATTAAATATATGTCCTCCTCAGTGGGCGTGTACCACTGGTTAGGACCAACTCAAAAAGCCTATAGGTGGGCATTCCACCTACGGATAAGATGTCTCAAAAATAGACCATGACCCTTTAGGGAAGTTTCCTCCTCATAGAACTTGAGGAGGCCTACCTGCCTTAGGAGCCCCTGGGTAGCTGCTGTAATAGGGTGAGGGTACGCATCTCTCTCCCTCTCTCGTGCCTCCCACAAGCGAACCATGTTATACTGGTCCACCTGTTATTGCTATTGTCCCCCCTCTTCTCTCCTTTCATGTCTCTGAATGATTGACATATTAAATATAATTTTTTTATTAAATGAGACATGTATTTAGGAATATAAATATATAATTTTTTTTGGAAAAAAAAACAGTCATTGCGCCACCAAAAACAGGCATGCACCGGTCCCGGTGTGTTTTTGTTTGTCGTGCACTGAAGGCGGTGCACCAGATAATATTCAATGCACTGGAGGTGGTGCACATGGAAATTTTCAGCGCACTATTGACTTGTATAGTGTCAGGAGTGTGGTGCGCTGACTAAACTATACGCCCCGGGGCGTATAGTTTGGTCAACGCACCGACCTCTTGACATAATTACATAGTCAACGGTGCGGTATTTTATCAGGCCACATCGTTGAACCTATTGAAATATAGAATGTGGTGCACTGACAAAAATACCCGCCTCGGGGTGGATATTTAAGTCAACGCACCTCATTGCCGCTATTCCACATGGTCAACGGTGCGGCCGGGTAAACGACTGCACCACATTTTTTTAAAAATTTTAAAATAACATGGTGTGCCTTTCGGTACCGCCCCTGAACCAGTGTAGATATCATTAACACCGGTTGCGGTGCGACCTGTAAATTTACAGGTAGCACCACGAACCGGTGCGAGCCAAACGGCTCCAGTGTACCACGCGAAATATTTTTTTTTCTTTTAAATGGTTAATTTTAAAGTTATTTGAAATTATAATTTGCTAAAATGCTTAATTATGGAAAAAAAAGAAAAATAGCTGTACATTTGGTCGTCGAGGAGGCATATTGGCTGTAGAATTTGCAAAAGAAAAATTTCCCACCGTTTTGAAAATTATTACATACAGAAGATTATCTCAAATACATGCCTAAGTTTAGTGCTGAGCGAGAGGTAATAGATAAATAAGACCTTGCTGATTTCTATGCCTATGCTGACAATCTGAATATTGAGCATGAATAGGTCTAGATGAGAGTTTTTGTTCAAAGCCTTGAGGGTGATGTTATGAAATGGTTCAGATCTTTGACCACTAGTAGCATCACTGGAATTGAATCCCTAGATGATACATTTTTTAGGAAATTGGGTGATAAGAAAGATTTTATGTATTATATCACTGAATTTGGTGCAATTAAAAGAAAAGCAGGAGAATCAGTTTCTGATTTTTCTAAGAGATTCAATACCTACTGAAGCTTCAGCCAAAATCACTTATTCTGGTGCCTTCGATCCTGATTTTTGTTTATTATTGAGAGAAATAAGTTCTACAACACTAAAAAAAATGCAGGACAATGCACTAGAGGTAGAATGTAATGTATTGGTAGCTGATAGGCTATGAGTAGGGATTGACAGAGAAAAAAAAAGTAGAAATCTGAAGTTTCATCTTCGAGAACTTCAGACATAGATCCTAAGCTAGATGAGCTGACAAAAATGGTCAAGTCATTGACCACTAAGATGTCCAAGCTCGAGATGGAAGAAAGACTACAACTACTACTAGAAATGTTTCATTTGATCAACCTAATAGTGAGAAGTTTAGAAGACCTAATGCTACTCAAATTTTGTAGCGAGAAAGAAGAGATGTTGATGATCAAAAAGTGCAGCCCCCTTTGCAGAATGTTATTTTTGAAGATGACGAGGAAGCTGAAGTGTTGGAGAAAGGTGTTGATATCAATTTTATAAGAGATAAACAAGGGCTAATTCATCTTACACAAGCAGCATATGAATATTTCATGTCATATACTCAGAATAATGAAGAGATTTCTATTCATTCCATGATTGCAGCTGGTCATCAAAGTAGATGCAATCTCATATCAAAGAATAGTGATCATAATTCAAAGCTTGTTGCACAAAGAAATAAGAATATGGATGCAGTTAAAATTCCAGCAGAAAATCAAGTTGTTGAACCAAGCACACCGTAAATTACGGTAGCAGTTAACCCTCTTTCACTTGCGGTAAAAATTGCTCACAAACTGCCCCATGTTTTCAATTTTGAGAATGAGATACAAAAGATAACGATTATTGTTCCTATTGTAGAACTCATGAATAATGATGATTTCAAAAATACTTCTATGAAATATCTTCAACCTCCACCTACCGAAGTAGCATTTGATTTTGTTAACCTTCAAGATGACAAACCCACTATTATTTTAGCTCAATTGGTAGAAGACAAAGATGACTCTACCCCTCCCTTCTATTTATATTTGAATATTCATGATAAGATCTTGAATAATTGCCTAATGGACTTTGGAGCTTCACATAATTTAATGCCCAAGGTAGTCATGGATGAGCTAGGTCTTGAAGTATCTAGAGAATACCAAGATCTATACTCTTTTGATTCCCACAAAGTCCAATGCCTTGGTGTCATCAAAGAACTTGCAGTAAGCCTCTTTTAGTTACCCATGAGAGGGATGGTGATGAGTATTGTAGTAGCTGATACTCCTCCTAGATTTGGCATGTTACTCTCTAGGTCATGGATTATAAGGTTTGGAGGAAATTTTCAAATGGATTTCACTTACGCTACTGTCCCTATTTTGGAGGAGAACAAAAGAGACTTTATAAATAAGCTTAGCCGACATATATCATCAGTGACAACAAAGACCCCACTATTCATCCAATTTATTATAGAACAACTGATGTTGGTTCAAGCATTTTACATATGGATAATTCATCCATTCCCACAATTTTTTTTTAGATTTTGAAGCCTACTGAAAAAAAGATTAGTCATGAGGGTTCTCAGATGTGGAAAATGTATTTTGATGGCTCATGTTCTAAAGAAGGAGACGGTGCAAGAATAGTTATCATTTCCCCTTTGAAAGAGAGCTCCAATTTTTATTTCAAACTTGAATTTGAAGAAACTAACAATGTGGCTGAATATGAAGCTCTTTTAATTGGTTTAAAAACAACAAAAGACATGAACATTTTAGAAATTTATGTTTTTGGAGATGCTGAACCTTTTGTTCAACAAATTAGAAATGTTTATCAAACTAAGAATCCCAGAATCATAGATTAGGGAATGTAGTATGGAGCATTATAGAAGACTCATTCCTGGCATTTAACATTTATTTTGTTCCAAGAGAAAGTAATATTTTGGTTGATTCACTTTCTATTTCAACAAGCTCATTCAAGATTCCAATACCTATAAAGCTGAAATGTGAAGTGGAAGTTAGGTTCATACCTAGCATTCCTAATAATGTCAAACATTGGAAATATTTTGAAGATGATCATGAGATTAGAATATTCATTTAAGCTGCTGAAGAATTTGTTGTCCTAAACATTGATCAGGATAAAGATTTCAGGAAGAATGATGTTGATTAACCAGATACTGAAAATCTGAAAAAACAGATTGTTGATCAACCTATCATTCAGCTACCTACCAATCATATTACCAAGGGGTTAATCCCACTTGATAAGCTCTTTGATCACAATGATGTTTTATTCTAACCATAGTTAGCTGAAAAAGAAGTAGAATTCAAAGATTTCAATTTGGGCACAGAAAAAGATCTCAGGTACGTTAAGTTGTCAAAATCTTTATCAGAAGAAAGAAAGATTGAATACCACAAGTTGTTTTGTGAATTTGTTGGTGTTTTTTCTTGGAAATATGAGGATATTAAGACATATGATACAACTATCATTAAGCATAGGATACCAATGAAAGATGGTACTAAGCCATTCCAGTAGAAATTAAGACAAATAATTTGGCTATTTTTAGCAATGATGGAGAAGGAAGTGAAGAAAATTTTGGATACTAAAATCATCATTCCATTGAGATACTCAGATTGGGTTGCTAATATAGTTCCAGCAAGAAAGAAGAGTGGTGAAGTAAGATTATGTGTAGATTTTAGGAATCTTAACAAATTCTCTAAGAAATATAATTATCCATTGCCAAAGATGGAGCATATTATTCAAAAGGTAACTAGGTCAGACAAAATTTCCATGTTATATGGGTTCTCTGGGTACAATCAAGTTTCTATTTGGCGAGAAGACCGAGAGAAGACAACATTCACTACTCCTTGGGGAACTTCATGTATGCAAATATTCCATTTGGGCTTATGAATGCCAGAGCTACTTTTCAACGTGCTATGGAATTTGCATTCATTGGATAAAAATCTAAATTCTTGGTCATCTATTTGGATGATATTACTGTTTTTTCAGCTTCATATCAAGAGCACCTTCAACACTTGAGACAAGTATTTGTTAAATGCAAGAAATATGGTATATCATTGAATCCAAAGAAGTATCATTTTGCTCTTAAATAAGGTAAGATTTTCGGTCACATAGTTTCTAAATATGGAGTGAAAATTGATCCCAAAAGAGTGATTGCAATTCAGGATTTAACATTTCCAAGATCCAAAAAAAGAGGTTCAATCTTTCCTTGGTAAGATCAATTTTTTAAGAAGGTTCATTCCCAATTTTTTTGAAGTGGTGAAGCATATTACTTTCATGTTGAAGAAGGACAAAGAAGTCAAGTGGACATTTTAAGCCAGAAATACATTTGAGCTGATAAAAAAATCTATCATTGAAGCACCTCAGTTGGTAAGTCCTGAATACTCAAAACCTTTCTTGATCTTCTCATTTGCCTCTCAAGATACTATTGCTGTTGTTCTGTTACAAAAAGATGCAGAAAATAAGGAAGCTCCCATATCATTTTTCAGCGGAGCTCTTAGAGATGCAGAATTGAAGTATGAAAATTTGGAAAAGCACGCTTATGCATTAGTGAAAGCTTTGAAGGCTTTTAGAGTTTATATTATGCATTCTCAAATTATTTCCTATGTACCTTCACCTCCTATTAGAGAAATATTAGTTCAGCCTGATATTGATGGAAAAATAAGTAAGTGGGTGACTAAAGTTTTTGAACTTGATTTAGAGATAAATTCTGCTAAACAATCAAAGGTCAAGGATTAGCCGAACTACTAGCTGAAGAAAATTGTAGAGCTTTGGGCTTGAATTTCATGGATGACAATATAGAAGGGAAAATTTTAGAACCTATAGAAAAAATGGCTGTGGATGTAAATATTTCTAAGTGTAGCTGGTATCAGGATATCATTTATTTTTTGTAGCATTTTAAACCTCCTCCAAATTTTGATAAAAAAAGAGTAAGATATTTGAAGTTGAAAACTGTTAAATTTTCCATCAAGGATAACTGTTTATATTGGAAATATCCTACATGAGTTTTGTTGAGATGCATTGACCCAGATGATTCCAAGAAATTTATGTTTGATATGCATAGTAGTGTGTGTGGAGGTCATCAGTATTGGAGAACTATTGCATACAAAATACTAAGAGCTGGTTATTTTTGGTCTAGTTTATTTTCTGATGTATGTGCTGAGGTGAGAGAATGTGAAAAATGTTAGAAGTTCACTGGTAAGAAACATTTGAAATCTTTGCCTCTCAATCCCATAGTTGTTTTTGCACCTTTCCAACAATGGGGCTTATATTTCATTGGAGAAATTCATCCACCTTAAAGTGGACAACATCGTTGGATTCTTGTTGCAACTGATTACTTCACCAAATGGATTGAAGCAATGCCTACTAGGAATGCTAGTAATAAAGTTATCATTAACTTTCTAGAGGGAATCATAAACATATTTGGATGTCCAACAAGGTTAGTATGAGATGATGCAATTGATTTTAAAGCTACGCCATTGGTAAAATTTTGTGAAGATTATGGTATTAAACTTACTCGCTCTTCAACTTAATATCCACAAGGGAATGGTTTAGCTAAATCATCTAACAAAATTTTGGTAAGAATCATCACCAAGATATTGGATAAAAGCAAGAAAGCCTGGGACTCGAAACTGAATTTTGCTTTATGCACTAGCAGGGTGACAATCAAAAAGTCTATTAATACATCCCCTTTTCAAATGGTTTATGGAACTGAGGTTGTTTTTCCAGTCCAATTAGCTATTCCTGTAGCTAAATTTCTGCAAGATCATGAAGTTGAGCCAAATAACATGACTAGGATAATTTATCAGATGATATAAGTGCAGCAAAAGCGAGAACAACAATATGATTTGGTGAGAAAATATCAGCAAGATGTAAAGCAAGTTTTTGATAAAGGGACTAAGAAAGAATATTTTTAGATTGGAGATCTAGTATTGAAATGGGATGCACAACATCAAGATCCAGGTAAGCATTCCAAATTTTATGCTTTATGGCTTGGTCCTTTCAGAATCTCCAATATTTTGCAGAACAATACTTTCGAGTTGCAACATATTGATGGGAAAGAACTGTTTGAAGGCCCACTTAATGGGCACTTTCTCAAGAAATTATTTTACTAAGGCTGTTGGTGGCCTAAGTTCACTGTAAATATCAGTGTGTTTCATAATAAGACTCCATAGCCCAATGATAAGGCACTGAAACTGCAAAATATTCTTAGAGCCTCACATGGAGAGCTCTATCCCTCGTGGAGCCAATGTTAGCACAGTTCTATGCTAAGTCATAAGTCTATTTTAAATTTTTTATTTTTTAGGATAGAATTTGTAGATTTAAAAAAATTTAGAATGTTACCGAAATTTCTGGTAGCGTCTGTTTGAGCCCTTTTCGGATAGTCTATTTTGTGTCTTTTTTTCTTTAACCTGATGCTACTAGAACTTCCGGTAACTTCCCCTATTTAAAAAAAAAGAAGCGCATCCGCTTTGTGGTAAGCCACGTGTTCCTGTCATATAAATTTTTTTAAATATTTTTATCATGAGTTAGGTGACGTGACAGGAAAGGTTTACGTAGAGTGATGTTAAGTTCAAGTCGTGGTTATATGTGGTGAATGCTAGGTGTCAATTTGCAGTTTTCAAAAGCCTACCATTGTCTGTCCTATCTCTCACCTGAGTCATTTCATCCAAATGTCAAAGAATATGTTATGTTTAAAACACATCGTGGATTTGTAGTTTTAATGTGATGATTGTTTCGTTGATCACACATGGATGCTGCCGGAAATTTAGCCATATAATAAAGATTCAGTGGAGATGACTGCCAGCTCCAACTCTGCTCATCCCCAGCCACCTATAGCATACCATATGAAACTCCGCAGCCAACTGAAAATCATAATGACTATCACAGGGTGTATATTACGGTCTAAGATACTTACCATAAGGAAAAATATCATGCATGGGAAGGTGAACGAATGTATCTGTTTTAAACCACCGAAAAGAAAGGAAGATAATTAGTGTTGAGTTTAACTATTGGTGAACGAGATATTCCAGTGAGCAGCTTGAGAAGGGAGTTTTAGATTTCAGACAAGATGTCATAGAAGACACAAAAACACCTGGTAGGTGAGCTCCTCTAGCTTTTCCACCTATCATATTTCAGCAGACAACGTTCTTTATAACTGAAGATGACTAATAAAGGAGGAAAGCTAAAATGAATTGAACTCCAAGGTGCTGACCTAGTTGATGCTAATCAGAATGTGAGAAGGTTGTTTGTTCAAGCAGGGTGGTATCCATTGTGGCAATACTGGGAAGCTCTCATTTAGGATTAGATCAGGAGTTTTCACACTCTTTCAATGGACAGGAAGCAACTAACTATCTATGGTCTCAAATTGCAGGTATCAGGAGAGTCAATTACTTAGGCTTTAAACCTTCCACACGAAGGAGAAAAATGGTTTAAAGGCTAAGTCATCACTAGAGGAGGCCTAACTGTTTCCTTAAATATGGACACATGGATCCCAACTCAGCTAAAGGAATTCCCAGCAATTACCTAAAAAATGAATGGGCTCAGATTGTCAAGCTCATAAAAATTTACCTCACCTGTGAGAGGAGGTATAATGTAGTTTTTATTTATCATATGAGATTTTTGTTTCATATTGCAGGTATGAAGACCCTTATTTCTACTGAATATCTTGAAAAAGATGTCAGCTAGGATTCAAACACACACAGCTGCATCAGAATACAACTTATATCATCAAGCTCTTATCAAAGTGTTAGTTGAGGAAGAACTAAGGAAAAAAAACCAATCATGGGACCATTTTTTGTTTTACAGGGTAGAACAACCTGCACCTACATCAAATGTCCCAGCTCAACCATCTCCAGCTTCACAACAACATCCTCAGCCTGCTAGGAGAACTAAGAGAAAGGCTAAGAAGGAGAACATCCATAAAAAGTCTAAAGGCAGAAAAGAAATGAATCCTTCAATCAAGGTTGATAAGAAGTTGGAGAAAGGAGATGGCTCATCAACCAATAAGCCTAAATCAATGAATATGGTACCCCCCATTCCTCCTTTTCCTAATTTTTATAATAGATCATGAAGAGGAAGGTCTACAATTGTAGAAAAATCCAAAGCACAGGTGCTATCAGAAGTTTAAGAAGCAGACATTCAACAGAAAATTAAGAAGGAATAACAACACACTTAGTCTGATGAAGAGCTCCTGAAAGATGCAGTGTATGATATTAGCAACAAAAGAAGGAAATAGGATGCAAAACCTATTGCTGGTAGCATAAAAATACACACCAGAGAAAAAAACAAGTTTAGGCTCAAATCTAAGGCCTTGCATAATCCAAGTTTGCTAACAAAGGTCATAGATGTAGAAGGACAATATGAAGGATTAAAAACTGTAACCCTTTCAATTGCATATAATAGTGAGTCCAAGAAGAAATACAAAAGCAAAGACCCTTCAGACCAGCAAACAAAATCCTCAAAAAGAAGTAAAATTCAAAAGGGTTTGAAGGAGAAAAAGACCATTGTCAAAGAAACAACCACGAGGACCACAAGATAGAAATTAGTTGTTGACAACAAACCAGAATTGGACAAGATTGTAGAAGAAGCAACCCATATGGACGCAAGGTAAAATGGTTTCCTAATAAAAAACCTTTTGCTTACTAAGTACATTTCTGAACAACGACTCAAGTTTCAAGGTGTATAAGTCTGACAGGTTTTTGAAGTGTTTGTTGTGTATTTTTGAAAAAGAAATAGATCACTACTGGAAATTCTTGTAGCATTATATTTTTTGCACGGTTACATGTTTTTACCGGAACTTCTAGTAGCATTCGTTTTAAATGATTTTTGACAACTGTCAACAAAGTTTCCGAGCAAGTTCAGGAAAGATAAGGACTCATAACGATATGGATATAAAAAGTGATGGTTGATAAGTGTTTATGAGGTTTTTGAAGGTCATATTTAATGAAGACACATGGTTATTAAAGAACTAAAGTCATGAGTGTTGAGAAAAATACTGGGGGGGGGGGTGAATTAGTATTTAAAGCTTAAATTTTTCTTTATTGAATTTCATACGCAGCTTTAATGAACCCAACTCGCGTATACACGTGCATATACCAAAAGAAACTTGCGTATACTGATATAATTAGAAATACTTTTAGAACAATATTTAACTCAACTTATCAATTATGCTTCTATTAGTTGAGCAGTAAATATGCATAGTAACAGCAGAATAAATCATCACACAAGAGAAACACACATGAACACCAAGATTTAAGGTGGAAACCCAATTCGGGAGAAAACCACCACTGTTGTCGTCTCTATCTTCAATATTTATGATATGGAAAACTGCTTACAATATTGTACTGATGCAAACTTATATCAGTACGGAGGCATTTACCTGCTGAAGGCTGCAACCTTCTCTTGTTTTCCAGCCACAACTGGAAGGGAGCTACAACCCCTTGTACTTGTTTACCAACCACTACTGGAAGGGAGCTTCAACCCCCCTGATTAGAACACCAAATTCTACTGGTAGGAAGATTTTACTTCCATACTGAAGGCTTCAACGCTCAGAACCACTACAAACCACGTTTCATCAATTTTCATACTGGATCACACAACTTCAACACAACCCTTCATAAAGATAAACAATAATAAACTTCACCCAATACATCAAACTGAACAATGAGATCACTGTAATTAGATCACGATAATAACCATATTTCAGAATCAGTATGCATAATGAAATTCAACCCTAAACATTCATTATCTCAAAAATCATATGCTACTTTGCCTCACCGAACCCGTGTGTATACATGCTTTCCTTAACACCAACCTGCGTATAGATCTGTGAATAATTTTTTTTTATTTTTTTTATTTTTATTTTTTTTTCAAAATATGATCAGTCTCAGATCTAGATCTGAGGCTTTTAGTCAGATATCTTTTCAGGATTGCAGAACCCTTTATCAGTTAGTCATCATAACACATATTTACTCACTCATTGATCAGATTTGTACATAATCAACTTAGCAGCATATACAACAATCAAGAAACCCAGATATACATGAAGAATTCTTTGATAGAAAGCATAAAAATAGCAGCAATAACAGAAAACCTTTGCAATAAGCTTCAGCAAACCCTAACTTCCATACGTGCCTTTTCTGAAACAAAGCCACATATGTACGCGCTTTTACTGAGATGAACTAGCATATGGATCTATAAATATTAATTCTGCAGAATGTTTCAGATCTATAGAACTTACCCAGATTTCTTCACTCCACTTCAGCAAACATGTGCCAGGGCTCAGATGTAATCATATCTTCGATGGATCATGTAAGAACATAGTCATTTCAGGTCTAGAGATCTTGATCCATCAATATATCCAAGGGTGCATCATAAATTCAGATTTATCAATAAAATAGAGTTCATCCTATGTAGATATACTTCAAAGAGAAGTATTTAGTGATAGCCCTTACACATGCACACCTTTGCACTATGATCTTCTTATCCTTGTATGGATTTAGCCTTTACCAATACCATGAGTCAAAACCACACAGTTGCCGATGGTATTCTTTGACGAAATCAAATAGACGACATGGCGCTCAATCCTATGGGCTAATACCATGGTAATGCCCCTTGGTATTATCTTTTTGGAGCGTAAAAGGCATACACGACTTGGATCGTTCTTATCCACATGTATACGCGACTTGGCCTGAACAAACCCATGTATAGAATATTCAATATGAATATTACCAAATCTTCTGTAGGACATTACACATTTCTTCTGATGGACTCCTCAACTTCTACTGAAGACATATACTTCATCTTTTACTGGAGAGTTGCCATCAAGGACGACATATTAAGACATAGGAATCATATTTGCAACAATATCCCCCTTTGGACTTGATGGCAACCATGATGGTGTTTGATCACCACAACAGATAGATACATTAAACATAGCCATTATTCAAACACTTCAAACACCCAAAATCCTCTCCCTCTTTGACATCAAGAGCAAAGGGCACTATTTTGACCATGCTCCCCTTGAGTGCATGTTGAATCTTCAGATATTTTCAATGAAGTACATGACTCTATAACTCAACCAAGTATGACCTTTCCTATCACCAAGGATGCATACTTACATCAATGATCCAACCAAGTGGAATTACATATTTGACTCAAATACCCATCCAAGTGGGTTTAAAAAGTAGAACAAGTCCTTACATGACTGAATAGAACAATTTACATCCCCTTTTCATCAAATTACAGAAATGATATGTCATTAACATGACCAAAAGATCTCAAGAGAGAGATCATATATCAAAAACCAATCAGAATGCCAAAAATGCATCATTTTCAGCAAGACAGGTGCTCCCCCTAAGCTGATGCATCCTGAACACCTTCAACCACCAATTCATCAAAGCATATTCATCAGAGAATGATATAGAAATATGAAAACTAGAACAACAACAAAGATTACCCAACAACACCACAACTGTTCTGAGCATTGACCCAAAGATTTTCTGTCAGCAAAACCCATACACAATTTTACGCACTGAAACTCGTGTATATACGTGATTCGTCTTTATGAAACCAACGTATCAAATTTAAAATTTTTAAATTAAGAAGATTTAATCAGAGAGGTAGAGACAACTCCCAACTTATGTCTCAGATATTTGAATGCTTCCTTGGGAAGAGGTTTAGTAAATATATCAACAACTTGTTCTTTGGAGGGAAAATACTCCAATTTAACCTTTTGTTCAAGCACTTGTTCACGTAGGAAGTGATACTTGATAGGAATGTGCTTAGTTTTGGGACGCATAACAGGATTATTTGAGATACTAATAGCACTTGTATTATCACATAAAATGGAGATAGGAGGTGAACATTTGATTTGAATGTCTTGTAGAGTCTGCATCATCCAAATAAGTTGTGTGCAACAAGATGGGGCAGCCACATATTCTACTTCTGCTATAGATAAGGCAATAGAACTTTGTTTCTTGCTGAACCAAGATACTAATTGGGGCCCCATATAGAATGCACCTCCACTAGTGCTTTTTCGATCATCAAAATTTCCAGCCCAATCTGCATCTGTGTAAGCATGAAGAGTGAGATCAAAATTCTTTGGATACCATAAACCAAAGTCTTGAGTCCCTTGTAGATATTGGAATATTATTTTTACAGCCTAAAGATGAGACTCTTTTGGATTATCTTGGAATCGTCCAACAATCCCAACTGCATGCATGATATCTGGTCTTGTCCTGGTTAGATAAAGCAGACTTCCAATCATGGATCTATGTTCTGGTTGATTCACCATGGGAGAATCATTATGAGAACTGAGGTTACATCCAATTACCATTGGTGTACTCACAGGTTTGCAATCTTCCATCCCATACTTCTTCAAAATTTTCTTAAGATATTTTTCTTGTGATAAAAATATGCCATTTGTTGCTTGTTGCACTTGTAAGCCAAGAAAGAATGTTAGTTTCCCAAGTAAAGACATTTCAAATTATTGTTGCATAATAAAAACAAATTTCTAACTCATGGACTCTTCATTACTTCCAAAAATGATGTCATCAACATATACAACTACAATCATCATTTTATCATTCTCTATTTTTGTGTATAAGTTACTATCAGCAGATCCCTTTGTAAAGCCGTGTTGATGAAGATATTTGTCAAGACGATAATACCATGCTCATGGAGCTTGTTTGAGACCATATAAAGCCTTTTTAAGTTTGCAAACAAGTTTTTCATCATTTCCCAGAATGAATCCTTTTGGTTGTTTTATATAAACTTCTTCTTCTATATCACCATTGAGAAAGGCATATTTAATATCCATGTGATAAACTTTGATTTGTTTAAAACTTGAAAAAGCAAGAAAAATTATTATGGCTTCAATCTAGCTACAGGAGAAATTTTTTCTTCAAAGTCTATACCTTCTTGTTGAGCATACCCTTTACAAACAAGTCTAGCTTTGTTTCTAATAACATCTCCATTTTCATTTAACTTGTTTTTGAATATTGATTTTGTTCCAATCACATTTTTATCATGAGGCCTTGGAACCAATTCCCAAGTATGATTCTTTTCAATCTGATCAAGTTCTTCATTCATGGCTTGAATCCAACATTCATCTTTACTAGCTTGATTGACATTTTGTGGTTCAATAGTGGATATAAATGCCAGATAGCTAGGAGATCCTACAAGAGTTCTTCTTGTTTGGACACTTGATCCCTTTTCTCCCAAAATTTGAGATTCTAGATGATTCTTTTGAACATACCTGGATGGAGCCTTTTCAAATAGATCTTCTTCTAGTGCTTCATTGGGTTCACCTTCTATATTTTTTTTATTTGATGCGGGAAGATATACATCATCATCATATTCATTTGTTTGTAATTATTTCCCTTTTAGGAGCTGAGAGAGACTCATCAATTACAACGTCAATACATTCAACAATTTCTGGAAGTCTTTTATTGTAACATTTATATGCTTTGATTCTAGAAGAGTAACCAAGAAATATTCCTTCATCTGCTCTAGGTTCAAACTTACCAAGTTTTTGATCATTGTTCTTGATAAAATATTTGCTTCCGAAAACTCTAAAATGCTTTACGGTGGGAAGATTGCCATACCAAAGTTCATAATTAGTTTTATCACTATTCACCCGAACATGAGCCTTGTTTAGAATATTTACTGCAGTATGTGTTGCTTCTCCTCAAAAGGTATCAGGAGTTCCATATTCATCAACCATAGCACAAGCCATTTTTTGAACTGTTCTATTCATCCTTTTTGCCACACCATTTTTTTGTGGGGTTCCAGCTACGTAAAACTATATTTTTATGCCATGATGTTCACAGAAATCAAATAATTCATCTGATATATGTTCTCCTCCTCAGTCAGATCTAAGACATTTGATTTCTAGATCTAATTCATTTTCAACCAAAGCTTTGAAGATCTTAAAATTTTCAAATGCTTCATCTTTATTGTTTAGTAAACTGATCCAACACATTCTAGAGAAGTCATCAATAAATAAAATATAGTATTGTTCTCCATGAGGTGACTTTTTCCTTACAGGACCACATAGATCAGTATGTATAAGTTCAAGAGGCTTACTTGCTAATCCTTTTTTAGCATTGAATTTCACCCTGGTTTTCTTATCAAATTGGCATGATTTACATATGGTACTTTCAGGTAGAGTGATGCTGGGAAGATCACGAACAACTTTGATTTTGTTGGATTTTATTATTTGAGAGAAGCTCAAATGTCCCAACCTTCTGTGCCAAACCAATTTTCTGAAGATTTACCCAAGTAGCATTTTTCTTGGCCACCTTTCAATACATACAAATTGCTTGGTGTTCAAGTTCCTTTTATTACCGTTTTTCCTGTGTTAAGTTCACATACTACACATTCTTTTGAACTAAAGACAACTTCATTTCCTTGATCACACATTTGACTCACACTTAAAATATTGTGCTTTAATCCATCCACATACATAACATTGTTAGCTTTCACCTTTTCTTTTAGAAAAACATAACCTTTTCCTTTAATGACAACAGGAGAGTCATTTCCAAAAGTAACATTCTTTTCTTTCTCTAGAGAATTGTATGAAAGAAGTTTATTTCTATCACCCATCATGTGTTTTGAGCATCCACTATCAATGTACCATTTATTCTCTTCCCCTTATGCAAATAAATCTATGCCACAACTTTCAAGCTATAAGTCCTTCTTTCTCCAAATCTTGGAATTTGAAGGTATATGCTCTTTTGGCTATAGTTTGTTCCTGCGTTCAGATTATTCATGACCAAAGTTATTGCAATAAGCACATTCAATTTCATTTTGAAGAGGAGAAAACTTGTTATAAGTATCCTTATTTATTCCAGTCTCATTTCTTTGCTTTCTTGCTTCTCTGGTCATGATGGTTTTTTACGCAGCACATTGAGCAGCCTTATGACCAAAATTATGACATGAGGAACATTGTCCATTAAAGAAGAAATTTCTGCGATCATGAAACCTTCTATTTATGTTTACCTGCTGATTGATATTTCTGTTATTATTCTTCCTTGTATTAAAGTGATCCTGCTTTACCTGTGTAGTTTATTTGTTCTTTTGCTGAGAGACATAATGTTGCAGGTTGGTTTTAGCTACATTTAGATAGCTTGGTGCTGAAGACTAAGATGATTCTCCAATATATCCAAGACCTGTCTTTATAAAAGGAGAGTGTTGTACCTTGATAATTTCATCTAAGGTTTCAGAGCCTTTAGCAAATCTAAGATTTAAGTTTTTACTTTCTCAATTTCCTTTATTAGACTTACTATTTCACATTCTAATTTCTCATTGTGCTTCTCCTTTTCTATAAGCTAATTTTTTAGAGTATCTATGGCAATTTTGTTTTCTTCCAAACATATTTTGAGATGATTTATTTCTTCAAGAAAGTCATTTTCTTCTAATGCATCCATAAAAGTATCACTAGAGTCCTTTTCAAAAGCCACGAGTAGTATAATATCTTGATCAGATTCTCCTTCTTCACTATTTGATAGACCATCACTATCTTCATGAGTATAATAGCTTTTTCTATTGATAAACCGTTTCTTATTTATTTTAGCCACTTCCTTTCCCTTTTCATGACTATATTTATGGGGATATTTAGCAACATAATGACCAACTCTTACACAAGAAAAACATTTAAAGGGAACCTTACCTTTGAACCTTCCAGTGCCAAGTTGTAGCTTCTTTACAAAATTTATCTCATCTTCTTCTGAAACATACCCCGATCCTTCTTGTTCTTCTACCTCCTTTCCTTTTACAACAGCTTTGAAGAAAACTTATTTGACTTGAGATTGACCTCCTTTTCTCATTTCACAAGAAGTCAGAATCCCATGAAGTTGAACAATAGTAAGAGTTTGTAGATCCTGCTTCTCTTCAATAGCAGATACTTTTGAATCAAATTTGGGAGTTAGAGATCTTAAAACCTTTTCTACTAGAGTAATTTCAGATATAGTTTCACCCAGATTTATCATATAATTTACAATATCATCTAGACATAAAAATAAACTGGCAATGCTTTCTTTGTTGTGCATTTAGAGTTTTTCATATTGAATTCTGAGAGTTTGGAGTTTAGCACTTTTTACCTTGGAATCACCTTCATAGCTTATAATTATTTTTTCCTATATCTCCTTTGTTGTATTCAACTGCATGACTTTGAGAAATTTTGATTTAGTCAAACTTCCCAATAATTCATTGACCGTCGTTGCATTGGTTTCATAGTTCTTTCTTGTGGTTGCATCTGTTGGAACAGAAGTTGGATATTAATAACCTCCTTCAACCATAGCCCATACATCTGCTCCAAGAGAATGAAGATAGGATCTTGTCATTTTCTTCCAGAAGATTAAGTTTCTTCTGTTGAAGAGAGGAGGCCTGATAGATGTTGTCCTATCTTGATTGGTCATCTTGGCTGATCTTCCTTCTAGCAATTAAGCTTCTTCTAAAGGACCTGATCTGATACCAATTGTTAAGAAAAATACTGAGAGTGGGGGGGGGGGGGGTGTGAATCAATATTTAGAGTTTAATGATAATTTTAACTTTTTCTTTACTAAATTACATACGCAACTTTAATGAACCCAACTCGCGTATACACACGCATATAACAAAAGAAACTTGCGTATATACTGATATAATTAGAAAGCCTTTTAGAAACAATATTTAACTCAACTTATCAATTATGCATCTATTAGTTGAGCAGTAAATATGCACAGTAACAACAGAATAAATCATCACACAAGAGCAACACACATGAACATCAATATTTAAGGTGGAAACCCAATTCGGGAGAAACCACCGCTACTGTCGTCTCTGTTTTCAATATTTATTATATGAAAAATTTCTTACAATATTGTACTGATGCAAACTCATATCAGTACACAGGCATCTACCTGCAGAAGGCTGCAACCTTCTCTTGTTTTCCAACAACAATTGGAAGGGAGCTACAACCCCCTGAACTCATTTACTAGGTGCTAGTAGAAGGGAGCTTCAACCCCCCTGATCAGAACACCAACTTCTACTAGCAGGAAGCTTCTACTTCCATAATAAAGGCTTCAACCCTCAAAACTGCTACAAACCACATTTCATCAAATTTCATACTAGATCACACAACTTCAACACAACCCTTCATAAATATCAACAATAATAAACTTAACCCAATACATCAAAATAAACAGTGAGATCACTGTAATAAGAGCACTGTAGTAAACAGATTTCAGAATCAATATGCAGAATTAAATTCAACCCTAAACATTCATTATCTCAAAAATCATACGCTACTTTGCTTCATTGAACCTGCGTGTATACGACCTTTCCTTAACACCAACATCTGTATATATCTGTGAATACTATTTTTCAGAATATGATCAGTCTCAGATCCAGATCTAAGGCTTTCAGTCAAATATCTTTTCAGGATTGCAGAACCCTTGATCAGTCAATCATCATAACACATATTTCCTCACTCATTGATCAGATTTGTACATAATCAACTTAGCATCATATACAACAATCAAGCAACCCATATCTACATGAATACTTCATTGACAGACAACAGAAAAATAGAAGCAATAATAGAAAACCTCTGCAATAAGCTTCAGAAAACCCTAACTTCCATACGCACCTTTTTTGAAACAAAGCCACGTATATACGCGCTTTTATTGAGACAAACATATGGATATGTAAATATTAATTCTACAAAATGTTTCAGATCTATAAAACTTACCTAGATTTCTTCACTCCACTTCAGCAAACATGCGACAGGTCTTAGATCTAATCATCTCTTCAATGGATCATGCAAGAACATAGTCATTTCAGGTCTAGAGATCTTGATCCATCAATCTATCCAAGGGTGCATCATAAATTCAGATTTATCAATAAAACAGAGTTCATCCTATGCAGATATACTTTAGAGAGAAGTATTTAGTGATAGCCCTTACACATGCACACCTTTGCACTATGATCTTCTTTTTCTTATATAGATTTAGCCTTTACGAATACCATTGTTCAAAACCACACATCTGCCGATGGTATTCTTGGATGAAATCAAATGGATGACATGGCGCTCAATCCTATGGGCTAATAACATGGCAATGCCCCCTGGTATTATCTTTTTGGAGCGCAAAAGGCATATGCGACTTGGATCGTTCTTATCCGCGTGTATACACAACTTGGTCTGAACAAACCTGCGTATAGAATCTTCAATATGAATATTACCAAATATTCTACTGGACATTACACATTTCTTTTGATGGACTCCTAAGCTTCTACTGAAGACATATACTTCGTCTTTTACCCGAGATTTTCCATTAAGGACAACATATTAAGACATAGGAATCATATTTCCAACAATGAGGAGACAAGTCAGTAGCAAATGGGGCAACATGTCAGCATACTCAATAGTACAGTCCAAACTATCTTTTTTTCTCTCATCAACATCCGTCTTGTTAGTTAGATTTTGATGGGATATATTTTTAATGTCCTATAACACCTATGTAATGTGAGGAAGAGTGGTTCCTTATTTTTAGGAGAGATGGAGTTGGTGCCTCTCTCTATATATATATCATTTGTAAATACCATTTCAGGGTTGGATGTTGGTCTACCTGAAGAATTGATATAATAAATAAAACTCCTTTTTTCACTCCAGGTTGGAGGATTTTGTTTTTCAAGGACTATCTAATGTTTGGTGTGTTTCTCTCATTGTTTATTTCTTCTCATTTATGAGTTACAACAGCTAGTAAAGTATGAGTAAGAGAATTATTAGAGGATCTAATAGTTAATTATCAGTTGTATAGTCTTCTGCAAATCATATGTATGTTGTAGAACATGTTAGTGAAGGTTTCATGAAGGATTTATGAAATTATTTATACATGTATGCTACTTTATAAATGTTATTTACTTTACATAAAACATACTTTATGTAAAGAGCCACTATTGTAGCTGTGTGATTGATTTAGGATATGCATATTTCTTAGAGTAAGTACCAGTTATCTATCTCCTTTCATTTGTTACAATATTCTCCCTATACTACCAATTTACCCATACAATTTATACTTTCCACAACTTGCCAAATGCATGGAAGTCTAAAAGAGAATTTTTTTTTTGAAACTATTTAAGAAGCCATCCCACCACTCAAAACATTTAAATTTGAAATGAACTATGATGTGTAAGGCTTAATCATTTTGCAGTCAAGGAGTGACTCCTTGCGCTAACATATTGATTTCAGAAACTTGAATAAAGCCTTACTAAACGATAACTATCCTCTTCCCAAGATGGATCACATACTGTAGAACATAGTAGGATCACAAAGGATGTCAATGTTAGATGGTTTCTTAGGCTATAATCAAATATTGGTACATCCATATGACCAAGAAAAGACAACTTTTACCACGCATTGGGGAACATTTATGTATGCAAACATGCATTTTGGACTCATGAATGCAGGGGCGACCTTTTAGAGGGAATTGGATATTGCATTTGATGTAGAAAAGGATAGATCGGTGGTTGTATATTTGGATGACATCAATGTGTTCTCAAATAAAGAAGAAGAACATTTCAATCACTTGGAAAAGATCTTGCAAAAAAGTAGAAGATTTGGTATTTCTCTAAACCCCAATAAAAGTGTTTTTGCTTTGACAACCATATTTTATTGGGTCATATAATATCAAAGGAGGGGATTAAGATTGATCCAAGTAGGGTTGTTGCTATTTAGAAGATAGATCTGCCCATAAACAAAAAATAAATCCAATCTTTTTTAGGCAAGGTGAATTTTGTTAGGATATTTATTCCTAATTTTGCAGAAATTGTGAAGCTTATCACCAAGATGATTAAGAAGGACTGTGATATTAAGTGGACAACAGAGGATAAAAATTCTTTTGAAGAGATCAAGAAGGCTCTTACTCAAGCTCCAGTACTCATAAACCCTTATTTTTCAAAAGAATGTTTGTTTTTTACTTTTTCTTCAGAACATACAGTTGAAGGAGTATTATTGTAGAGAAAACAACAAGGTAGTGAAAAACCTATTTCATTTGTTAGTAGGACACTTGGGAATTATAGGTTGAAGTATATCATTATGGAGCAGCAAGCTTATGCTTTGGTGAAGGCACTTAAAGATTTCAGGGTATATTTCATCCATTCACAAATTGTTTCTTTTGTACCTATTGCTGTAGTAAAAGATATATTAACCCAAGCTGATCCTGATGGTAAGAGGCGTAAGTGGATTTCCACTTTGATGAAATATGATTTGGAGATCAGACCTACAAAATGGGTGAAAGGACAAGGACTACAAAATCTGATGACTCAATCAAATTTTGACTATCTAGCTAGGGATGAATTTTATAGCAGAAATTTCATATGCGATTGCAAATAAAGAGTTGATCCATATTGAAGAAAAGTTCACTATGTTAGACTGGTATAAGTATGTCATTTTTTATTACAACATCATAGATCTCCTCCTGAATTAACAAAGTCAAAATCCATATTAGTTAAGCTTAAATCTATGAGGTAATTCATCTTAAACAAAAAATTTTATTGGAGAGACATAGGTGGAATACTTCTTAACTGTCTACTGGAGGATGAAGCTAAGAAAGTGATTGAAGAATTTCATAAGGGTGACTGTGGGGATCATCATTATTGGAAAGAAATAGTGAATAAAATACTCAGAGAATGCTTTTATTGGCCTTCAATGTTCAAATATGTGTATAAGAAGATTGTTTCTTGTCATGAATGTAAAATATTTGATGGAAAGAGGAAGTTTCTCCCATTACCTTTGAAACCCACACTAGAGAATTTGGCAGAAATTCCGACGGCCAATTCGTCGCTATTCCGACACATATTTGTCGCAAGAGCGACAGTTCAAGGGCGGACAAACCGTGGTTTCTCCTGCCGTCGCCGTTCCGACGGAAGTAAAAAGTGTCGCACTATCGACACTTATTCCGACGTTCCGAACAGGCGTCACTCTTCCGACGTATCACAAACCGTCGCGGCTCCGACGTTTTAAACGTGGTTCTTCCGACGCTCATTAACCGTCGCAGTTCTGACTAAACGTGGTCCGACGTTTTGGCGTCGCTCTTCCGACGCTTGTAAACTGTCGCAATTCCGACTAAACGTGGTCCGACGTTTTGGACGTCACTCTTCCGACGTCTGGAAGATGTCGTAATTCCGACGATATGTGGTCCGACGTTTTGGACGTCACTCTTCCGACGTCTGGAAGATGTCGTAATTCCGACGATATGTGGTCCGACGTTTGGAACGTCGCGCTACCGACGTTTTCATACTGTCTCTCTTCCGACGTTTCTGGGTTGTCGCAGTTCCGACGTTTAGCACGTCGCGCTTCCGACGTTTTCATACTTTCTCTCATCCGACGTTTCTGGATTGTCGCAGTTCCGACGTCTACAAGGCGTCGGTAGACCGACGGAGGGTTCAATTTTAAAAAAAAAAATTAAAATTTTAAAAGACGAGAAACGCTGTTTTGAGGATATTATATGAAGTAAAACAGTCCATGAAAGTGAAATAGCAGTATGTAGAATAGTAAAGCAACAGATAGAGTACCGACGTCCATTGTTCCAAATACAAATTAAAGTACCCAAAACCCTGCAATAGTGAAGTAAAACAGTCCATGCAAGTGAAGATATTATATGAAGTAAAACAGTCCATGAAAGTGAAGATATTATATGAAATAAAACAGTCCATGAAAGTGAAGATATTATATGAAGTAAAACAGTCCATGAAAGTGAAATAGCAGTATGTAGAATAGTAAAGCAAAAGATAGAGTACCGACGTCCATTGTTCCAAATACAAATTAAAGTACCCAAAACCCTACAACAGTGAAGTAAAACAGTCCATGAAAGTGAAATAGCAGTATGTAGAATAGTAAAGGAACAGATAGAGTACCGACGTCCATTGTTCCAAATACAAATTAAAGTACCCAAGACCCTACAACAGTGAAGTAAAACAGTCCATGAAAGTGAAGATATTATATGAAGTAAAACAATCCATGAAAGTGAAATAGCAGTATGTAGAATAGTAAAGCAACAGATAGAGTACCGATGTCCATTGTTCCAAATACAAATTAAAGTACCCAAAACCCTGCAACAGAGAAAAACGCTAATCATGTGAGGAGTGTGATATGTCCAAAATATAAAAAGACCACCAGACCATATCAATAAACCAGCAACATAGACCAGCATCGCTAGTTTTGAAGGCAGAGTGATAAACATTAATCATTTTTTTTTTCACAAGAGAAAAAACGATGTTTTGAATATATTATATGAAGTAAAACAGTCCATGAAATCTTTACATTTTCACATCTGAAGATTGGAACCCAAATATACATCCAGAAAAGTGGAAGTCCCACCCCAGACAGTGATAGAAAAATACCCCATGTCACATACAGGGACTTGATATAAAACCCAGTAACGGTCCACATGGAGATTATCGACAATCCGAGAAAGCATCCAAATATGCCCGAGGCATCTATAAGAAAGTGAAATAGCAGTATGTAGAATAGTAAAGCAACAGATAGAGTACCGACGTCCATTGTTCCAAATACAAATTAAAGTAGCCAAAATCCTGCAACAGAGAAAAACGCTAATCATGTGAGGAGTGTTATATGTCCAAAATATAAAAAGACTATCGGACCATATCAATAAACCAGCAACATAGACTAGCATCGCTAGTTTTGAAGGCAGAGTGATAAACATTAATCATTTTTTTTTTCACAAGAGAAAAAACGATGTTTTCAATATATTGTATGAAGTAAAACAGTCCATGAAGTCATTACATTTTCACATCTGAAGATTGGAACCCAAATATCCATCCAGAAAAGTGGAAGTCCCACCCCAGACAATGATAGAAAAATACCCCATGTCACATACAAAGACATGATATAAAACCCAGTAACGGTCCACATGGAGATTATCGACAATCTGAGAAAGCATCCAAATATGCCCGAGGCATCTATAAGAAAGTGAAATAGCAGTATGTAGAATAGTAAAGCAACAGATAGAGTACCGACGTCCATTGTTCCAAATACAAATTAAAGTACCCAAAATCCTTGAACAGAAAAAAATGCTAATCATGTGAGGAGTGTGATATGTCCAAAATATAAAAAGACCATCAGACCATATCAATAAACCAGCAACATAGACCAGCATCGCTAGTTTTGAAGGCAGAATGATAAACATTAATCATTTTTTTTTCAGAAGAGAAAAATGCTATTTTGAATATATTATATGAAGTAAAACAGTCCATGAAGTCATTACATTTTCACATCTGAAGATTGGAACCCAAATATCCATCCAGAAAAGTGGAAGTCCCACCCCAGACAATGATAGAAAATACCCCATGTCACATACAGGGACATGATATAAAATCCAGTAACGGTCCACATGGAGATTATCGACAATCTGAGAAAGCATTCAAATATTCCCGAGGCATCTATAAGAAAGTGAAATAGTAGTATGTAGAACAGTAAAGCAACAGATAGAGTACCGACGTCCATCGTTCCAAATACAAATTAAAGTACCCAAAATCCTTGAACAGATCAAGAAAAACGCTAATCATGTGAGAATTCAAAGTAAAGTTAATCTATTAACATTGCGAATAAAATTACACCAAAGTCAAAAACATTGCCTGGCCATACTCATGGCAAATTTGTCATCAAAAAATCAAAAAATTAAGAAGACTGCCCTCATACGGGGAAACCAGTCTTGAACGTTTAATTTACGGAATTCAAAAATATTACTTAAAGGTCCAGCACAGTAAAATAAACTAAAAGCAGCCCAATTAACTGGGCCTGCTAAGCAAGAAAAACAAATTAAAACCCGCTCAGACCCGCCGGACGGGTGCATTCTTCCTGCGTTTGGGCCTCCTCGCGGAAGACCATAGTGACTACAGCTGTGATTCGCGGGCGGTTGAGAGTGAAATCAAAGGAAAATTGCGCAGTGCGCGTCGTGGGAGAAGGTGAACTAGCCTCTGTTGAGGTGCTGGAGGGAGCGCGCCGGGATTGACCTCTAGTGCTCCCCCTGCGGCAACGCATCCTATGACGCACGCGAGGCATGGGTGCAATCGCAGTGGGCACAAGAGACGAAGAAGTAGAATTCTAATTAACAGAGGAAGACAGACAGAGACATAACCGAGAGAAATGGAAATATGCAGCAAAGTCTAGGCAGAAGTTCCGCTGGCCACTTCTCCTTATCATCGCAGTTACCAGACAGTGTAATCCAGCAACCAGCTTGTCTGAAAAACCATGGCTAAACGCCATTTTTTATGTCGACCCGTCTGCAATGCAATCAAAGGACAGCCGTCATAATGAATCTCTGATCATTAATAATGAGAGCCGAAGGCCGGATCAAATTGGAGCGTGCGGAATCGCTCAGAGGAGTGGAGGTCCGATCTTGAACAGTGTTAAAAATTAATTAATCGAGATTTGATGTGAAAACTTAATTCAACAGCGTTAAATGTTAATGCGAATGATATGAAATCGCCATATCCATGTCCCATCACCTTAAACGCCATCGAATGCACCCGCAACCGGGAGCAGGGCAAGTTTTTATTGAGGACACGTGGCAAAAATTGATTGGAGCGGATCTTTGTTTGGGCCGCTCGCGCAGTGGAAATCCGGACCCGTAAAATATTAGGGCGAATTTGATAAGAAATCCGCGTCACAAAATTGGCCGACGTCAGCAGGCTATTTTGGAACGCGAATTTGGTTTGAATTATGGTTTATCGCCGTTTGAAGTCCGGCTGGCTCGACTTTTGAACAATTTTCTTATAAAATTTGTGTTGGTTTTCTTTGATAATACACATATTAAAATCCCGCTTAATAAAGAGACAAAATTGTTGTGCTTTCGGAACCTGACCCGAGGATTGGACATGAGTTAACAAACAAAAGGATAACGGAACCAGACATGCACCCGTGGTCAAGCCCTCTACCAAAACCACGAGCGGAATCACAAAAGCGGGTTGCCCATATCGCACCGCTTTTGCGGAGTAGGCGGTATTTCCTATTCGCGAGCGATTCCATAGGGAATGCGACACGTGGCGAAGTGACCCCGGCAAACAACCGTTTAACCCACGCCATCGCACGTTAAAGCCCGACGTTGGAAGCCGAGCGAAAAGTTGATTTGGAGAAGGGCCATCGGACGGTGGTCGCACGTTGAACTTGCCCGGAGGTTAACTAAGGTGTGCGGAGGATAGCCAGGTACGATACGAGTGTTTGATTGGTTATTGATATATATAGGTGGGGCCGGAGTATAATGAAATTGTTTAATTAAACGATTGGCGGATAATTATCATAAGTCTGGAGGGTGATTGAAATTTTGGTTTAAAACAACCTAAATATTTGAAATTTTGCAAGAATTGTCTGGCACACTTTGAATATAAATTTTGAAGTCAAGTGCATGATGCTGTATAGGATCAAGTGTCATTTTGAATACCAAATGTTTCGCAAAAAACTTCTCAACATGCTACCCTGCAGTAAGGATTAAATGACAATATTGCATCAACTATTTCCATAATAAAAGTGCACCTCGACCATAAGACTAAACAACTACAAATGTTGTAGATCTAACAAGACCACACAATCAAATGTATTCCACAAGGCCAATACTGTATGAAAAATGAAAAGGAGTTTGCAACCAAAAATACCTTAGGCAACTAATTTAATTAGATACACCAAACCATCAGCAAAAAGGAAAACCAGCCTACTCAAAAGGCAAGCGTTTACCTCCTTTGACAAAATTTTGAGTTCCGAAACAAGGGCCTTTATTGTCTTGTCAATGCCCCTAGTAATTTGAATGGGGTTTGCACCTCCTGCAACAACCTAAACAAAAAGGTTTCATTTCAAATTATTTTCCACAAATTTAAGATACAACCATTGTCAGTTTTGTATTTCCTAACAAGCTCATAAATTTTGACAAAAGAACCAAATTTTTTTAATACCTAATAGCAATTTTTTCACTCAAAAAACTATCTTAGACTCAATAAACCCAACCCAAAACTAAAAAACCAAACACCATAAGACCCTACAAAAATGAATAGATGATCTTAATCCAGTACCATCGACAAAAAGTTACCTTTACACCCTCACTTATTAAACCCTGTGCTGTTGAATTTTAACTTCAACTTCTACAGCAGAAGGACGGATGCAGCAGCAACATTTTTTTTTGGAGGTTGCTTGCATGCCATTTAGAAATTTAATTCAGCATTTAAAATTCCTGCAAGTTTTTTTTTGTAGACGGCCGCAGCCATATTTCTGTACATGATTGTATTTAAACACAACAACCAGCATTAACGCAATTCACCAACCAGAAATTAAACAAACAGAAATTTACCCGACAGTTTTGTAAATTCAAAAGGAGGACACGTGGAGCATTAATATTGGATCGCATGAAATTGAAGGGAATCTGAAAACCTGAAAACCGGACCCGAATTTTTATAGGGCACATTGGATTGAGAATTCGAGTTAAAATTAGGCAGACGTCAGCATCCCATTTTGGAACGCGAATTTGGTTTGAAATTCAATCTATTCAGACTTTTGAAGTCCGACGTAAAGGGTTCTTTAATGTTTTGATAGTTTAATATATACATATGTTTTAAACATATGTTATATATATATCATATGCGAAATGAAAGGTGGGCCATAGAATTTAGTTTTAATTTTATTTTTTTAAAAGGAGGGTTTATTATAATATGTTTTATATGTTCCGGCATATAAAAATAAAAAGGTCGAAAAAGCTTGGTAGTTTTTTTTATAGACAGTACGTAAATTTTTTATTACATAGCAGTGTGTAAAAAGTGAAAATTTGAGTGTAACTTTTTAAGTGTGTATGCACAGCAGTGCGAAAGGGAAAAACACAGCAGAGTGTCTTAGAGACAGAGTATGTTTGTTTTGAACATACAGTGAGTTGGTTTTATGCACTGCGTTTTGTAGCAGTCATAATTTTGTAATCCCTCTCAGTGAGGAAGTAGTGTAATAGTTTTTTTTTGAGTTATTGAAGGGAATAGAAGTTTGTTTTCAAAGTATTGAAACTCTGTCTCATGTCAAAGAAATTTTTATTTTCTGTGTGTTAGAGGAAGGGAGATTTATGGGTGGTTCTTATGAATCAACCAACCATTCAGAACATGCTCATCAATCCAAACCATAAGTATTATGTGACAATATTCAAGCAGGCACTCAATCGGATTTCTGAAGCTATATTAGAGAAACCCTAAACTCTCACCGAAAATAGGTGAAATGTGGCACCACTCAGAGAGTGACATGTGCCAATTGGTACAAGTGGTAGACAATTGGCATGCTCAAACAACGAGGTGATGCAGGAATGACATGAGGGAGAAAATATCAGAAAAGCCCCAAATCTGGAGAACTAAATCTCATCACCAACCCGAGATTGACAACTTTACATGATGTAACCTATGAAATCGTAAATGGAGAAATCATAGTAACAATAAAGTAACCTATGTAACAATAAAGTCGGATTCATCCTGGGAGTGGTAATGGGAGAAATCATAGTGGACAACATGAAACATGCATAGTTGCTTACAATCAAATAGATGAAAAAACACATACAAAAAACCTAGATAATAATCGTGCACAAGCTTAATATTGAATTATGAACTGTAAAGGAACTTACAAAATGTCAAGCGCACAAGCAAAAATATCCTGGACATGACCCTAGTTGACAAGTTGTATTGCTCATGATGCAAGAGGATTTGTACCTGCACTGCCAAGTCAATCAAAATCCATCATTATCTATACAATAATACAAGTAATTGATGTAGTATTTTTTACTCTAAGATGCATTCTTATGATAATGTTAGAACATATGTTGAAAATGTCAAAACATACCTGAATAAGCTCCTCTTCGTTTCAAGAACAATTTATTGGAGTCGCATGAACTTGGAACAAGCCTCCCACGATCTGAAAGAGTAGCAACTAAGTCAACAGTGACTTTTTTGTTGCTACGCTGGATCATGGGAGGTTTGCTCCAAGATTAAATCGCTCCAATAAATTATTCTCTACTAAACAGGGCCAACCACGTGAAGGTGGAAGCTCTTATGGCCCCTCCCCCCCCCTCACATCCCTCTCAATTCCCCAATACCCAATCTATATTTCAATTTTTACTTTCATGAGCATAAAAAAAAATATTCAATAACTAGTAAAAAAACAATTCAACAAAAAGTACGCAAGGAAACATTGCAATTAATGCTTGATATAAAAATAGTATGATAAATGAGTTTTTTATATAACGCAAAAAAATGTTCCAAGTATGGTAACGTTTGTCTTATAATAATACAATATTTTACATTGTCAAACTTTCTTTTTCTTCTTCCTATTTTTAAAGCTCCTAATTACATCATCAATATCATCGTGCTCTGCTCCTGTTTCGTGCCTTTCAACCCGCACTGCTGAACTAGTTGCGTATTCACGATGTCTGGGCTCATCCAGTGACGGGGCATCGCCTACAAAAACAGATAATATTAAATTTTAATTGTCAGTTTTTAAATATCATTGAACTAGTTCGGTAATATTAATAAAAAAAATTGCAATGAGATTATTTACCCGGTGCACCAGTTGTCGCCGCTGACCTAGTTGCATTGTCACGATGTCTGGTCTCATCCAGTGACGGGGCATCGCCTCCAAAAACAGATAATAATTAAATTTTAATTATCGGTTTTTAAATATCATTGAACTAGTTCGGTAATATTAATAAAAAAAATTGCAATGAGATTATTTACCTGGTGCACCAGTTGTCGCCGTTGGGACTGTTGCCCTGTCTTCCTCTCTGGTGGTAAGATCCTCAAGGGAAACATTCTCTGTCATTTAAAAAAAAAACGTTATAAGGACAACCATCAAGGTATACTTAGAAAAAATTATAAGTGGAAATTAATTACCGTCACGGCCCTCACTGATAGCAACATTGTCGGCCTGGTCCCCACTACAATGATCAGGTTGCACGAGAGGATCATCTACATCTGGCTCTAAAACTGGGTTATTTAACTCGTCGGTAGTGTTGCTCCCCTGATTTAAACAAAGTTGTTAGACATTAAATTTATGGACGAAAACAAAAATATTGAAAGGTTAATGTTTTACCTTATCAGGCATTGTAGATCTTGGGACCTGCCCCAAGCTTCTGCGACGTTCAACTACAGCTTGATAGCCAAAACGAAAAGCAATATTTTTATCTTCCTCTGTAGTTATTGTTCCAAAGTCATCACCCTACATTATATATGATTGTGTATTTTTAATCATATCTGATAGGATTACAAAAACGTTGGAAGGCGATACAATTAATTATAAGATGTTTAGCTACTTAATTACAATTCTTGCAGCTAATTTCAAGTAGCCACCCCGGCCGAGCTTGTGATGGCCCTTTTTCTCAATCCTAGCTTTGGTTGCCTTTGAGGTGTCAGGAAACCTAGCATCAAAAGATTGAAGTCAGATATGATGTAGCACACTTTTATTTTAGACATAAAGAAAATTAAAGCTATTGAATTAAAGTTGTAATTTACCTTGCGGGTCCATTTGGCATTTTTCCTTCTTTCTTTGCCCTTTTCTCTTTTCCGTCATGGATGAGTGCTCTCCACTCACTCTCTGAAACTGCAAGAGGACGCTCATATCTAGGGTTAAATTGCAATTGCGTCCTATAGGTGTCCCTGGTATATTTCAAATATTTGCCGGCTACCTGAGCCACCGCTTTTCTGTCAAATGTGCCGACCCCAAAAAGGGCTTCTAGATAATCTAAAAGTTCTTTTTTTCAGGTTGGAATTCTGGGAATTCCACCCTGTACGTATGGTTGGGCCAAAAATTACCAACGCATGGCTCTCCAGAATCCTGTAGAACTCATTGTTTCCTACACAGAATAAAACTAAAAGAAAAAGAAGATATTATCATTAATTTAAAAATAAAAATCATGATAAATGTGTTTTAGATAAAGTACATGAAATAGTTAAAATATTAAAATTTACCTGGGAGTTGTACATGCTTTATAGGGACACCCTCATCGTTCACCAACAACGTGCCATTAATGGTCCCTGTGGAGCTGACACGTGTAGCTCCAAGAAACGCAATAATGTAGCTGGCCATATCAGCCTCATCATTGCCAACACGTTCAGCAGTTGGCTGGGTGTCAGCTTGGGCAGGGTGTGTTTCTTGGCTAGCACCTAAAGGAGTAGAAGGTGCACGAGAGGGTTGTTGGGCAATATCTTGCCCTTGTGTCCCACTACCACCAACACCGGGTTCAGCAAATGCCAGAAGACGCTACATACAAAAGAAATTTTGTTAGTTTAGTCAATGTAAAAATTAAAAATCAAACTATCACAATTCATCTCATGCAGAACAAAAAAAATATCCTTTTGACTTTTTATTATTACCTGATATCTATTTATCTGCCTCATAAGATGTTGTATCCTCTCTTCTGTTTCAGGTGTTTGAGGCGCATCTATCAAAGCATTAAATTCCGACGTTGCATCTCGTGCCTTTTTTTGCAACAACAACACTGGAGATAGGGATGAAAAAAGCTCTTCCTCAAAGAGGGAATCATCAGGCGTACCATGGCTAGGTGTCCGCATATTTGAACAAAATTAATATTATTTCAATTATGTAAATAACTAAAATACCTAAAGATAGAGCAATGCTGGCACTTTACATGTTCTTCCGCTGGCCTCTTTCCGCAATCATCCCGTCTCGGGGTTGTTCCTGCACTGCTCTGATCAGTCTGCCACATTGCAATAAAATTATAAATGTAAAAACTTGAAAACAATATCTAACTTGAAAACACAAAATGAAACTGAAATAATTTCTAATAAGACACCGGAAGACAGAGTTAGAGTTTCAAATATGCCTTGCATTGAATTCAATCCTGGAAACATGTCATTGCACATTAAGGCACCCAAACATTCACTCCACGAATGATATATTTAAGTAGGATTCTCCTATTCTGGGAAAACACCATACCTATAATGCATTCACTTGCATGTATAAAGGGAAAGAAAAACATGTTTTCATACAACGGTGACAAAGGCATCTTGGGGAAAGGTATCTTCACTTTTTATTTATGTTGTTCACCCACACCACTCTCGTGTTTTCACTAATCCTGTTTTGTCATTTTTGGATTCAAATTAAGTTAAGGCCTTAAGTATTTTTTGACCTTTCGGTGTAGTTTTTATAAGTGGCATGTATGAATTTTCCATTAATTCTGCACTTTTTCTCTTCATGCGCATCTTTCCCTGGAAATCAAATGCATGATTTAGTCCCATACATTTAACAAGTTGTTGGATCAACTCCATAGGAAATATCATGTTTCCTATTCAATCAAAATTTATCTCAGTTAGGGTAGGTAGGAAGGTTTTCCCTTTGTATTAATAAGGCACTTCTAGCTTGCATTTTTATTATATCTTTCAAATTTAGTGTCGTTTCAATTAGGGCATGATTTTTTGCAACTTTCAAGGTGAGAATGAACAAAGACAAATTTTTGTGATGGATGACTGTATATGACTCCATGGCCAGAGGAAAAGGCACTAATCTACTTCTTCAAATATCTATAGTTCTCATTCACCTCATACGAAGATGGTCCCCGATTTTGAGCCAAATGTTGCAGCAAAAAGTTCCCCCCCTCCATAATTTGATAGTCAATGGAAATTTCTTAAATTGATGATGGGGCAAGATTATGGAACATTGGCACATACATATGTAATGTATTCCAAGATCATGATATATGTTTGCATATGTTTATGGCAATGTTCCACCAAGTCCCCTGGAGGTGGGAGCGAGGGGACGAGGGAGCGCGGGAGCGGCCTATGCAAAAGCTCCCTACCAATTTTCAGGAAACGTGGGGGGACGTCGGGGTCATAAAAATTATGAAATTTAATATTTAAAATGTAACTATATTTTTGCAAGGAATGTATATACAGTCATCATACACTTGCATCATGAAAGATAAATCATAAATGATAAAATTACAAATCGATGAATGATGAATCATATAATTGAAACAAATTTAAAAGTTAAAAGTTAAAACATACATCATATAATCATGCATGTAAGTTTGTAAGTTTGTAACTATATAATCATTAATGTAACTACTAACAATGTACAATGAAAATAAAGTTTAAGATATCATATGACATATTATATCAAGATTCAAAATAGAGTTTAAAATGAAGTTTACAACTCAAGTCTGAAACATAAAACTTAAACGCAAATAAGTTATGTCTGAAACATAAAACATAAAACATAACATATGAATATCAAATGATATCATCATATTGATAAATGAGCATAAATGCTCAAGTTAATGCCCCACTAGTCTCTGCATCCAACTTCTGCATGAATATATCAAGATCAACCATGTCACCATCCGAATCAGAATCACTTGGATTCTCAAATATGCTAAGTGGCACATCAAATTTTAACACGAAACCATAAACTAAAAGGGGCGGTGAGGGGACGTGAGGGAAACATCCCCTAGAAGTCCCCAAGACCCCGGAGCGCGAGGGGGTGAGGAATCTAGACCCCTAGGTGGGGGGCGAGACCCCGTGTAACACTGGTTTATGGAGGTGGTGGAGCAAAAAAGAGCTCAAATAGAGCTGAAATTTTTCACATAAAAAGGACTGTGGGCTTGACTAATGGTTCCATTTAAAAAATGATATCTAGACAGAGAATAAGTGTAGCATGCAAACATGCATTGAAAATCCATCCGAGTTTGCATTGTATTACTTATGATGGATTCAAATTTGGGTTTCAAAATGCCAGGTTATGGCATGATTTTGTCGAGAAACCCTTAGTTTGATTCTCATGTTGGTTTAATTTATATTTTAAGTTTGTTTTGTAGTCTTTGGGTGATAGTAACTCATGAACTAGGTTACCAATGTGTAACAATCATATTTCAAGAATAAAGTTGTGATTTTTTTATATTATTATTATTATCTATTAGCTACGAGTATTGACACCTAATGTCTGGAATTTTGACATCTTGATAGCATGGATAATTTCGAAAATGTTTCTAGTAATGTTAACATAATAACTATCATTACGTGTCTTCACTTTTGTCACCATAATAGACCTGTGATATGGACTCATCACACAACTTCATATGCTATGTCCCAACAAGCTCAAACTGGTTGAACCTACCTCATAGTGTGGTTATTAAGGACAAGTTGCTTGATATATAACTCGATAGCATAGACCGCGTTGCAGTTCTAAAAAGAATCCTCAAGTGTAAAAAAAACTTCACAATATGTTCTACTATAAAGCCTTTTGGGATACCTGAAATAATATATGTATCATTGATGACTTTTAAAGTATGACAAGATCCAGAGGGAAAGGAAATCAATGGAAGAGTGATCCACCAATGAGAACCTAGAATTTTGCATCAGATGAGTTAGAGTCTAGGAAATTGAAAGCCTATAATTTTAATTAGTGATGAAGGACATCACATAGGTAATTATATTTTCATGTAGAATAATCTGTTAATTCAAATTTAAACTACATAATATGAAATGCATACCATAAATTTTTCCACATAAGTCCAAACAACCTATAAAAAGGGAAAACCTTCTTTTTCCATGGGAAATAATTTACCTTTCCTTTTTCAAGGCAATCTAAATCACAAAAAATATGAACTATACCGCACACATTCTTGGATAATGTGAAAGTGGAAAAGGAATACCCTACACAAGTGATGCACACATGTACATTTGAACACTAAAATATTTTTGTAGTTGAAATGCAATGCTTGTTTTCATTTAAATGTAGGGTTTTTAAAGCAGGGAGAAATAATGGCTGCCAAATTAATAAGCGTTTCTTTGGGAAAAATTTAAATCATGTATTGGGTGATGAAGATAATAGAGGGTATTGAATCTTGATTCTTGACATCTAGAGAGAACCATACAGCCTAACACAATAGCCAGATGAAAATGATTAGACTAATCCGATAAATTATTAAAAACCAATAAATCCAACCTACTATAGGAGGAAGAAGGCACACGGTAAGAATTTACCATTTCTGGTAGAAGTAAAATGTTGATTCTCAAGAAGGCGAAGCGGAATGCTGCGAGCGAATGTTGTTCTGCAAGTGAGAGCGACAGTGAAGCGAATCTTAGAGGGCAAGAACATTAAGAAAGTGAAGCGAATCTTTGAAGTGGCAAAAGAAGGCGAAGGAAATCGGGGGTGAATGCGTTACTGAGCTCGTGGAGAATCTTGAGGCGAATGCTTTGTTCTGCAGAGCTCGGGCGTATCTTTGAAAGCGAAATCTTTGTTCTGCAAGAAAGCTGAGAAGAGGCGAATCTTTGAGGCGTAGATAGTGCAAGCGGGGCGAATGCGCGCGTGACATTAGACGTTAATGTAGCACACCTGTACATTTGAACACTAATAGATTTTTGTAGTTGAAATGCAATGCTTGTTTTCATTTAAATGTAGGGTTTTTAAAGCAGGGAGAAATAATGGCTGCCAAATTAATAAGTGTTTCTTTGGGAAAAATTTAAATCTTGTATTGAGTGATGAAGATAATAGAGGGTATTGAATCTTGATTCTTGACATCTAGAGAGAACCCTACAGCCTAACACAATCCAATGGAATTGACCAAAAAAACCCAAATAGAGTCAACCCTACTATAGGAGGAAGGGCATGCAGTAAGAACTTACCATTTTGATTAGAGGCGAGGGGGCGATCTTTAAGGCACTTTTGAGGCGAGAGGCGGCAGCCGAAAGCGAAATCTTTATTAACGAAGAGCGGCGGAAACTTGACAGAAGCGATCTTTGTGCAAGAGGTGAGGGCGAAACTATTTGAGGTGAATCTTGAGGAAAATCTTTGTTACCTGGAAAACATTTCGAATCTGGCGCGCCAATCGTTGCTGCTTTGAAATGAAAGCGAATCTTGATATCAAACGTAGCTATTGCGACAAATACGAAACATTTTTATGTAGCGCGCATATAAGTTTCGAATTTTTATGTAGGGCCCATATAAGGTTGGTATTTTTATGTAGCGCGAAAATAACTGTCGCTATACCGACGGCGGAAAAGGCGTCGCTATTAGGACGGTGCCTCCAAACGTCGCAATGGCGACACCTAAACGTGTCAACTTGAATTGACGTTTAAGTCGTCGATAGCGGCGCTTTGAATATTTTTAGTATTATGCGCCAATTACCCAGCGTCTTCATATAAGCGATAAGCCAATTGTGACACTGGTTTGAAAGTGGGTATTACGTTTGCTTTTCTATAGACGTCGGTATAGCGACGGTTTCGGGCGGGATGGAAAAAATTTGGGAAAATTTCCGACATTTGGTCAAAAGCGTCGGAAACAGGTGTCGGAATTTCCGCGAAATGTAGTAGTGCCATATTTGTAGAAGATCCTTTTCAGAAGTGGGGGTTGGATTTTATTGGAAATATTCATCCTGCATCTTCAGGTGAACATCGGTGGATCCTAATAGCCAATGATTATTTCACAAAGTGGATCGAAGCGGTTCCTACAAGACAATCCAAAGATTCAATAATCATACAATTTATGGAAAATAACATCTTATCAATATTTGGTTGTCCAATGAATATCATCACTGACAATGCTCAGGCCTTCAAGTCAAAGAAGTTGGTAATTTTTTGAAACTAATATAATATCACCTTTTGTAACTCTACAACCTATTAACCTCAATGCAATGGCTTGGCTGAGTCATCAAACAAGAGCCTAGTTAGAATTATCAAGAGAATTTTGCAGGAAAACAAAAGGTCTTGGCACTTGAAACTTAATTTTCCTTATGGGATGATAGAATTTGCACTAAAAGATCCATAGGTACTTCTACTTATGAGTTGGTTTATGGGACTGAAGCAGTGTTTCCTAGTTCTCTTGGAGTTTTGGTGATGAGATCGTTGCAAGGATTGGAGGAAGAACCGAATGCAATTCAAAGGAGGATCAATTAGCTAATTTTTTTGTAGAAAAAGAGAGAAGAAGTATACTCCAATTATCAACAATCTCAAAACAGAGTTAAAAGGACATTTTAAAAACGTAAAAATATGAAAATTTCAATATTTTGGATGTAGTTTTGAAGTGGGAGGGTCAGATAGAAGACAAAGGGAAACATGGAAAGTTTGAAAACATATAGAAAGGGCCATATAATATCTTAGCCTACGATGGAAATAACACTTTTATACTGCAGGAGATGGATGGTCAATTGTGTAAAGGATGACCTGTCAATGGTAGGTTTCTCAAGCATTATTCCTCTTGAATCAGCCAGCTGAAAGAAACAACATTGCATATATTCCATTTTTCATTTCCCATTTATGGGTGTAGATTATTTTTTCAACAAGATTGAGCCCGAGGTGAAGGCCATAAGGACTTGGAGATGGCATCATTAAAGTTTTAGTTTTTAGTTTTCAATAAGGCAGTTGGTCTGTTGTTTCTTTGTTGCACCACAGGGACACAACATCCCCATTGGACCCACTGTTATCCAAGATAAGACTTAGGTTTTTTCTTTGAGTCAATTTGGTTAAGGTAGTTAGGGTTTTGAGTTTTATTAAAAAATATCGCATGTACAAAGGTCATTTTTGTCAAAAAGTCAATTTGTAGGGTCATTATGAATTTTAGTGGGGTGTTAACATAAAGGTGAAAATAAAATATTCCATGTCTCTCAGGCTTATCTGGTCATAATAGGGCTTATCCGTAGCAAGTTCAGTTAACAAAGTCGAGGGTTTGCTAAGGAAGATACTGACACTTCCATAGTGAATTTTTCTCTTCAAAAACTTGTCCCGCTACAAAAGTCTGTTGCGGTGGTAACGGTATTGTAATAGTGCAAATTTTTTAAACATGGTCATGGTTAGAGTCATATGGGCTATGATTACATGTCATTTATTTTTATTTATCATCGTAAAACATGTACACCATATTGCTTCATTCCAATTTTGTTCTCTTTTCACTTTAGATTAGTTTTGCTGTCATAAACTCTATCTCATTCTCATTCAAGTTATTCTTGCTGTCCATAAGCTCGATCTTGTTGTCACAATGATTTGGTCTAGATGTCTTTAGGGAAGGTCTGTTGGTGTTAATAGATGATCTTGTTGTATTTAGGATATTTTCAGGTGTCAAAAAGCATCTCTCAACGTGGTGAAGCCATGGAAACTCAGTGGAAGCAATATAAAGGAGGCCCAGTTGTGAGATATGAACCAATGGATATGAAACTACTGGAGGAGGACCCTGCCTTCACTCAAGCATTTTCCAGTGTGGGGTGCCTCGTTTCTGTCAAAATATCCAGGGATACTATGGGAAAATTTCCAAAGACTTTGCCATTAATTTCACAAGGACATAATCAAAAGTGGGTATGCTGAAATTTGCAATGTCCCCTGAAACCATTGCTTGTGCTATAGAAATATCTAGGTATGGAGAAATGTGGTTTAAAGTGCAGAAGTTTCAGCTACAGAATTGTGATGAGTTTATTAAGGAAGAGCACAGAGGGACTGATATGACTACAGGCATTCCCAGAACTTGCCTCAAATAATATTTTTCTAAACTCCTGATGGTCATCCAGAAGTACTTCACTTGTGAAGGCAAATTCAACATGGTCTACCAATACCATCTAAAATTGGTACTGCATTTCACAGGTAAAAAACCCCTAGAAATTACTTTTTATATGTTTAGAAGTTTGGGAAATATTGTTGACAAGGTCCAAGCCAATCTTGATGCCAGTAACACCTTTTTTTTCCATCATGGTCTTATTAAATTGTTGGTTTTTGAAGATTTGAATAGGCTGAACATAGGTTGGCTCACCTTTTTATTTTTAAGTGGCTATGAGTTATATACTGCCACCCCTAGGAAAAATCCAAAGTCAAAATCCATAAACCCTAGGGAGAAGAAGCAGCCTGAAGCTAAGCCTAAATTAGAACTTATGATAGAACATGTGGCAAAAGTAAATACTTCTACAAGCACCAAGAGGAGGGTGACTAGAAGTCAAAGGAAAGTGAAGGGAAAACTGTCTGATATCCTAGACGCTATTGAGATTGAATAAAGTCCTATTGAGATTGAAGAAAGTCAAATTGTGCAACCTCTAGAGATCATAAATATAGAAACTAAAAAGAAGAGTAAGAGAGCCAAGAAATTGGATTTCACTCAGGAGGAGTCAGGTTTTATTTTCAAAACTAGGAATCCTGTCACAAGATCACAATATCTAATCGAAAGGATGCCATAGGTGCCTTTAGAAAAAACAAATCCAACAAAGAAGAGTAATGGAAAAGAGCCCATACCATAAAAATGTGAAACTGAGGTTTTACAAGAACAATTAAGGGAAGCTAGGTAGGAAGTGATAGAAACTAAGTTACTATTTAAGGAGTTAGAAGAAGATATATCAAAGAAGCTTGATTTATATGAAAACATTGGAGAAGGAGTTAGGAAAATGGTAAAGAGGACTTTGCCTTTGCATAGAATTATGAAACACATGTACAAAAGTAACAACTGGTTGCAAGCAGATGGGAAAAAGTTACAAGGACAAATCAAAGCATTAGAGACTCAAATTAAAATGATCAAAGTAGAACTTGCAAAGAGAAATCTCAAGATTATTATTGAAATAGATGACACTCCTTGAACATGTTAACATCCTTAATTTTTTCCTATGCTATATTTAACCAATTTTTTAGTAGTATACAAGATTTTACAGGCTATTAGAAATGACATGGAGGTGGAAGGAATCATGAAAAGGCAAAATCTCAGAAAGTTGATAGTTTTGTAGCAACTCCCCATATTGAAGGTGAATATTTCCTACAGAATTTATGTAGCTTTTCATGGAGGAAAGGAAAAGTTTAAACCTTGGATAATGGAGTGCTAAAGGCATGTGTTTAGCTAATAAACATCAATGAATACCCTAGAAATGTTAGAAAGGTCAGATGGGTAGCAAAAAGGTGTTTTTTGCATTTGCTACAAAATTGTCTATACTCTGTTTTTTCTGCATAATAAATTTTTGATGAGTTTTTGGATAATCAGACAACAAGGTATTAGATGGGTAACAAGTCAAAAGTATCCACATCATCAGCCTATGAACTCATATTTTTTTTAGGGAGACAACTCAATAGGTCAACAAGCCAACATACACATGGCAAGAGAAGAACATTCCAACACTCCAACAATTCAACACTCCATCACATCAACAATTGGTTGCATTCGATGAGGGTCATAAACAGAATATGTTGAGTTCTTAAATGATAGGAGACTCCTTTTTGTTTTCAAATTATGTTGAAATAGAAATATCCCGACAAAGTCTCCATGAGTTTTAATTCGATTAGAATTAGGTCTCTCAGTTGTGCATCGAGTCTAGCCCAGGTGGCAGATTTTTTTATGGAGACCTCACTCTATATATGTGTAATTTTTTCACTTTGAAGGGGTTGATGGATGATGTGAGAGAACCACCCTTGTAATAATTTTCTTTAGTTAATATACATTTGCAACAAACTATATTTTAACATGAGATTATGTTTTGGCTCATATTTTTATCTCCATGTTTTGCATGATATTATCAGTTTCATAGCAATTTGATTTCTTGGAATTCATGTTATATGCTCCAAATTCCTTCATTTTCTATGTTTTTACTGTAAATGTTTTATTTTACACCTTTTTACAACCAAAATGGCCTCAGATTCCATGAAAGAAGTGTTGTTGTAATTGATTTTCCTTAATTGACTCCATGCCCAATGGTGGCGGTCATCAAATTATTTTTCACCTACAAAATCACATGAAGTATGAAAATATTTATCCATATGATGTTTTGCGTTCTATACAGAAAATTTATAAGTAATTTGAGAGATCCCTCTCAGATTGAAAGGGATAACTTCCAATTAAAATTTGGTTTGAAATAGTTATGCTGGGTTGGAGGTTAACACATATCAATATGTTCTAACCTAGTGATAACATATGGAATCTCAGACATGGTTATTTCCTTGATGTATTTGATGTAAGTTGTTTTCATGTTGAATTTATATGTGATCTTTTATTGTATTTTTAATTACTATTTTATTTATGTGTGGTTGTAATGGATTTCAAATCAAATCCCTTATGTTGATATTGTAATGGGATTAAAGCTCTATCTGTCTAAGTTGAGAAGGAGTGAGAGGTTTCACTAAAATGAATAAAATATTAATAATTGGACTCATTTTGATTCTTGGAAGATTCGTATTTAATGGATTTAATTTCAAAAGTTGTGGATGTGATTTTAAATTGAGGATTTAGATTCCTTGAAATAATTTGGGCAAGTAGTGGTATTTTTTTATTTGGATTTTGTTAATGAAGAAGATAGCAAATTGGCCATTGGGAAGCTTGCAAATTTTGTAATTTGTTAAGTCAACACTTAGTGCTTAGCCCTAGCCCATGGTCATATGGGTTATTTAAGGCTTTAACTAAGGCCTAACATAAAGGAAAGGGGACATGGTCAGATGATGGATATATGATCATCTAGATATCTAGGAATATAAGATTTCTATCCATGAAAAACACAAAAGGGTTATCTTACTGTCAAATATTCATATATCTAAATATTTGAGCATCCAAGGTTCAATTTAAGTGATGTCCATTTAAAATATCTAGATGTTGAATGGACTATATGGATGTAACCTTAAGGTAACATAACCATTTGTGAAAGAGTAGCCCGATGGGTGAAGCCAAGGATATTTCCAAGGATCAAATACTTAAATGGCAATGAGAACCCAAACCTAGATGCTAGCTAAATAGTACATATGTGGAAATGTGTGTGGCATGGAATGTGATGTGGCACAGTTGTGACAATTGATGTGTGCCTTGACATAGAAGTATCGACATATGTAGATGATGTGGTATGCTAATTAGATGTTGATGTGGATTTCCAACATGGTGTACTAACTTGGTCACATGGGAAGGTGTAGGTGATGTGGTACGATTACTAAATGTTGGAATGGCTTTCTGACATGGTTTTTTTATTTGGCTTCTAATGTGGTGTATTGACGTGGCATGTTGTTGTGAGGAAGTTTGATGTGGTAGGATGAGGTGGCATGTGACATGGCATCCAAGAATCCAGAATTTGATATTTTATTTGTGGTCCCTTTTGTAGATATCTAGATAGATGATGTTCTAGGTATCTATGGGTCCAAATATCCATATGCGGAACCATTAACCAAAGTGCATTTCCAAAGATTTGAATTCCAAATGATTTGGATATATGGTAACCTGGAATATCTACAATTTTCTTGCATGGAATGTTTTATAGAACCTAAATCTAGATGTGACATGGAAATCAATTTGTCTAGCTTGGAGATGTGGCTCTAGGAAGTGACATGTGGGCACAAATTGCTACACTTCAACTATATAGTTCAGTGACATGGCATAAAATGGAAAATATTATGAGCGTCAAAACTTTGTACCTATATCTCAGAATGAGATGGAGTTTTTATCATTAGAAAGATATTAAAGAGAAAAATATTATGGTGTTCTCAACAAGATGGTTTGATATGATTAAAATAAGTGGAATTTTGATGTTAAACCTGCTTGAGTTGACTTAGGAGGTTAAACATGTATACCATGTACCCTAAATGAGGTACAAATGGGACTAGGTATGTTACAAGTTTAATAAGATGTTAGATTGTAATATGAGATGTGTTAAATAGTAATTTCAAATATTAATAGGATATTATATTGTAATATAACCTCTTTATTTGAGATTGAAAGTATCATAAATGAGACGTGGAAAATATTATTTTAAATCATAGTACCATGAATTTACATGTGCAAATTTGAAGATCACGTACACTATATATGACAATGATTCCTTCACCCATCCTATTTCTTATTTATCAATTTGAACTCACCCCATAGTTTTTAGTGTACAACCCTTGTCCAAGATAAATGCTTGTATTCATAATATCAATATCATATTCCTATGTGGCACTTATCTAGTTTATTCATCATTCACCAAGTTCCATCCATGTAAACAAAGATCTAGTAATTGTATGTCAGTAATTACGTTTGCATGGATTTTCAACATCTAAGGTCTAAATTTCTTAGCTACTTCAATTAGAGTGAATGTTTTCTTCTTTATCACCGTAAATTCAAGTTTAGAACCTTGAATATCCATGTTCATAAATTACATCAAAAACTTGCTTGCTCCCCCATCTTACTACGTAAGCACAACATTAAGGGAATCATTAGATGCAAATGTAGAGGTACAAAATTTTTATCAAGTCTAGATTGTTGGATGATGGAGAAACAAAAATGGATAATTTTATCTTCTCATGCATCTTTGATAACATTAATTAGCTATAAATTTTCATATTTTTTGTAATCATTTTACAATTCCTTTATAAGGGTTCCTAATGGATATTTCATAACCTTCACTAAAGAGGCTTATTCTTGGATTAAGAAGTATAATATGTGATATAAAATTTGTAACATATACCTTCAAGTACTAAAATGTTCAAGAGGATGTATCAATGTACCACTTGAATACTTTATTTTAAGTTCTTACGAAACAACAAGAATCCAAATTTACAATCTTAGTATCATGATTAACACTTAACACTGCATGGAGGAACTATTTGATTTTACATTAGATGTTTGACCAAAATGGTCCCATAGATCAAATAAGCTCTCAATAATTATGATATTCTTTCCCGTCCTATTTTTATTTGCATCAATCGTTCCATTTTGTGGTCATCTAAATATCTAAGGTGTTCTTTGTCATCAATAGGTGCATCCTAAACTATCTCTTGATTCATCAAAAGTTTCATGATTCTTGATCCTTATATACTTAGAAAAAAATAATTTAACCAAAAAATTATTAATTGAATATTTATCTAATGGGAATACAATATATGCAATATTTTCTAATGCATATACATTTTTTTTCTTTGAGGATCAAAATTCGTATCAAAGATGTTATCACATATAATTTTTTGTTAAAAACTATTTATATGGGAAAATTTGTTTTGGAGTTTAAGGTTGAAATTTCTCTCAGGATTTTATACAGGATTACTATTGTGATGTTTTGAAATTCTTCAATTATCTCCCACCTCCATGTCTCCTTCCGCCTCCATGTCATATGTTCCTTTCATGGTAAGTTAAAACTATGTTTTTCCCTATACAACACAATAATTTTAAACATGGTTGACAAAAAAATGAGAACAAATTTTCAAAAACTAAAATATTTTTTTGTTGATAACATCCTCATCTACAAAAACCTCCCTCATTTTTCTAACAACTATTATGGTTTGAGAGATTCGGAGAAATCTTTGCAGGCATATTTTCCTATTTTTGGTAAGTATTTTCAAATACGATTTTCGCGCAGGTGGAAATGAATTTTAAAAATATGAAAGAGGTTTTTGTTTCTAACATTTGTATGTACAAAATCCTCTCTATATTTTTACACAGACATTATGGTTGGGAAATTTGAAATAATATTTGAAGGCATATTTTCCAGAGATGTCCTGTTTAATCATCTTTTTGCAGAGAATATTGTGGCCCATCAGAGATGAATATTGAGAAACTGGAGGAGGTTTATGTTCTTAAGATTAAAAAATGAAAAAATATATCTCAATGATTACATAGGTATTACAAAATGAGTTATAAATTCATATCTTCAGAACCTATTTTTCTTCCTGTGCAAAGTCCTGTTTTAGACATATTTTTGTAGAGAATATTTTGAACAACTGGAGCATAATTTTTGGAACTTGAGAGATGTTTATGTTGGAAATATGATGCAGAGTGTTGTCCTTGATGGCAACCCACTGAATGAAGATGAAGACATGCGACTGTTGACATGTGTTGTCCTTGATGGCAAACCACCTGATGAAGTTATTCTTGACTTGATGGACTTGGTAAATGATGTTTGTTAGCAATATGATGATGAGTGTTGTCCTTGAAAGGCAACCCTCTTGATGAAGATAATGGCAACTTACTGGATGAAGTTGTGCTTGATAGAATATGTTCTTGATGAAGGAAATCTGATGTTTCTACAGTGAGTACAAAAGGCAATGAAGAAAGGAATTCAGCATGTGCTAATTCTATGATGAAAAAGAGTATGTCTCTAGGCATATGCGGATTGGCCTAGGGAAAGTTGCGTATGCACGCGGAAAGGAACGTTCCAAGTCGCGTATGGGAAAAAGCGCTCAAAAAGTGCAAAACCAGGGGTAACCACCATGGTATTGACCCATTGTATTGGGTAATGATTCGCCTAATTGACCCCGTCCAGGAATACCATCGGAAGTAATATTGTTTTGGCTCATGGTATTGAAAAAAGGGTAAACCTATATAAAGAGATGAAATTCATTATGCAAAAGAATGAGAGTGGGTGCAAGATGTCTGAGCTTGAATGAATAATTCTCTCTGAAGTAGATCTGAATGGAAAGGGTTACACTTGAAGATAAATCTGAATGTATGATGCACCAATGATGAAGAAGGGGATCTAGATCTGAAATGCACTTGTATCTACTAGATCTGCTTATGGAAGGCTTAGATCTGTGATGAGGCGAACATCTAGGCGAACATTTGTCTGAAGTAAAAGGGTAAATCTGAACTGAATATCTGATCTGAAGAAGTATGCTGCTCTGTAATGATTGAAGATTTATACGCTACTTCGCCGCAGAGGAAGCGCGTATATACGCGGCTTCGATGAAGATAAAGTGCGTATGCGCAATGAAATATACACAGAGGTATACACTGGTTTGTGTGGACGGAAGCGCGTATATACGCGACATCAATGAATAGAAAGCGCGTATGCAAACTAGGGTTTGCTGATGCAAGGGGTATGAAATGTCTGATCTGTTCTACTATGTTTCTGCTATATGATCTGTGTTGTCTGAGTTGATAAGTATCTGTTGGTGATGTATGTTTGTGCTTAAAAGTATGAAAAGGGTCCAGTCTGAAAATATAATGAAACGTGGCCTGCAAGTGGTGTCCTAGTGGAAGCTTTGGATCCAGTGTGAAAATTGATGAAACGTGGTCCGTAGAGGTGCTGAGGGTTGTAGCCTTCAGTCAGGGGGTCGTAGCTCCCTTCCAGGTGAGGCTGGTAAACGAGATCGGGGGGTCGTAGCTCCCTTCCAGGAGAGGCTGGTAAACAAGTCAGGGGGTTGGAGCTCCCTTCCAGGAGAGGCTGGTAAACGAGCGCAGGTGGGTGCCTGCGTGCTGGTCAAGTCTGCGCCAGCACATATGTTGTAAGATGTTTTCTCTATAATAAAGTATTGAAGGCTGAGCAACTGCAGCGGTGGTTTTCTCCCGACTTGGGTTTCCACCTAAAAATCCTGGTGTTCATGTGTGATGCTTTGTGTGATGGTTTACTCTGTTCTTACTGCACATGTTTACTGTTTATTAAACATCTGATAAATGAATGATGGAATGAGTTAAGTGAAGAACTAATGACATAATTAGATATCTGTGTATACGCGAGTTTCATAAAGGGTATCCGCGTATATATGCGAGTCTGTTTCAGGAAAGTAGCGTATGGGTTTTAGAAGCAGGAAAAAGTAAAATTTTTGAATTTGCAGTAAATACTGATTCACCCCCCCTCTCAGTATTTTTCCCAACAATTTATCTCAAAAACATATTCATATGAAATAACCTCTTTCATTTTTTACGTATCTATCTCGGATTGAAATATTCAAAGGGATAACTAGACCCTATTTTTCAGAAATTTGGGAGGAAAAAGCTCAAAGACAGTTAGTGACTTGGTGGCCACCTCATCTAATAAGAGTTGCTATCAAATTCGAATTGCTCTTCTTTTTCACCAGAAATCCACAAATATAGTGCAAAGTAGATTCATTAGTTTTGAATATTCTATATTTTAGTTCTATTTTTGTAACACAGTTAGAGATATTTGTAATAAATCTTGATATTTTTTTCAAGGTATTTTATTTTAGAAATTGTATAAATACTTCATCATTTTAAGTAATAGATGTTGGAGTCTTGGACATTGAAGCTAGTATATTTTAATTTGACAAATTAATACAGTGAATACAGAGAAAAGTTTCAGCTTAAATTTAGGGATTCATGTGGTGAGCTTGTATGGCTATGTTTCTCTTTTTAAGTCACTCCATTGAATGCGTTCTCTTTCCATTACATATCTACTGCTTTCACTGATTGTATTTATAATTTTTAAGCAGGATTCATGAGGAATACATGCCATATTTTGATGAGATGATGATGGTGTGTTTGTTTTCTTCTTAAGGAATGAATTCATACTTATATGCTTTTTACTGATATCTCTGATCATCCTACACCATAACCATACAACCTAAAGGGTCACTCAAGCTTTCCCACCTTGCCCCTTTATTCCCCTGCAATTTTTTCTCTTGTAACCCTACTAGAGTTTCAAGCCTAGCTCTAAAGATCCATTTTCATCTAGCACAAAAATCCAAATCAACCAAACCCCAATATACATATCTAGCCTCAAATATTCATGATCCAATCATTTTGGTTGTGATCTCATTGACAGAGCCCTCTCAGCCTAGTAGGGCTAGCTACTAGGTCAAAGTGGTTTGTGGTTACCTTTGTTGGTCTCCTTCGTAGCCTTCAGAGAACCAGTGGAGTGCTAACAAAAGACATGAAAAAATCAAAATAAGACTCCATATCTCTTGCTAGTAACATTTTGAATTAGCTGAATAATTTTTAATAAAATAGGGTATTCCATACTAGATGAACACCTTCAGTGACCAGTCACAAAACCATACCAAATATCATAATGCCAATATTTTTGCATAGTTAAAACCCTCTACAAGGGAAACAGTCTATGGCCCTAACCATTGTGGCCACTTGAGGAAATTTTATTAATGCAAAATATTTTTTTTATATACCATAGTTCACACAATCTAGCACCAACCATGACCCTCCTTTCTCTTTGAAGATATATAATGAACCAATCAGGTTTTAATCCATGGATCAATAGCCACTACTATGGAGGATAATATGAATCATTAGATCATTCTATGTCTATAAAATATAATATTGCAATGCAACTGAGGGATACTAAAGAAACACACTAGGAAATATAATTTTACGTTATAGACACATTAGACCAAGTTAAACTAAACTAAATCCCAAGTGTCTAAATATCCTAACAACCCCCTCTTAAGAACAACTTGATATAGTATTTAAATATTTACAAAGGTGACATAATAGGAGAAGGAAGGAGGCATTAGAGCCAATCATCCCTTAACGAAAACTTCCTAAACTTCTAACATAGATATACATTTAGAAAACTTCACTTTTGTAAGAGACTCTATGAATATTTTGGAAACTTGATCATTTGTAGGGAAAAATAGCACTTCAATAAATTGATCATGAATGAGCTTCCTAATGAAGTTCATTTGTAGCTCAATGTGTTTACTACACAAATGTCAAACTGGATCTTTGGTGAGCTTGATGACACTCTGATTGTCTCACTTGAGGGTTGTTGAATGTGTTCTTTGAACCTAAACTCTAAAAGGATGTATCAAAGCCACAAAATGTCTTGACTTCCATTAACTATTACTTTTCCTTGAAGAATGAGAAATAGCCTACTAATTTTTATAAACCAAAGTGACAGTTGTGACATGCTCACCCATGGTTCTCTCATAAAAGGAATTGTAAATATTTTTATATATATGTAAAATTGAAAACATGGGATTGAGTCAAGGGACACAGATTCCAGAGTTGAGGAGGAAGGTTTCTTTCTTGGGATGTTGAGGTTTTCTTGTGCATAAAATCTAAATTATGTGACAACCATTAAAGGTTGGTTGGTGCATGAAATTAATGGATTGGTTGTTGAATTGAATGAATTACAAAAGAATTATGCAGGCCCATGTGCTTGGGAACCCCAATAATAAAGAGGATAGGGAAAATGAGAAAGGACAAGATGGTTTAAGGCAACAAGGGCTAGGGCGGAACATCTCAACAAATCAAGGAAAAAGAAACAACATAGAAAAAAAAGGGAGGATGGGCATTGATACTCTCATTCATTCATGTAGGAGAACGAGGATTCAAGAAACAATCAACAAGGATAAGAGAGTAGAGTAGCAATTGGCAGAGGAAAAGAGAAGGGAAGAGAAGTGAAGGGATTGGTCTTTGGCTCCCTTGAGGCTGTGGATTGGGATACTAGTCTCTAGAGCCCTGTAACAACTTATATACCTTGGAGGTTGTGGGTTGAGATTGGAATCTATAGATCCATATAATAGCTTGGGTTCCTAGAGGTTATGGGTCGAGATATTAGTTCCTAGATCCCTAGATAGATTGGGAAGAGATCAGTCATGTGTTAATATTTGCAATGGATTTTGGAATTCCTAGAAAGGAGCTGAATCCCTGGTATTATTCTTGAGGGTGGAGGTGGTGAACCTCTAAATTCCCTGTGCATTTTTTAATATAGAATGAAATTGGTGGGATTGAGGAAGAGGTCCTCTAGAGTCCCTATTTTAGGTGGTAGATTTATGTTACATTCCTCCAAGAAAACCCCCTTTAGTCTATGGAATCTAGCTCGGGGGTGACCGCTGCAAGTGAGCTTGGCTGCAAATGTCTAAGGTTGGGTGGAGATTCCTTTTCCTAGACTTATTTGACCTACAAATTCAAAGATAGATATTTTTTTTTGTATTTGTTGGCATGGTAACGAAAGTATGATGAATTTCTGGTTGAAATGGCTCTCGATTTCTTGACTGTAATGTTGCTATTAAATTTATGAGTGTGTGGCTGCATCTTTTCTTGAAATGGCACTTATAGTTATGTTAAAATACTGCATATGAGATATTTCATTTTCTGAGATAAATAATTTTATTAAATAGGTCAAGCAAGGGTGTGCTTTTGGGCTAAAAATAACATGTTGTGTCATATTAGTATTGGTGTTGTTTAGAACATATAATAAGAATTAGAATGTATCCTGCTTTGCATGATATTAAGGACCATTATATGACCATGGGATAAGCAATAATCTGTATGAAATGTTCCCATATATTGTTAACAACACATGTGAAAAATGAACAAATATATTATGAAATACTACAGGCAGTAGATCCATAAGGAAACTAGTTTAAAAACCTAAAAAAGGTGGGCTTTCCTGTGCACTTAGTAGGGTATATGTATACACATGAATAGTTATTCACCTAAATACAAGCCTATGAATATATACGAGAGGCTTAGTGTTAACTCTGAAAGAGTTATTCTCGTTTAAGTGTAAGGATAAATGAAACCTTGGCTCGCAGGCTTAATCAACCTTGTATATTGAGCAACTTAGATATATTCCACTAGCCTTTGGGCGTAGCTAGTTAGGCCCATAAATCCCCTTCATAGTTCCATGGAACTAGTCACAGGCATGTTTTGGAGTCTGGAAACCTAGGCATGTGGAAGTAGAGGTGGATCTCTTTGGGAGTTCACTGTAGCTCCACAACAGAGTGCGAATATAGGAACACCTATGCCCACATGTTGGGGAATCCCCTATTCCAACGTAGGGAATTTAGTAGAGCAAGGAAATCGTTGGAGAGGCCTTTGACCAAGATTAGGAGGGGTAACACAATGGAGTGCATTAGAAAGCCACTTTAGGCATCGTCGTCGTTGAGCGGTGATGTTGTTCTCGATGTTAAATAATCCCTTGTGAAAGAACTCTAGTTCAAATAAACAGTGAGAAGTGATCAGTGAGGGGCTGAAGCAAGCTCTTAAGGTATTCGTCGAAGTCAAAATCGGGCTCATCGCACAAATTTTGATAAGGTTTCCCTGGTCGTGCCATGGAAGGGATCAAATGTAAGCTCTGATGCGACACATGGAGGACCACGCTTCAGACTTATAAGATAGACTCAGGCAACCTTATATGTAACTAAGTGTAACCCTAGTCATGGATTCCTCTCATTGGAGCGACTTGATTTCCCTCTAACGCGAGTAGACAAAGTTGTAATGACAAAACCGAAAGAATTGGTTTGTGTTATAGGAGGGTTGGTGGGATGATGTTAGTAGGGATGAGTTGGATAGTAAACAAATTGGAGGCCATGTTATTGGCTAGGGGTGGACTTCTGGAAAACTCATCCCATTGGGCTCACCCTGGAATATTTTCAAGAGAAAAGGTGGAAGAGAGCAGGATGAGTAGTGTAGGATTATGTGGTGTAGCTTCCATGTGCACCAATTAGAAGCAAAGGGCATGTGAGGGGCGACACCACCAGAGTTACTAAAAGAGCAGCAGTCATAGGAGCTAAGTCAGTGCACCAAAATGAAGTCGGTGGGATGACGCATTCTCGATAGTAACCCCATTGGCTGAAATGGTGTCCTACTGACTAGGTGTCTCGAAATATTTAGCCCGAAAGAAAAGAAAGAGGTGCAACAGAAAGCGTCATGATCATATGTGTGGGATAACGTCACCCCAAAGGTTTTATCCTAGAGGAATTCTTAGTGGAGGAAGTGAATGTGCCGGGAGGGTATAAATGTGATGACATTAGCTAACGACAGTGGCAAGACACTCAAGCCCAAAATTATTCCCATTTGGGTAAGGTGGACGCACGACCATGTCAGCATGTAAGCTCTAGCCAAAGTAGTAGGTGGACGAATGCCAGGATGAGTGAGGAAGGCTGACGTGGTATGGCTCGCGTCGTCAACCAATGGGGGATTAGCGGACCAATATGAGGAGGTCATGTGACCCCACTCAACATATAAGCCAAACAATGAGGCCCCAGTGGTAGACATGATGCATTTCTATGGATATCATTGGGAAATATAGAGTGGGATGACATAAGGAGGGTGTGAGGAAGGGCGCGCACAATACGGATGACCATTGGTGGGAAGGTGGTCCCACCTGACAGGTCAGCCCGCTGTTGAGACTCTGGAAGTGCTGAACAACGTAAAACTAATTATGTCAGGTAGGTAAGTTGTGGAACTAACTTGACTGGTCCAAGAGTTGATGACCACATGGACTAGTGGTGGACTGCCACATGGAAGATGGATGATGTGGCAAGGCCTATCCTTGAGAGGTGATATCTCCTAATCTAGAGGTCGGATTTAAGTAAAGTTTATATCACCAAATTCTTCTTCACGAGACAAAGCTAATGGTGGGGATTATCCCTAGTTTAGTGAAGTTGGAAAAATCACAAATTTTATACCCCATTTTCATAATAGAACCTTGAAGATCGGGTATGCATAGTGACCACCTCCTACTTTGGGTGTTGGGTAAGGGGTGTTGTTGAAGAGTGTATAAGAGCATCCACGTTCAACACTTTTATTGGATGGGCTCTATCATGAGAGAGTAATTATTTTAGAAAATTAACCAATAAAACATTTAGGTGTTAAAAGTAGGTCTAACTAAATAATTGCAGGTCTAATGGATGTATTGACTCTGAAATTTATAAAACAAAAATACCCTACTGAGTGAGATAATATGCTTCAATGTGAAATTAAAAATTTCCACTTATTTGACAATTAAGCACTAATTAGATCCATTTGGCTACATATATGTGCAAAATCTTCTTGCTTGTTTATTAATGGAATTACATGTTATATGATTAATGCATATTAATTATTAAACATGGTTAGTATGCTAACATGATTTCTCTATCACAATAGGGTTCTCCATGAAATCTCCATGAATGAAAGGTTCATGATTATTGTGTTGTTTAATTTATTATCACATGAAAAATATCACAGTATGTGTGGTTGACAACACGTCACAAGCATAACACAGAGACAATATAGTAATGGTGACAAGAATTGTGCAGTACAGTTCTGATCAATCACAACATGGCAGTGAATGAGCCAGAGCTAATGTAGAAGAGAGATCAGTTGACTAAGGGGTAGGGAATTTCTCTCCATATTAGTTGGATACCTTAAGAAGCCTGAGGGATGAAGTGAGAAGCTTCAAGGCCAATAATGAGAGGTTGGTAAGAGCTCAAGAAAGGAAATATGAGATCAATATAGTTATCCTACAAAGCCTCTCAGATTGGCAGAGGTAGAGACAATCTGAGATGAGGGCTAGTCACAGAGACCGAAAAATCCATCATGAGTCAGAAGCTAGTACCAATGGAGTAGATAGTGGCAGGTATAGGAAAAAGCACAAGCGGGGAAGTGAGGACACAATTCTAGGAGATATACCTTTGAGAACCCCAAGAGGAAGAACTAGCACATAAGTGCATCATTCTAGAAGAACATCTAGTTTTGATACAAGGAGGAAGCTCCACCATTCTCACCATCATCATCATCATCATTCAGGAAGCAAGGGAAATGATTACATGCCTGAAGAATTTAAGAAAGGGAAGCTACCCACATTTGATGGGGATATGAAGAAATAAAAGGATGCAGAAGCTTGGTTATTGGGCATGCAGATTTTTTTCAGATTACACGACCATTCTGAAAATATGAAGCTAGAATCACCACCTATAATTTGAAGGGAAAAGCATATATATGGTGGGAGGATTTGAAGAACGTTAGAGCCATTGCTAAGAAATAATTGATTTAGGATGAATTTGAGAAGCTCTTTTTAGGTTTTAACCCTGTACAGAAATTACCTGCAAACGAATACTTAAAAACAAAAAATAAACAATGGTGAGAACATAAAAATAAAAAACATATACACAAATATTTTCCCCTGGATCCCAAAACCGAGACTACCAGATTGATTTTTCATTATATTGCTTTCAATGTTACAATACACACACACACACACACACACACACACACACACACACACACACACATAATATATATACATGTCGAAGCATTCATAAATCTAAAACCATTAACCCTAGATTATAACATAATCATAGTTCCCGTGACCAGATATACAAAATACCATGGGAAAAAAACCATCATGCCCAAATCCACGTGCAAAATCCATGCACAAAATCATAGGTAGTTCCTCCCATGTAATATAGGGTCCAAAAAAAAAATCCTGTGGCGCTACCCTAGACCCCATGTAGGAAGGCTATCACCACCCTCTAAATCTCCCAACAGGGGGGGATGCGCCCCCCCTGTAACCCCCGTGTTTCACTTGGCACAATGAACAGGGGGGATATCGCCCCCCACGCATGCAACTAGTCATTGAAAGAATATAACACACCCAAAATTCTCCCACTTGTTATTTTATTTTCCACACAGGGGGTCACAAGAGATCTCAATCATTGGTCCAACGCTGCAACGACCATTGTTTCTCTGAATCAAGAAAACTTCTCAGTGCTCAAATACTTTGTCAATGCATCTGCAACATTATTCAAAGTGTCCACCTTTACCAACAACACATTTTTGTCCTGAACCATATCCCTCACAAAGTGATACAAAACATCAATGTGCTTTGTCTTTGAATGATAATCATGGTTATTTGCCTAGGAAATTGCACTTTGGTTGTCACAGTCTATCCTTATATCTCAATGTACCAATCCCATACTTGGACACAATCTCTACAAAAAAACTGCTTCCATGTTTGCATGAGTGGTTGCCACATATTCGACCTCTGTAGTTGAAAGAGCCTACATAATGTCTTTTTCTCATCCAACTGACTGCTCCTCCAAATAGCTTAAACACATACCCACTTGTAGATATTATTTGATCTAGATCTCCATCCAAGTCTACATCAACAAAGCCATGGATGTCCAAAAATCTATCCAATCCTAGTATTCCTTGGTAGCACATACCATAATCACTAGTGCCACACAAATATTTGAAAACGTGCTTCACTGATATCTAGTGCTCCTTCCCTGGTTTTAGCATAAACCTGCTCAATACTCCCACTACATGTGCAATGTTTGGTATAATATAGACCATTTCATAAATAAGGCAACGCACTTCACTTTCATATGGAACATGGGACATGACCTCTTCCTCTTCTTGTGTCTTGGGGTACTATTCAACAAATAACTTTACACCTATAGGAATAGGCACCTTCACTAGTTTATTATCCTGCATATTAAACCTCTGCAATATTGTCTCGACATACTTCCTCTAGTTTAACCAGAACTTCCTCTTTTTCCTGACCTCATTTAATTTTCATGCCAAAAATATAGTTTGCAACAAAAATATCCTTCATGTCGAATTTGGAGGACAATTGGATCTTCAAATCTCGGATAATTTCTTTGTCATTTCAAATCAGAAATATATCATCCACATACAAGACCAAATAAATAACATGGTCACCAATTAATTTAAAATACAGACTGTTAGACCCTTGTATTTCACAGTATCACCAGGTGACTGATTATTTTCTGTTTGCAAATTTTTCATACTGTACATAGATTTCAATATTCAAAATCTTTTCCAAAGAAAGAACCAAAGGAAGCAGTTAAGGCAGAGAAAGAATTAGAGAAGTAGTTAAGGTAGAAAAACAAAAAGGGCAGAGTCTTGAACGAGATTGGGTCAAGTCGTGCAAGCGTTCGGGGGAAAGTCGTGAATGCTAAAGCAGGTGAAGTCATGAAAGCGGGGCAAGTGTTCTATGAAAAACTAAGAAATGAATGGGCACAACCAAAGAAACAAGTTTGGAAAACCATAGTAAGGGAGCAGTGAGGACCGTTAGATCAAAGCAACGATCAACGGTGGAGATTCAGTTGCAATCGCAGATCACAGGTTTTTTAGGATCGGTGCAAGGGTAAAGGTTAAAGTCAGTGAAGTGAAATTTGCGATGAAGTGGGACCCATTCACCCTTTCACCCGCCATGCCTCCTTTCCATTTCAATCCCCTTAAAAAATCATTAAACCTTACCTTTTTTCTGCCTTTACGCTTTAGCCTTTACCTTTTCATTTCATTGTTTCCCCTGCCACGTCACTTACCTTCTCCCCACACTTCACACTTCGCGTCTTTTAGAGTTTTCCTCCACACTTATAACTAAAAATTAAGAGTTGTGATCTACAGGCTGTGGTCCAGTCCCACCTTCCCTCCATGTCAACTCCTACTTCGCATCGCATCACCGATTACATTCTTCATAACTTAAACTGTAAATATTGTGAAGTGCGCAGATGCGATGCGACTTTAGAACTAAAATCTAAGCATTTTCAGGTCCGAGAATATGAGTTTTTACGTTTTTTTGTTGGAAAAAAGGGTTGAAACATGAAAAGAAGGATTTGGGTAGCAAATAAACCCCACAGGTCGAGTCAGGCAACAAAGGGCGTTCATGAAGAATTGTTATGTTATGATGGTATAAATGGAAAAGGCAGCAAAGCACATCAGCACAGTCACTAGTCGATGAAAAATGGCTAACCCTGCACCAGACTTAATCACCTAATGTCGATATTTTGAAAATTAGGGCCAGATGTCACAGGCATCATTTGTTGCCTCTTCGGGATCATCACATCCCACCTTCAAGCCTAATTTTGATTTATGAAGAGCCACTTGAGTTTTTCATTCTTGAAGAGTTACCTGAATTAATTCCACAGGCGGTGTTTTGTCAGATATTTTCTTCGTTCGGGCCTTGCATGGCCATACCTATTTAATTTTCAGTTGTTTGTAATAAATGAAGTTGGCCAAATTATATTAGGGCAACCGACTCAAGTTTTAGTTAAATACTTCTTGAATTTTCATAATCAAGCATTGGATATTTGGACCTTGCTGAAGCTTGCATTATAAGACGTATTGGAACTACGTAACTGTTTGAGCTGGGCATCAATAATAAAAGACTGTTCACAGGATTCTTGAGCTATGTTAATGGTGATGTTTTTCCTCTGTATTAATGTTTTCCTCTATCTTTTCACGTTGTGCATCAATTTATCTGATTTCAAAATAGAAAATTTAGATTAAGATTTTCTAAAAGAGCACCTTCATTCTGTCTATGTTTGTTATCTTAATATTTTCCTTTGAGACCTGAATGCAGAATTCAGATACGGTCTTCTCTGCATTTAAGTTTAAACTTAATCTCCTTCTACCATCCCATATTCACACTGCTAGTAAGATCCAGTCTGGATAGTTAGATTTCCCTGTGAATGCCCTTGAAAAGTTGATGCACAATTCGACCTTTATGACTCCATAGCTCAATGGATTAAGTTTTACATCTCTATCTGTCCAACCACCCAATAAATAAAAAAAACAACCCTCATTTCTATAACTAGCCTAATATCAACATTTATAATTATCAATCTAAATCATAAAAATAGAGAGAGCCCTCTCTGAGTCTAGGAAGACTAGGTCCTGGACTCCAAAGTGGTTTGATGTTGTCCTTTGTCATTTTTTCTTGCTAATCTTACAAATTACGGAATGAAAACATAATGGAAACTCCACTGGGGATTGAATTGTTGAAAAATCTTAATATTTCATCAAAACTCGGAAATCCCAGTCAAAACATTGTATGATTTGAGTGTTTTTCCAAGATTGGTATCTGGTTGTTGATGGTGGACAACAATCCAAACAAAAGAAAGTTGAAATCATCCACCTGGCGACTCCAATTCAGATCAGTTCCATTCAAAGACTCCACTGGAGGAAGGACCTAAAACATGACCAGTCAGCCTAGAAGGAGAATGTATTCAAGCCCAAATTGGATTCAAGAGATTATTGTTTTTATCTGTAACTATATTCAATCCTACTTTAAGCTTGATCAATAGTACACTGCTGAGATATACATTGACCATTGGTAGTTTGATGAGACTCAAGAAGCTAAGCCCCAAATTGTAGACCATGTACATACTTTTACATCTGTGCATATCCCTGATGCAATGGTAGAAAAACTAGTGGCACATGAGCCTTGTACTTCATCTCCTGCTCTTGAAAAAGCTCCAAATGGTTATAAGCCTCCTTCTTTACTGCCTATACCTGTAAGAGTCCCAGACAGATACAAGCCTCTGGTTTTTCCTCCTATCCTACATGACCTCCCTGCAAATTTTATCAATAATCTACCCATATTTGATGGACAAAATGAAAAGATCACTGTTGAAGAGCACATTCAAAATCTTGAGGATTTCCTTGATCTGTTTGAGGTGGGAGAAGATGATGTCTATATCATAATTTTTTCCCTATCATTGCAAGGAAAAGTTAAAAGTTGGTTTAAATATCTTCCAACTGCAAGCATTATAAATTTTCATAAATTCACTCAAGTTTTCCTAGATAGATGGGTGGTTGTGGGAAATGTTTTTCTCATCATAGAAGAGTACAACCATTTAAAAAGATAGCCTAGGGAGATAGTACAAAATTTTTCAGCCAGGTTCAATAAGGTATATCATTCAATACCTCCTAAGATAAAGCCACACCCAGGATGGGCTCTCTTGCACTACCCAGATTATTTTGATCTAGAGATGGCATTTCGGTTAAGAGAAAGGGACCCTACAACCTTGGAAGAAATGAAAAATGTGGCAGTTGATGTGGAAGCCAACCTGCTGAACAGGGAAGAAAAGTTAAAAGTAATGAAGAAGGAAAAAATAGAAAAAGAGAAACTGATATCTTCAGAGATAAAACTAGATATGCTAACAAACACAATCAATGAAATGATGCATATGATTAGCAGGAAAGAGGAAATTGCTGCTCAGACACTGCCTGTTCCATTAGTTCCGGAAAGGAAAAAAATCAATGTACCCAAGAAGTTTTTAGCCCATCCTAGACACCCTAAAATAGACAATGACTGTTTCATGTACTCTATCCACAACATAGCCAAAGATGAAGTCCAAAATCAGAAGGAGGCAAGGAAATCCTTAGCAACAATGCACATGATAAATTACCTTGCATACAGAGTCATCCATCTCAAATATTATTATCAAGGAAGACTATAAGGTTGAGATTGAGGCTGATTGTACAGAGCAACCAACACTGTCTCCATGGGAAGAAGAGGCCTGGTCACCACAATGCAAAGATGACAATCAAACTCTGCACGTTGTGCAAGATTGTAAAGAGGAAAATGCAGGAAGTTGTCGAGTAAGTACAAAACACCTTTCTCTATATTTTTCATCACTCTTAAGAGAGCATTAAAAGAAGGTTGAAAATAGGAAGGAGGAGGAGTGATCTAATTAATCAGTCAAGGAAGAGATGGGTGATACAATCCCTATTTTAGATTCGGAAGTCCTCCCCCCGAGTAATCTGGAAATCACAGAATCTGAAGTAGTGGAGGAGTCAACACATCTTGAGTCTCTACCCTTATGCTTTAATTCATTTCAGATTGTGAAAGGGAATGTGGATCACATTCTAGTTGATAATCATAGAAGAAGAGAACTCTCTCACCAATCAGATGAGGAAATCAGGGATGATAAAATATCTGTTTTAGATCCAGGGGTTCAACCCTTGTGTTCTTTTGAATGTCAAGTAGCATATGAAATCACAGAGTCTGAAACAGATGATGGATTGATCCAGTTTGATTCTCTACCTTTGTGATTTAATGCATTTTAGATTATAAAAGAGAATTGGGATCACATTCTGGCTGATAGTTATAAGAGAAAACATGAGGTCTCTAAAGAACCAACACTACCATTTGAAGCACCACATGACCCAATAGCAGACACGTTGCATGGTTTCTTCTTTCAAAGTCAATCTTCCCATGTTCATAATGCTCTCAAAAGCTGCTATGATATGGATATGACCCGATAGTCTTCCCCATTGTCTAATTCAGTAGAATTAGTGGTACAACACTCATAAGGTAGCATGCAAACATGTTCCAAGTTGATTGAAGACTAGGAGAGCACATCTATAGTACCAAGATATGAAGTTGAGCGGGTTGAGTCAGGATACCTAGAAATGATTCAAGAGTATATTGATCTGGTGGCTGTCTATATGGAGGAATTATTATTTACAAATCCATCACATATTTCCGGCATGTCAGTTGTTTTTCAAAGGTACCAAGATCCATGCAACACAAGATAAGGCCGGGAATTTCTATCAAACATCATTGTCAGGTTTGTCTCTGAACATGATGAAGAGTAATGAAAGAAAAAAGGTATTAGAACAATTTCTTGACTGGCTGCACTGGCATTATTGTATTTTTTAGAAGGGTATACATTTCAGTAGGGTAGGGTAGGTAGGTGTTCAAATAAGCTCAGTATTTTGAATAGTTTTCAAGTTTTATTTTTAGATTTCTTTTTATTTTCAGATCAGTGTGTTTCAGAATTTAGTTCTAGCACATTTCTGGTCTCACCATTGAAGTTTTCAAGGTGCAGTAGTATGTTCAGCTTGATGGATTGCAGTGGATAAGTTCAATTGTAGTTTCAGTTTAGATTTCAGTATGCTAATAAGCTGGCTGGACAAGCATATGGTCTATTTTTATCAATCAAAGTCAGGAGGAACAATCAACTAGTTTTCAGCCACAAAAGTTGTACCGGATCAAGTTGCAGGGTTGGGATAAGCCCAACGGATCAGGTCACTAGTCTACGATGTTCTTGACATCTCCTAAAGGAGATGCCATCCCCAGTTGGAGCCACTTTTAGACCCTTGTATTTCACAGTATCACCAGGTGACTAATTATTTTCTCTTTGAAAATTTTTCATACTGTACATAGATGTCAATATTCAAAATATTTTCCAAAGCAAGAACCAAAGGAAGTAGTTAAGGCAGAAAAAAAGCAAGGGAAGAGTCTTGAACGAGATTGGATGAAGTCATGCACGCGTTCGGGTCGAGTCGCGAATGCTAAAGTAGGTCAAGTCGTGAAAGTGGGGTAAGTGTTCTATGAACAAATAAGAAATGAACGAGCACAACCAAAGAAACAAGGTCAAAAAACCACAATAAAGGGAGCAGTGAGGACCGTTTGATGTAAGCAACAATCAATGATGGAGATTTAGTCGCAATTTTAGATCACAAGTTTTTCAGGATGGGCACAAGGGTAAAGGTTAAAATCAACGAAATACGATTTGCGATGAAGTGGGACCCATTCACCCATTCACCCGCCACACCTCCTTTCCATTTCAATCCCCTTAAAAAATCATTAAAACTTACCTTTTTTTCCGCCTTTCCACTTTAGCCTTACCTTTACATTTCATCATTTCCCCTGCCACGTCACTTACCTTCTCCCCACACTTCGCACTTCGCATCTTTTAGATTTTGCCTCCGTGCTTATAACTTAAACTTAAGAGTTGCGATCTGCAGGCCGCAGTTTTGTCCCACCTTCCATCCACGTCACCTCCCACTTTGAATTTCATCACCAATTACATTCTTCATAACTTAATATGTAAATATTATGAAGTGCACAGATGTGATGCGGCTTCAGAACTAAAATATAAGCATTTTCAGGTCCGGGTATATGAGTTTTTACACTGTTTTGTTGGAAAAAAGGGTTGAAACACGACAAGAAGGATTCGAGTAGCAAATAAACACCACAGGTCGTGTCAGGAGGCAAAGGGTGTTCATGAAATATTTTTATGTTATGATGTTAGTTATGGAAAAGGCAACAAAGCACATCAACACAGTCACTAGTTGATGAAAAATGGTTAGCCCTGCACCAGACTTAATTACCCAACACCGATATTTTGAAAAGCAGGGCCAAGTGTCATAGCCGTCATTCGTTGCCTCTTTGGGATACATCGCATGTCACCTTCAAGCCTAATTTTTATTTACAAATAACCACCGGAGTTTTGCATTCTTGAAGAGTTACCGAAATTAATTCCACAGGCAGTGTTTTGTTAGAGATTTTCTTCGTTCGGGCCTTGCATGGCCATACCTATTTAATTTTCAGTTGTGTGTAATAAATGAAGTTGGCCAAAGTAGATTAGGGCAACCGACTCAAGTTTTAGTTAAATACTGCTTGAATTTTCATAATCAAGGGTTGGAAAATTGGACCCTGTTGAAGCTTGCATTGTAAGAAGTATTGGAACTCCATAACTGTTTGAGCTAGGAATCAATAATAAGAGACCGTTCATAGGATTCTTGAGCTATGTTAATGGTGATTTTTTTCCTATGTATTAATGATTTCCTCTATCTTTTCATGCTGTGCATCAATTTATCTGATTTCAAAACATAAAATTTAGATTAAGATTTTCTAAAAGAGAACCTTAATTCTGTATGTGCTTGTTATCTTAATATTTTTCTGTGAGACTTGAATGCAGAATTTAGAGATAGTCTTCTCTGCATTTAATTTAAACCTTAATCTCCTTCTCCCATCTCATATTCACACTGCTATTAAGATCCAGTCTGCATAGATAGCTTGCCCTGTGAATGCCCTTGAAAATTTGATGCACAATTCGGCCTTTTATAACTTCATAGCCCAATTGATTAATTTTTACAACTCTGTCTATCTAACCATCCAATCAATAAATAAAAAACCCTCATTTCTATAACTAGCCTAATATCAAAATTTATAATTATCAAGCTAATTTAATCATAAAAATAGAGAGAGCCCTCTCTAAGTCTAGGAAGGCTATGTCCTGGACTCCAAAGTGGTTTGATGATGTCCTCTGTCGTTTTTTCTTGCCAATCTTACAAATCATGGAATGACAACACACACAGTAATCCACATTGCTTCTGATGAATCAAATTCCTCGTATATATGTATCAAATTTATGATACCACATCCTTGGTGACTGTTTAACACATACAAAGAATTTTTTAACTTGCATACCAGTTCTTTCTTGCCCTTCACCACAGAGCCTTCAGGTTGCTTCATTTATATATCCTATTCCAAATCCCCGTGAAGAAATGTTGTCTCCACATCCATCTATTCTACCTCAAAATAAAATTCTGTAGTAACAGGTAAAATTAATCTAATAGAAGCTACCTTAGCAAGAGGAGGAAAAATATCACCCAAATCAATTCTCGACACATGGGAATGACCTTTTGCTACCAATCGAGATTTTTATTTCTTCACCTTTCCTTCTACATTCATCTTCTTCTTAAACACCCATTTGTTGTTATGTTTCCTTCCAACTGACAAATCTACTAGATCCCAAGCCTCATTTTTGTCCAAAGGTTCCATTTCATCAACCATGGCCTCCTTCCATAGTTTTCCATCCTATGAATCTACTATCTCCTTGATAGTTATGGGATCATCATCAATAATAGATAAAGAAAAATTTGAATAGAAAGCAAATGGAATATACCTTTCTAGCTACCTTTTTTCTCAAACTGATCTTCTCAAAGCTGGAGTTTTTGGCTCTTCCTCTTGTGATTCTTGTTCTGCTATAGAGTCTGATTATTCCTCCTTTATATAAAACTCTATATTTTCAGATTCCTTTGGTAGAACTTAATGTTTAATAATAGTTTTCACTTATCTAAACACCACATCTCAGTTACACACAACCATCCTTATTTCTGGGTTCCAAAGCTTATAACCTTTTAAACCATCCTTATACCCAATAAAGATGCACCTTTGAGATTTACTATCCAACTTGGTTCTTTTCTCCTTTGGAACATGTACATATGCATCACAACCAAATACCCTCATGTGTGAAAGAGAGGGTTTCTTACCAGTCCATACCTCATGTGGATGCTAATCCTCCAACGTTGATTAAGGTGATCTATTAACCAGGTAATGTAGTCTCCATTTCCTCTGCGCTGAATTATTTTCCTAAATCGATATCAGTGAGCATGCTTCTTTCCTTCTCCATCAACGTCTTGTTCATTATTTCTGCAACTCCATTTTGTTGAGGTGTGTATGGAGTAGTATTTTTTCCTTCTATACCACAATTATTACAAAAATCTTCAAATTCCTTCTCGCAGAACTCACCACTATTATTTTTCCTCAACACCTTTATCTTCTTCTCTATCTAGTTTTCCACCAGAGCCTTAAATTCTTTAAATCTGTAAAATACTTCAGATTTCTTCCTAAGGAAATATATCCATGTATTCCTTGAGAAGTTATCTATAAATGATACATAGTAGACAAACCCACTCAGTGATAGAACCGACACAGGTCCAAACGTATCACTGTGCACAAGCTCTAATATTTGTTTCTCCCTCTTAGCACCAGAAGGGAAACTCACTCGATTATGTTTCTCATATACACAATGTTCACAGAAATCGAAATCCAAAGAGAAATTAGACATACCTTCTTCCATAACATTACCATGATGTATTCGAAGTCCCTTCTCTCCAATATTTCCAAGCCTTTGATGCCATAGCATTGTCTTTTCTCCAGAGACCATAAGGTTTTATGCTCCACTTTCAGGAACCACATAACTGTTATACCCATCAATAACATTTCTACCCAGAATCTTGTATAGAGTTCAAATCAGGACTCCCAACATCAATACTAGTGCTTCTTTAACCATCTTGCAGGTATCCTTCTCGAACACTATTTTTACACCTGCATCATCCATATTTCTTACAGAAATCAGATTTATAGCTAATACAACAATATGCAGAACCCCAGGAAGTGTTCTAATCCTTCCACCTTGAAAATTTAGCTTGGTTTTTTTGCGTCCGACGATTCTGGCCTTCCTATCATCCCCTAAGAAGACTTCACCACCATCATATTTCTCATACTCGTAGAACCAATCCCTATGGGGAATGAAGTGAAAGGATGGACCTCAGTCAATCAACCATGCCTCATGATATACATGTGTACTTGAAGAAGAAGCCAATTACACATCCCCACCTTCATATGAGGTGATTTTCGCCTCTGTAGAGGGAGCATCATCAGATCCCTTTCCTTTCTTAGGAGCTTTAGATCTACAATATTTTTTGAAGTGCCCTTCCTTTTCGCATTTCCAACACACTTTTATAGGTTTTCCTGGAGATTTAGATCTCCCTCTAGATTTAGATATCCCACTCGAGGAATTATTTTTGTTTCTATTCTGGGGTCATCCTCGTACAAACAAGGCATCTCCATTCCGTCCCTCCATATTTTTCCATCTCATCTCCTCCAACAGCAAGGATGAGACTTTCATCAAAATTCAAGGTAGTTGTATTGCTACCTAATTCAATAACCATACTATCCCATGAATCTGGTAGAGAACACAACAAATTTATGCACTTATCTTCATCTAAAATTTTAATATCAATAGATAAAAACTGGCTTACCACAATATTAAAGGTGTTTCGATGCTTTGTCACCGAGTCTCCATCCTTCATACCTGGGTTATACATAATTTTTCGTAGGAACGATTTGTTCACCGGAGAATTATATTGGTACAAAGTCCCTAACTTTTCCCACAAAGTCTTCATCATAGCTTCCCCTGATACATTTAACAATACTGAATCTGAGATACACAACTTTATTGTGCTCTTTTCCTTCCAATCTAAATTCGCCCAGTCTTCATCTGACATTGTCGTTGGTTTAGTACCTGGATCTACCGCGATCCAATGATCTTTATCCACCAACATATCCTCCATCTAGAGCTTCTGCAACTAAAAACTCTGACCATTAAATTTCTAGATCTCTATCTTTCCACTACTCACCATCTTCTTTCACTGCAAGAATCAATCTCGCAGATCTCCCACTGAACAGGGTCTACCATAGGCCCAAGAAAAACCCCTAAGAAACATAGGCGTCCCCTTGAATCCGAAACTGCTATGATACCAAATGTAGGTTTTAGCCCTATACAAAAATTACTTGCAAATGAATTCTTAAAAACAGAAAATAATAAATGGCGAGAACATAAACATAAAACACATATACACAGATATTTTCTCCTAGATCCCAAAACCGGGACTACCAGATTTATTTTTCATTATGTCATTGTGTTACAATACATATATATACATGTCTAAGAATTTATAAACCCTAATCCATTAACCCTGGATTAGAACATAACTGTAGTTCCCTTGACCGGATCTACAAAATACCACGGGCATAAAACCATCATGCTTAAAACCATGTGCAAAACCCATGCACAAAACCATAAGTAGGTCCTGCCACCTAATATAGGGCCCAAAAAAAAAATCATGGGGCATTTCCCTGGACCCCATGAAGGGAGGCTATCTCCCCCTCCAAACCCTTTGATGAGGGGAGGTGGGGACTTCTCCCCCCTATTGTGCCAGGCACAATGAACACGGGGGTTATCGCCCCCGACGTGTGCGACTAGTCGTGGAAATAATATGACACACACCCAAAATTCTCCCACATGTTGTATTATTTTCCACAGAGGGGGTTATCGCCCCCCCACGTGTGTGACTAGTCATGGAAATAATATGACACACACCCAAAATTCTCCCACATGTTGTATTCTTTTGCACATAGGGGGTCATAAGAGAGCTCAATCATTAGACCAACCCTCCAATTCCAATTTTTTCTCTACACCAAGAAAAATTCTCCTTGCTCAAAGACTTTGTTAATGCATCTACAACATTCTTCAAAGTGTCCACCTTTACCATAAAAACATTTTTTTCCTCAACCATATCCCTCATAAAGTGATACTGAGCATCAATGTTATTTGTATTTGAATGATAAGAAGGGCTCTTTTCCAAGAAAATATCACTTTGGTTGTCATAATCTATCCTTATAGCTCGTTGTAGCAACCCTATACTTGAACACAATCTCTGCAACCAAACCGCTTCCTTGCTTGCATAAGTGGCTGCCATGTATTCAGCCTCTGTAGTTGAAAGAGCCACTATATATTGTCTTTTTATCATCCAACTAATTGCTCCTCCAAATAGTTTAAAAACGTACCCACTTGTAGACCTTATCTAATCTAGATATCCATCCCAGTCTGCATCAACAAAGAAAAAAATGTCCAAAACTCTGTCCAATCCTGGTCTTCCTTGGTAGCACAGAACATAATCACTTATGCCACAAAATTATCTGAAAACCCACTTCATTGTTGTCCAATAATCCTTCATTGGTTTTGACACAATCCTACTCAATACTCCCACTGCATGTGCAATGTTTGGTCTATTACAAACCATTGTGTACATCAGGCTACCCATTACAATTGCATATGGAACACATGACATGTCCTCTTCCTCTTATTGTGTCTTATGACATTGTTCAGCAGAGGACTTTACACCTACAGGAATAGGAACCTTCACCGTTTTACTATCCTGCATATTAAACCTCTACAATATTGTCTCGACATACTTACTCTGGTTTAACCAGAGCTTCCTCTTTGCCTGACCTTGTTTAATTTCCATGCCTGAAATATAGTTTGCAGCACCAAGATCCTTCATGTAAATTTGGAGGAAAATTGGGTCTTCAAATCCTGGATAATTTATTTGTCATTTCCAATCAACAACATATCATCCACATACAAGACCAAATAAATAACATGGTCACCAATTAATTTAAAATACACACAGTGATCTGATTTTCTTATGGTGAAGCCAAGTCCTCGTATATATGTATTAAATTTATGATACAACATCCTTGGGAAAGAATATAACACACACCCAACACTCTTCAGAGAAAAATACATGTCTGAACATTATTAGGATAGCAAGGAAAAAGAGTTATATGAAATTAAGATGGGGCAACTATCAAATGAGGAATATGTCACCAAATTCCTAAGTCTATTGAGGCATGTACCACATCTCAAGGATGAGAAAGCTAAAATTCAAAGGTACATCAGTGGGCTACTAATGGCATTTTGTGATCAAATCGAGCTACTGGAACCACCTACATTGAAGGACACTATTGAAAAGTTGAAACAATGATCTGAGTAGGAAAACCATCATCCAAAAATCAAAAGCAACTCACAGGAAAAGGATAGTGCTAGAAATAAGAAAATTTGACCGAAGAAATGCTCATAAAAGAGAGAAGGTAAGGAACGAAATCATGAAATAAAATATAAGAAAAAAGTTAATGTTGTTGTTAAGAAAAATGTGCAATAGACAACATCAAGAGAACCTGAGTTAGAGGATTGAGAGCCACTCACAAGCTATAATTTTGGGGAAAACCATAAAAGAAGGGATTGTCCACATTAGCAAAATGTGGGACCAAAGATATACAATGCTCAGGAATATTTCTTAGTGGGTGATGTAGCTCGGAGTGTTCCAATAATTTACGCAGCAGTGGACAGCCTACAGGAAAATCACCAAGCATCCATCATTGAGATGGAAGGTAAGTTACATGATCAAATTATTTCCATTTTAATTGATATAGGTTCTAATTATATTTATGTTATCCAAAATCTTGTTGATAAATGAAATCTAGTGAGAGAATTGCATGAAGAACCATGGCTAGTTAAGATAGAAAATGGAAAAAAAAGTAAGGTCAACCATTGGGTAAGGTCTTGTGCATTTGAGCTTAGTGGCATACCCAAAAAATACCGCTTGAATGTATTTTCATTAGGTGTGTATGGCATATTGTTGGGCATGGACTGGTTGTACCTATATAGAACCAAGGTAGATTGCTACAAAAAAATAATTGAATGCTTAGATTAACAAGGAGAAAAAAGGTTGTTGCAAGGCAGGAAAAAACCAATTTCAGTACAATTGATCACTGCTATGCAAGCTAAACGTAAAAGCAGGAAATGATGCATGTGTTTTTTAGTACAATTCGCTAGGAATGAGAAACATGACAGTGAAATGGAAGATGATGAAGCTGATATGCTAAGGAAGTACCATTTTTTGCAGTAGTATGTGTATGTCTTCCCAGTGGAGGTTCCCGGTTTAACTCCTTACTACGAGATAGATTTCTCGATTGATCTAATACCCAAAGCATCACCAACATTCAAGTTACCATATAGAATGATCACCCCATAGTTGGTCGAGCTGAAATTGTGGCTAAAAGAAATGCTTGACAAGGGCTACATAAGATCGAGTGTGTCTCCATGGGGAGCACCAGTATTGTTTGTAAAGAAGAAATATGGAACCCTTTGATTGCGAATTTATTATAGGCATTTAAATAAGGTGACCATCAAGAATAGGTACCCATTACCAAGGATTGATGATCTTTTTGATCAGTTGAGAGGAGCAACAGTTTTTTCCAAAATTGACTCGAGGTCAGGATACCATCAAGTAAGTATCAAAATTCATAAATTTTATTTTATGAAAAGATATGGGCACTATGAATTCATAGTGGTACCTTTTGAGCTTACTAATACCCCTTCCACGTTCATGTTACTGATGAACAATGTTATCCGTCCATATCTGGACAAGTTTGTCATTCTGTTTGTTGATGACATATTAGTGTATTCTAGGACAGAGGAAGATCATGATAAGCACCTGGTTGCAGTGAATCAATTGTTAAGGGAGCACAAGTTGTATGAAAATCCCAGTAAGTGTGGTTTCTTCTAATCACATATACATTATTTAGGGCATATTGTCTCTAAGGAAGGGATCTCAGTTGCTCCTGAAAATATCAAGGCCAAAATGGAGTGCCCAACTCCAAATAATATGTATGAGGTTAGATCATTCATGGGATTGGAAAGATATCACATGAGATTTATCATAAATTTATCTAAGATAGGGAATCCCATCACAACTTTGTAGAAAAAAAGACAAATATTTGAGTGGACTGCACAATGTATATAAATATTTGAGTAGTTGAAAGCAACTACTCACCAATGCACCAGTGTTAAGAATTACAAATCCTAACAAGGATTTTTTGGTGTGCACATACGCCTGCAAGGAAGGACTCGATGGAGTCTTAATGTAGGAAGGGCTAGTACTATGCTATGAATCCAAGAAGTTAAATGAACATGATGTGAATTATGTAACTCATGATTTAGAGTTGGTTGCCATCTTTCACGCTTTGAAAATGTGGAGGCATTACCTCCTTGGCAGAAAATTTACACTCTTGACAGACCATAGTGGGATCAAGTATTTGTTCAGGCAATCCAAGTTGAATGAGATACAAGAAATATGGTTGGACATGCTCAATGAATTTGACTTTGAAATTAAGAGAAAAAAAGGAAAATAAAACAAGGTTGTTGATGCCTTGAGTAGAAGGACTCAAGTGAATCACTTGGAAGTTGTAAGTTATTACAAAATATACCTGATAGAAAGGGTAAAAGGAACTAGGAAGCAAGATGAAAAATATCAGCAAGTGAAATAATTTTTTTTTGAAGGGTGGTGAGGATTAATAATATCACCTCACTGAAGATGACCTAATGAGGTTTAAAAACATAATTTATGTGCCAAACAGTGATGAAATTAAAAGGTTATTAGTGAAAGAGTTCCACGTTAATCAATTTTTAGGCCACCCAAGATATAAAAAAAACCATTACAACCATTAAAAGTACTATTAATGGTCAATTTTAAAAATAAAGTGGTTTATTTTGTGGCAAAATTCATATAATTCTAGAATGTAAAGGTCGAATGCAAGAATCGAATAGGATTGTTGCAGCCTATTCCCATTCCAGAATGGAAATTGGAGGTAATTTCTATGGATTTCATTATTGGATTTCCCATAACTACTAAGCAACATCATGCAATCATGGTGGTGGTTGACAAGCTAAGCAAGGTAGCTCATTTTGTGGTAGTCAAGTACAATAACTATACAAGTGATATAAAACATATATTCATAAAGGATATTGTGAGGCTAGATGTTATCCCCAAAAATATTATGTGAGACAGAGATTTTAGGTTCACATCAAGGTTTTGGAAAGAATTGTTTGCGGGTTTCGGAACATAATTAGAATTTATTACAGCATATCATCCACAAACAGAAGGGAAAACATAGAGGACTAATATAATCCTTGAGGACATGTTAAGGATGTATATAATGCATCATCCCAAGAAGTGGGAAGAATATATTCCACTCATGGAGTTTTCCAACAACAATGGATACCAAGAATCCATAAATATGGGCCCATTTGAGGCATTGTATGGTAGGAGTTTCAACATTCCTATTAGCTAGAGTGATCTTATGAATAGGGTCTTTGTTGGCCCTGATATGCTCAAGGAAATGGAGAAGAAATTTCAAATAATAAAATATAATTTGAAAGTGGAACACGATAGGGATACGAGCTATGCAAATCGACATAGGGTGCAGAAAGAGTTCCAAGTTGGGGAGAATTTCTATCTAAGAATTAAACCCAAGAAGAGTTCCCTACGGATTAGGACATGTGCCAAGTTGGCACCATAGTGTTGTGGTCCTTTTGGTATCCTCGATAGGATCGGACCAATGGCATATAGGATGGATTTACCTCCATCGGTTAGAGTTTATGATGTTTTCCATGTCTCTTTGCTTAAAATATATGTACGTGATTCTAATCATGTGATTGATTGGTTTATGATATAAGTGGAACTAGAGGGATAATACCAACGATAGCCAACGTGTATTCTAGACTAGAGGAGTCACATGATCCATAATCAAGCCATAGAGCAAGTCAAAGTGTAGTGGAAGCACTTTGGGCAAGAGGAGGCAATGTGGGAAATGGTTGAGGCCATGAAAGCTAATTATCCTTTTTTTTTTGTTGGTTAAGGAAAATGTGTATATAGTTGTAAATAACGTATAGAGCCATGTGTATAAAGCTTCATAAGTTTTATTTATTTATTTTATTTTTATTTATTTATTATTATTTTTTTTATTTTTTATTTTTATTCATTTATTATTTTTACTAGTATTGCATATGAGTAGAAGAACAATGAGGGCAGTTTTCCCTCAAGGGCGAGGGGTCTGTGACAACCCCACCCATGGCTCTCTCATCAAACACATTTTAAATATTTTTATAAATATGTAAAATTTAAAAGAGGGGGTTGAGTCAATGGAAATGAATTCTAGAGTTGAGGATGAGGGTTGTGTTAGGGTCCCGTGATTTGGCCGATTGGCTAGCCAAATGACGATGTAACATCAAACCAAGCTTTGGAGCCCAAGGACCTAGCCTTCCTGGACTCAGAGAGGGCTCTCTCTATAAGTGCAAAAGATGTCGGTGTGTTTACTTGCGGTGTTTTGATATTAGGCTAGTTATGAAGTATGTTTTTAGTTTTTTGGTTTTTTAAGTTTGTGAGGAATGAAACTGATCAAATACACAAACTGGATGACAAGATGTAGATAAATTGGGCTATGGGGTCAAACAGGTCAAGGAAACTTATGAGGTGATGATGTGAAGCTGCTGTAGGGCCGATTTGATTCACAATAGAAGGGATCTCTGGGAAAAATGGATTAAATGAACAATAAGTTGGTGAAAGACAAGGGATTTCAAGTGCAAACTAGTTAATAGCAGACATAAACATGTAATAGCAGGCCATTAATCATGCTAGGAATCCATCAACAAGCCTTCAACATTCCTCAAAAGCATCAAAGAGGCAGTCCAAAAATCATAACTCAAGCGTATTCTTCAAAGCTCATATGACCAATGCATTAATTCTTCTCTCAAGTTCAGCCTCCGATTTACAATGAGAACCATGGGATAAATAGGCTAGAAGGAGGAAAACCTCATGGAGCAACTAGCTATCCCATTGGCCAAGTCAAAATATCTAAACTTGTCCTTGAGGCTTTGCAAAGCCCAAGGCACAAAATATCCCATAAAATATCTAAAAAGCTGCTAAAAACGGAAATTATATTGACTTTACATGATTTTCCCATGATAAAAATAGCTTAACGCACATTTGGGAAAAGCAGATTTTTGGAGTTCAAAAATTACAAAAATACTTCATATTTATGCCTGAAAAAGGTCCCCTGACTTGCTGGATGCAAATGGAAGCCTTCCCGATGTCGAAATGAGGCTCATGATGGCTCGTTGGAAATCTCTCTGTGTCTTCTTTCCAATGCAAGTGGAATCATCTCAATCTGATCTCTGAAAGTCCCTCAAAACTGTACCTGTGTGCAAAAACCCAGAAAATAGCAGGCTGCTGATATGGCGGGCAGAATGTGCAAAATGAGGCTGTTTTTCGCCAATTTGGAGGGGCGAATGATCTTCAAATGCCCTGAAAATCGCTGGGGAGCTGATCATGAAATTATGGAATCCATTGGTATCACCCTCCTCCTTTGACGACTCATCAAACTGAAATGGCGCATTTATGAGTTTTGGCGAAAAACCCAAAAAATGCCAAAAAACAAAAAGTTTTCGAAACAGGCCCAAAATTGGCATGCATGACCCTCAAAGGTCCATAGAGACATGCTCCGAAGCTGAAGCCAAAATATCAAGGGCTGATGTGCTTTTTGCTTCTTTTCGTGCTAGGCGCCTCTCCTTCAATTTCTTCAATTTTTCTTGTGCCACCTTCAATTTGCGCCTGGCAAATTGATTTAGCTTCTGAAAGTGGAGAGTTCTCTTTCTCTGTAGCTCAAGATCCCTGTTTGCCTTCTCAAGCTTTGTTTCCAAATGCTGGTTGGCCCTCTCAAGCCATACTTCCTTGTTTTCCTCAATTTCCTGTTCAAAGAGGGCAGTGAGAGGAAAGGCATCGAACTGAGCTTGTTTTTCTGCTCTTTGTTTCTCCAAGGCTTTTCTAAGCCCGATGGTCCTAGGCCTCTTTCGCCTAGGTTGGTCCTCTTCCTCTTCATCATCAAATTCGCCAATGAGCTCTTCAATTCTTACTTGCGCCTTTTCTGCCTCCTTTTTCTACTTGATCGCCCTTGCCTCATGAATGGCTGCATGATACTTCATTTGTTTGTTTTCAACCTCCAAGAAATGGTTGAAATTCCTCGCCCTTTGAAGATCTTCTTGTAACACCTCAATTTTCCCTTCTTTGTGAATGAGGAGGTTTTCAAGGATGCGGGCCTCATTGTCACTGTCATCGCTTGGTATAGGGATGACAGCTGATTTACCTCCATGCTTGGCACTTTCTCCAACTGCGCTTTTTCCTTTGAAGGCCAATCTAGCGCTTTTTCTCCTTGGCAAGCTAGAAGTTGTCCTTTTGGGCAATTTCCTCTTTTTAGGAACAGTTTTGGTCACTGTCAAGGAGGCAGCTTCAGCTTGCTGTCCTTCCTCAACACCCTGTCCAGCTTGTGGCTCAAAAGATGCTTCAATTGTTTGCTCAACCTGCTGCTCTTCAATCTCTGTCTACTGCTGTTCCTCTTCCAACTCTGGCTGCTGCTGACCAACCTCAAACTGCTGTCCCTCTTCCTGAATTTGCTGCTGTTCATCAACCTCTAGCTGCTGTCCAATGATATCTAACTGCTGCTGTCCCTCAAAATCTGGCTGCTGCTGCTCATCATCCTCCTTTTCTCCCTGTGGCTCACTGCCCTCTCCTTCTCCCCGTTTACTTGGCTGCCCAGTGGTCATCTTGAGTTTTTTAGGGGTAGGCCTACTAGATAAAGGCACTGGGCGATGGATGGGCTGAGTAGGAGACACATGAACAGGAGGGACAGTGGCGAAATCGGCATGGCTAATGAATAAATCCCATGAAACTCCTTTCTTCTCCAGCTGGTGTAAGAAGATGATTTTGATCAAGGACTGATGAAAGAGAGAAGGGATTTGCTGAAGTGGAGCTTTCTTTTGGACAGTAGCTGCCATTTTCTCTATGCTTTTGGACAAAAAGTATGGAAGGTTTAATTGCCTGCTCCTGGTAAAATGCATCAACAAGCGAACATGATAGGAAAATATTTGGCTAAACCTCCCTTCACAAGTGAAATATCTCATTATGGCCTTCATCAGTGGAGCATAACTATCAAGAAGATAGGAGAAAGGAAAAATAGCAGTGATGGTCTCCCTATGTTCCGGCTTGATGAAAGGTTTATAATCCTCCAGATCAAGATGCGCTTGCTTAAACCACTTTTCACCATGATACGGGATCTTGGTAGCCTTGGATACATACCTTGGGGAGATTTTGAATTCAAGACCTGCTAACTGGAAGTGTTTGTCCTTGAATCTCAAAGCGCACAAATGTGTAAGTGGCGAGAAACTCTTGACTTCTTCTATCCTCTGACAGAAATCAAGACAGCCTACTTCATGAAAATTGAAAAGCACTGATGGGTGAGCATTGATTTCTTCTATGGAGATAGGCTCATATCTCTTATGTTGTCCGCCTTTGTGATCTCGTTTTGGAGGCATTCTGACTTGAAACAGGTTTTGGAAGAGGCACACTGCCTTCAATGTATGAAGAATGCTCTGCTGGATTGAAACTGGCCACGACACTGCTTGGATAGTTATGGACCCTGTGATTTTGACTAAAATGCAACAATGCTTCCTTGAATAAGCCCCCTCTACACTTATTAACAACAGTTCTTCAAATCTGGATACACTTCAGCTATGTATCCTTCTTAACAATGGTACTATGTGTAAGAAACTGCTTTGTAGATTCTCTGTGCACAGTCTTGAACAATCACCCCTCTTGTGACTTCGTTAGAGGCCTGCTTACACTTGTATTTGGGTCTTCAACACCAAACTTCAAAAATAATAACCCTGTTCTTCAGACCATTTATCTTGAAAAATACCTCTGTTAGCAGATTTCTGTGAAGACCACACAGTGGAAAAAAGGAGACCTTTTGGTTAGGTGAAGTGTTCAGGAAAACACCTTTCACTTGTGACTTTTGAGAAGTCAATCATCACTTTTACACATCTGGCTTTAATGTACACTTGATCATCAACAAATGCCCAATCACTAACCACCCTACCTTCTAGAAGATGGCCTTGTTTCACCTTCAGAAAACTCTGTTCAACAATCTTCAGAATGATACAATGTAGTGCAATGAAAAAAGGCAGACTTAGTTTAGGTGTGAAATCAGTGCAACAGTGGTTTTTAGGAAACAAACTCTCTGCTTTGTGAGTTTAAGAGATCAACATAATACCTACACCTCTGTTTTAATATCAAATGCAAACACCAAGCACTCCGCCCTTTAGACAGTGGCCATTTCCACTTGTGAAATTTTGAGAAATTAACACTTACTTTGGTTCCTCTGCCCTTAATGTCAAAATCTAGCCATCAACCATCTCTGTTCTTTACTATGTTGTCATCTTTGGAAGCTCTCTGTCAATAAGTCTTCAACCTGTACTTCTGTTTTAATATCAAATTTCAAACACTAACAAATTGTTCTTCAGAAAAAGGCCCCCTTTTTTTGTGAAGTTTTAAGAGAACAAGAAAAACTGCCTTTGTACCTCTGCCTCCAGAGTTAGAAAAACATCAATGAAATCTGCCCTCCAATGCAACATTTACTCGTGGAGTCTCTTTGTCAATCAATTTTTAACATGATAATGAGGTGAAGAAAGAGGGCAAACCTAGGTTAACAATACATAGTGCTTTATGAGGGACACTTTTCTTGTGAAGTTTTTTAAGAAATCACTGGTATACCTCTGCCTTCAAAGTTCAGATTCGACCACCAACAAACCTTGCCCTCTAGAAAAATGGCCCTATCCACCCTTAGGAATTCTCTGTTAATAAACTTATTGCAGTGAAATCTAGTGAAATAGGAGGGGCAGTTTGTTACAAAGGAGTGCTTGTAAGATAGGCAACAGTCATTCTGCTCTTGAAAACTCTGCTGTCAATAGATACAATGATTTTGAAAACGATACAAAGGGTTCTCAGCCACAAAACCTCGTATTTCAATCACTTCATCTCACTGTGTAGGAAACTGCTTTTGTTTTTTTAGCAAAATAGCAAGGTACGGGATTTTCAAACAGTTTTATCACTTATCAACACCTTGCACATGATGGGAGATCATAAAAATACCTCGAAAATGATGGATGCTCGCTTGAGAGGATGCAAGAAACCCTGGGCAGTTTGAAAAAGGGGCGCGGCAACCTCTGGAGAAAACCCGTCGCGCCGGAGGAAGGTGTCGGGTGGACTTGTCGTGCGGTCGGGCGGCCACCTACAGGCACGTCGCGCCCGACTACAGGCACGTCGCGCCGGCGTTGAAAGCCTGTGTAAAATGACGCCCAGGCACATCGCGCCAAATTCCAGGCCTGTCGCGCCGCTGTTGAATGCAAATTTCTGAATTTTCGCCCAACTTTCTCGCTTGCTGATGCTGGATGTGAATGGGATTTTGACTCTAGCCTTTTTGAAAGTGAATTTCCCATTCTTATATTTCAAACTTATATCGTTTTTCAAAACAAAACAATATCAACGGTCATTCTATTTTTAAAAGGTAAAATAGAACCGTGGTTTGGCTTCTTCTGTGGAGTTTTTGTGTTTGAAAAACCTTCGGATTTTTTAACTTTGGTACGTTCAAACTTGCTTTGGAGATTTGCCAATCATTTGATCACATGTAGATTGCGGATATTAGCACAGGTGTGGGGTGGAGAAACTCCGGCTTTTTCTTTGGTGGACTTTTCAATCACTAACCTTTAGACCCTGAAACAAAACTCCATAATCTTGGGACTATTTTTGCCACTGTGTCTAATGGTACAGGTATCAGTGGCTGCATTCTTTATGACCTGCAATGTTCTCCAAAGAGGGGCATTTTTTACTATAATCCCCTGCTTGACAACTCATCATGCCACAACTCTGCCACTGTTTATTTAATACTGTGTCTTTGTGCTAAGTCTGCCCTTTGGAATGATGACAACCGTGTTTGTTTTAAGACTTATAAACAGTGGCAATTTCATCAAAACCAAACTCTTCTGCCTATTCATAAGATTGTATACCCATTTGCCTCTTTTATCAAAAAAAAACAAACCTGTAGAATATGAAAACAGGGCTTTTTGATACATGGTCCTTACTTTGTTTTGATCAGTGTATCGAACCCCTTTTTGTTAATGGAAACATTTCATGACTGAGCTGTGTTCAATGTTTTCCTCTCTTGGCGACTGTTAGCAAGGAAAGGCTATTCATAATGCACCAAAACATTTGAAAGCTGTAAACACCATTTCTTGAAAGGCGCCTCTTTGGACCTTTGATATATGATATTGTTTTGCTGCTTGACTCCTTCCTTAATGAGAAAGTCTTCTTTTGATATCAGTGGCACACATATGTTCAAAATTGTCTCTTTGTCTATTCATAGCATTGTATACCTGTCATCATGAACAATACTCAACCTTGGTCACCGTTTTACTTTCCCATTGATACCGTCTAGTGTTTCACAAGTTTTTTTCTAGATCAGAATACACTTTTAGTTGCATCTTCTACCTTAGATTATTTTGGTTTGCTCAGAAAGGATTTCCTCAGATTTCTGGATAGGTGATCATGGAATGTCTTTACCCCTTTTTAAATCAACTGCTCCTTTGGCATTAATAGCATACAATGTGTTCAATACCTTCTCTTTTCCACTAGATGTACTGTCTGACAGATAGTTATTGAAAATAGGAGTATCAGTATCTTTACATTATCAGAACTGTCATTCATCTGTGTAGTGACCTTGTTTCAGTCTTTGGTATCCTTCCACTGCTTTCTTGCATCAATCAGTTTCAGCACCCTGCAGTAGTTTTGGCCCTCTACTCATGCATGGAGGAGGCTCTTCATCAGATAAGGTGTCCGGAGACATTTCTGACCACTAGGCTCGACACAGCCTTTTTCTGAATGTAGTGGTAAGAAACCTCTTGAAAAACATCAGTCTTAGCATCTTCATTTGTAAGCATCATTGTGTGTCAGCAGAAAACCCTAGCCAGAGTAATATTATTTCCCTGTACTGTCATAAGGCTGATTTTAGATATTTGGCTTGTTGCATCTCATGATTGATTATTTTAACAAACAAACTTTGTGACTATAAAGGCCAGTGTTTCCTTGAAATAACCAAGCACTTCCTCTTGCCTGTGTAATGGCATTGGTTATCATCTGTTCTATTTGATCTTGTAGATAGACAGGGTCCTTATGCTTTGGAATTTTCACTCATGACAGGCCTTCTAAAGCTTCAACCATTCACCTGACTTGAAAGTTTCAGATGATCTCTTTTATCAAATCAGACTCTCCTTTCTTTTGAGCCAGCATATTTCAAGCTCCATTCCTGTGATAATCATCCATTACCTTCATGAAACCTGAAGATACTGTTTCATTGTTTCAGTAGAGGCAAACCTGGACTTTCGCAACCTTCGGAGTCAATCACTGGCCTGCGCCCTCTGCTTATGGATGAAGGAGGCGCCCTAACCCTCTGCTTGTAAATGAAGGAGGTTCTGGGCCTTGACAATTTACCATTTTGTTGAGACAGTGGCGACCCTTTCTTACTGTGATTTTCATGCTGGAAAGAGCTGTAAGGTCCTGATGAGTGACTTTTGTTTTGCAGCTTCATCTCAGGCTCATAATACACTTAGAAGCAGTTGTTCCTCTAACTGTAAACTCAAACATTTACTCCATGAGATGAAATATATTTCCTGTCTTTGTAGAACCATAGAAAACTGTGAAAAACCTAATAGTCAGCTTGAGATTGGATTTTATGCAGTGCTGAGATCTAGGGGGGTATGAGTGGCGCGACTTAAGGCTGTTTGTCAACTTCATTTTGCAAATTAAGGGATCAGTCATGGTAGGTCTGCTGCAGATGGGGGCTTTTTTGGCTTTTTGATGATTGCCAAAGGTGAAATGTCCTAAACGCCACTTCCTAACATAGGGGAGACCTTTGAAACAGATGTGGATTTGCCTTTTAAAGCTGATGAGCAGACCAATAAGGCTGAGGTTAGATAGGATTGTTGACAAGGAGGTTGTGGTTTTGCCAGGGGTGGACTGAATAGGTAGAAAGGTGAAAAAAGTTTTGGGAGGGTTTTCTGGATGACATATTGACATAAGGAAATCAGTTTCTAGAAAACTCAGCTGAAGATATAGTCATCACTAACATGTAAAAAATACTGATGGCTAACAGTGGCTCCATTTGGGGAGGGCAGCTCCTCGTCAGGAGGTGTCCAGAATTCAGATTTTTTGATTATGAAGACCAGTGCCTTATCCATTGGCGCAACATTTACCCTTCTCTTGATGTTATTTCTAAAAAGTGTCAGCATGTTTAACATCAATGATACTTCTACCTACCCCACTATCTTTCCTAGCATTTTTTCTTCTGTTTGGTGCATTTGAACTAGCAGCCTTTTGACAATGCATATTTTTCTTTTTGCAAAATGAAACTATCTACTTCTACTCTTATATCTGCCGGGAGTTCAGATTAAGCTGATGAAATCCTTCATTTCTCTACCTAAAACTAGATCGACTGTCAAGATTAAGCAGTTTGACAGGATTTCATTCTCTAATCTATAACATGAAATTTAAAAATGATCAAATCAGGATTAAGCAGTCTGATTTGTCATGCATTTGCGGCATAAAAGACAAGCTGCACACAAATATTATTCTGCAACAAAGGAAACTAGACAAGCGGGGCTAAGATGTACAATGTGTTTTCATCCCTCGCTTCTCTCTTTGGTTCTGTTTTAGGCATGTGGAACCAGAATCTCTCCCTAATCTAAGCTCTGTGATAAGTCAATCTTACACAATGTTGACTATCTTGGCGCTCACTAACTTATCAACAAATAAATTTAAACATGCTCAGCTATGATTAGGCTAGATAGCTGAACAAGACATTGAAGCACTGGTAGCGGCATTTAGACTTGCTCGCTTTCCGAAAGACTATTTTTTGGAACATGGGGCCTTTGTTCTATCTTCACTTGCCCTTTTTCTGCTTTTTACTGTTTTTGACTTTCCTATCTTTTACTGTTTTTGATTTTTCTATTTTTTCAATATTTCAAACAATGGTATGTACAATGACTGAAAATGTTTCAAACTCAAAAATCTTGGAAATGACGGAATTTCAGCATCTTATCCTCCTCTCACCCTTGGCCCACTTAACTCTTGAAAAGAGAAATTTGGGAAATTTTCTCTCTCTAACATGACATAGGGATTCATGCAAGAATCTCTAAACAGCCCAGTATCCTCCCTCTGTACCTCTCTGAATATCTGATTTCCACTCCTTTCCTTACTGTATGCTTTCTTCAGGTAATGTATGTACTCTTGATAATTTTTGAAATAGATAGTGACATCATCAAGGTATGCAAAAATACAGAAATTTAACACTAGGAACATGGTCTTTATGAACAGATCTCTGATATTGGGTGGTTTAGCAATTTTGAACTTGAAATCAGATTTACCTCCCGCAAAATGGAAAAAATCTTTAAGTTGTCTACTTTGTAAAGGAATTTGATGATTATGATCTAAAAGATGATCTTGCAAGAATACATCATTAGAAACATTTTCAATTGGTGAATCACGATCTTGAGTAGAACAAACATGATTTTTGTTATATGGAGATGCAGTATTATTTCTAAAATCAAAGCAGATTCTATGGTCATTATTTTTCTCCTTGATCATTTCAGTTTGTTTCAGTTTGCTGTGTTTGTTTCTGTTAAAGTTGTTCTTTGGGGAAAAGGTAGTGATACAATATTTTCCCTTGTTTTTCCTGTAGAGACTAGTATTTTGCATGAGATTCCTGATTTTAGCCTTTCTAAGTTCTTCATGAAAAGACAAAATATGAGCCAATTTCAGTAGTTCAGGTATGCCGGGATTATAACTGTCATCTTTGCTCATAAAAAGTTTATTTGGCATTTTCTCAAGATGTTGAGCTACTGAGGTTATAGTCAAAGTTTTATTTGCAGTAGGAGGGTCACATGATGGTAAATATTTGAGGTATGGTAGAAACATCAAACTCCCTTTCTCCCGGGTTCCAAATAGGTTTATGATGTGAAGGTCTTCTAAAGCTTTTACCCGGAAGAAATTTCCACAAGTTACTGCTGGTGTTTGATTAAGGCTAGAGCAATTTGCTTGATAGTACATGAGATTTTGTGCTTCTTGCTCTAATCCTACTTGGGAGGGGGGAAACTTACTTTCCTCAATACACAGTTGTTCATGATCATGGTAGTTTTGAGCGTCAAGCTCATCATAAGGTACCAAGGACAACTGATGTGGTGGATCTAAGTCTATATCAGCTTCCTCTGACTCTTCCTCCAAGTTTACATCAATATGCATAATGAAAGAGTTTAAGTCGGAGCACAAAGAACACATTGGAATGTTATCGGGCCTATCTTGACTGCTAATCATGTATTTCATGTGTGATTCGTGGTAGAGTATCCTGTTCTGACCAAACACAGGAATTGTGGCATATGACATGTCCAGTTGAATATTCCCTTGGAGTTTGGCTCCCCAAGATCTTGATAGAAGCATCCCATACTTGGGAGGAATGTCTGCCACTACTATATCCATGATTAGATGTTTCGCGGGTATTTGGGCCAGACTAAAGCAAAGGTCTTTAATTAAACCTAGGCATTGGACTCTGCTTGAATCAAATGAGTATAAGTCTTTGTATGGTCTTGTGATTTCCAAGCCTAATCTTTCCATAACTACCTTCGGCATAAGATTATGCGAGGCGCCGGAGTCCAGCATGGCATTGTGGAGGATTTGGTCGTGAATGTTTAGGCTAATGTAAAATGGAAGAGTGGCTCCCTCTTGGAATTTTCCCTCTATCTTTGGACCAAACAATACTTCAGGAATGTCATCAGTGAGATTAACAGTGTTTGCATCATTTCCCAGATCTAGGACCTTTAGTACTTGGGATTTATAAGAGTTTTGGGCAATAAGTTCAGTAAGAGGCATGGTGATTTTGATCTTAGCGATCTCGCCTTCAAAGCTAAAAGGCACTTGAAGTTTAGATATGTTTGTTTCAGCTTTTTCAGCTGAGACCTTGTCTATGTTCTGAGCTTGTTGGCCTTGTTTAGGGATTTTGTTTTCCATAGTTGTTTTGGGGACTTTTGTAGAAGTATCAGGAGTATATGTGATAGGACTAGTTTGGGTAACTTTAGCTTGGCTTTGATCAGCCTTTTCGACCTTGATTTTGTCACTGCTTGATGCTTTTTTGAGGATGGTATCTGGAGCTTTAGCAGTATCAGAGTTACCTTTCTTGACATTATCTTGGTTTCTCTTGCTCCTAAGGTCATATTGCCTGTGGGCTTCTTCAATAGCATTTTGAAATTCTATGGTAGGGTCATCAAGATCCTCATAATTGGTCTCATCTTGATCAGGCGAAAAGAAGGCTTGTTCTTCTTCGGTGAGGTACACCTCACCTTCATTGTCAGACCCTATGAGGTTTAGATGACTTTCATCAAGAGGTTCTGTATCCCTATCATCTTCTTCTACATAGTTTTCATTGAATGGTGGCTTGATCTGTTGGTCATTATCCCTTGGTCTGTTTTGGGGCTGCTCCCTCCTAAAGTTTTGGTTTCGGTTTCTAATTGGGGGGTTTGGCTGGTTGTCCCTAACAGGAGCTTTTTCATTGATCTTTTCCCACATTTTAGCCATGGATTTGACTAAGTCATCTATTCTAGGATCTAGGGAAGGTGATGAAGTAGAAACCTCATCTCTATATGTGACCTTTCTTTCTGATCTAGTTCTAGCTCTTTTTTCAGCTAAGTTGGCATCTGCTTTTATAGCTATTTGTTGCATTTCCTCCAAGGTAGGGGGATCCTTATCTCTCAGATGATATGTCATGTCCGGATCAAAACCCTCAGGAAATTTTGCCAAAGCTAAACCAAGTGGAGGTTTGAAATGAGGTGGAAGGGAGTTATATACACCGTTGAACCTAGTACAGTAAGCTTGGACACTTTCCCCATTTTCCCGTTTTAGATTGTTATATTCTGACAGGATTTGAATGGGGTTTCTTCGGATTTCCCACCTATTTCTGAAAACTTGATGTAGTTCGGGGATATCATGGATACTGTTTGGAGCTAAGCTTTTGAACCATGATTTGGGTTCACCACCAAGACTTTGGGCGAATATTCTCATTCTGACAGTCTCGTCTTGTACCTCTAGGTATTCATAAGCATCAGTCATCCTACTTATATGCTGTTGAGGTGTGGTGGTGTCTTCTCCAGTAAAGTGTGGGATCTTGTCCTGATATTTGTTTGGGAGAGGAGCTAAAGGTGGTGGCAACACCAAAGGTGCGTACCAGGCTGCCATGACTGGAGCTAATGGATGATGTACAAGATGAGGACTAATAGGCTGAAATGAAGTGGTTTGAACAGGTGTAGCGGATGAACTTGGACTAGTGATCTAGTTTTGAGCAGATCTAGGATGATAGGAGCCAAATTGATAAAGAAGCTGGAAATCAGGAGGAGTGGTGGGTGAAGCTTCTCTAATAGGACTCTGTGTTGGGTTCAGGGTTTCAAGATCGTCGAAGTTTATCCTACTATATGATTTGCTTCGGGGAAGAGCTTGTGATGACTCTAGTTCCGAAGGTGAATCTAGAAGGATATTGCAAGTTTTAGGTACAGATCTTGTTCTACGGATGGATCTATCGGCAGCTAGATGATCAGTTTCAGAAGTTTGCCACAGAATCTTCTTTGGGTCATCTACTATGATAGGGGGATTTGGGTCTGGATGGGATCTGGTATTGATTCTTCGTGAAGCCAGATTTTAGATCCAGGGTTTAGAGAGAATGGTATTGGTGAATGTTTTGGATGAGTGATTTTCTAAAATTTTACTAAGGTGAAGGATGGTCAAAAGTAACAGGATGGATTAGTGGAGTCGCCAGGTGGAACTGGGTTGTTTTTTGTGAAGATAGCTATGGTCCACCACCAAGACTAATCTGGGAATGTTTTTTTTGGATTTTCTGAGTTTATGTGCAGCCTATGGTTAGTTAAAGTATCCCAGACTTGTTTCAACACTTTGCTAGGGTGATGAGAACAAAAAGAGTTTACTCTAAAAAATGAGTCTATGGACTGCTTGCTTGTTTATGGTACCTAAGGACCAAAGAGTCTATAAGAGTTTGCTGGACTATTATGTACTCAGTGTCTTACCATCTCCCGCTATGTTAGTGAGTGATGGGAAAGGTCTATCGGATAGTAGCCTAGAGTTTGGTGAAATAGTAAGGCTTACTAGAAGTTAGTGGAGTCGCCAGGTGGAAAATTGGTTGTTATGAGATATATTTGTATGGTCCACCACCAGTAATGTCAAAATCCAATCTAAGGGAGTATTTTTTGGGGTTTTTTGAGTTTTATGTGCCTACAAGGTTTGGAAGAGTTTTCTATAACTGACTCATCATTTTGCTAAGATGGTGAAAGAGCTATTTTCTACTCTTCAAACAATCTCTAAGTTTGCTAAGCTTGATTGAGACTTCGGGAGTTACTAAGTTATACTTAGATTGTCACTAACTCGGAAGGTCCTACTGTGAGTGTCACTATGTTAGTGAGCAGCGGGATAAGTCAATCAGATAGTATTCTTAAAGGCTTCTAAGGATGAGGGAAACTAAGCTTTTTAATCACTCAGTGTCCCACCGTGATCGCCATTATGTTAGGGTCCCGTGATTTGGCCGATTGGCTAGCCAAATGACGATGTAACATCAAACCAAGCTTTGGAGCCCAAGGACCTAGCCTTCCTGGACTCAGAGAGGGCTCTCTCTATAAGTGCAAAAGATGTCGGTATGTTTACTTGCGGTGTTTTGATATTAGGCTAGTTATGAAGTATGTTTTTAGTTTTTTGGTTTTTTAAGTTTGTGAGGAATGAAACTGATCAAATACATAAACTGGATGACAAGATGTAGATAAATTGGGCTATGGGGTCAAACAGGTCAAGGAAGCTTATGAGGTGATGATGTGAAGCTGCTGTAGGGCCGATTTGATTCACAATAGAAGGGATCTCTGGGAAAAATGGATTAAATGAACAATAAGTTGGGGAAATACAAGGGATTTCAAGTGCAAACTAGTTAATAGCAGACATAAACATGTAATAGCGAGCCATTAATCATGCTAGGAATCCATCAACAAGCCTTCAACATTCCTCAAAAGCATCCAAGAGGCAGTCCAAAAATCATAACTCAAGTGTATTCTTCAAAGCTCATATGACCAATGCATTAATTCTTCTCTCAAGTTCAGCCTCTGATTTACAATGAGAACCATGGGATAAATAGGCTAGAAGGAGGAAAACCTCATGGAGCAACTAGCTATCCCATTGGCCAAGTCAAAATATCTAAACTTGTCCTTGAGGCTTTGCAAAGCCCAAGGCACAAAATATCTCATAAAATATCTTAAAAGCTGCTAAAAACGGAAATTATATTGACTTTACATGATTTTCCCATGATAAAAATAGCCTAACGCACATTTGGGAAAAGCAGATTTTTGGAGTTCAAAAATTGCAAAAATACTTTATATTTATGCCTGAAAAAGGTCCCCTGACTTGCTGGATGCAAATAGAAGCCTTCCCGATGTCTAAATGAGGCTCATGATGGCTCGTTGGAAATCTCTCTGTGTCTGCTTTCCAATGCAAGTGGAATCATCTCAATCTGATCTCTGAAAGTCCCTCAAAACTGTACCTGTGTGTAAAAACCCAGAAAATAGCAGGCTGCTGATATGGCGGGCAGAATGTGCAAAATGAGGCTGTTTTTCGCCAATTTGGAGGGGCGAATGATCTTCAAATGCCCTGAAAATCGCTGGAGAGCTGCTCATGAAATTATGGAATCCATTGGTATCACCCTCCTCCCTTGACGACTCATCAAATTGAAATGGCGCATTTATGAGTTTTTGGCGAAAACCCCAAAAATGCCAAAAAACAAAAAGTTTTCGAAACAGGCCCAAAATTGGCATGCATGACCCTCAAGGGTCCATAGAAACATGCTTCGAAGCTGAAGCCAAAATATCGAGGGCTGATGTGTTTTTTGCTTCCTTCCGTGCTAGGCGCCTCTCCTTCAATTTCTTCAATTTTTCTTGTGCCACCTTCAATTTGCGCCTGACAAATTGATTTAGCTTCTGAAAGTGAAGAGTTCTCTTTCTCTGTAGCTCAAGATCCCTGTTTTCCTTCTCAAGCTTTGTTTCCAAATGCTGGTTGGCCCTCTCAAGCCATACTTCCTTGTTTTCCTCAATTTCCTGTTCAAAGAGGGCAGTGAGAGGAAAGGCATCGAACTGAGATTGTTCTTCTGCTCTCTGTTTCTCCAAGGCTTTTCTAAGCCCGATGGTCCTAGGCCTCTTTCGCCTAGGTTGGTCCTCTTCCTCTTCATCATCAAATTCGCCAATGAGCTCTTCAATTCTTACTTGCGCCTTTTCTGCCTCCTTTTTATACTTGATCGCCCTTGCCTCATGAATGGCTGCATGAAACTTCATTTGTTTGTTCTCAACCTCCAAGAAATGATTGAAATTTCTTGCCCTTTGAAGATCTTCTTGTAACACCTCAATTTGCCCTTCTTTGTGAATGAGGAGATTTTCAAGGAGGCGGGCCTCATTGTCACTGTCATCGCTTGGTATAGGGATGACAGCTGATTTCCCTCTATGCTTGGCACTTTCCCCAACTGCACTTTTGCCTTTGAAGGCCAATCTAGCGCTCTTTCTCCTTGGCAAGCTAGAAGTTGTCTTTTTGGGCAATTTCTTCTTCTTAGGAATATTTTTGGTCACTGTCAAGGAGGCATCTTCAGCTTGCTGTCCTTCCTCAACATCCTGTCCAACTTGTGGCTCAAAAGATGCTTCAACTGTTTGCTCAACCTGCTGCTCTTCAACCTCTATCTGCTGCTGTTCCTCTCCCTGAATTTGATGCTGTTCATCAACCTCTAGCTGCTGTCCCTCTTCCTGAATTTGATGTTGTTCATCAACCTCTAGCTGCTGTTCAATGATATCCAACTGCTGTTGTCCCTCAAAATCTGGCTGCTGCTGCTCATCATCCTCCTTTTCTCCCTGTGGCTCACTGCCCTCTCCTTCTCCCTGTTTACTTGGCTGCCCAGTGATCATCTTGAATTTTTTAGGGGTAGGCCTACTAGATAAGGGCACTGGGCGATGGACAGGCTGAGTAGGAGACACATGAACAGGAGGGACAGTGGCGAAATCGGCATGGCTAATGAATGAATCCCATGAAACTCCTTTCTTCTCCAGCTGGTGTAAGAAAATGATTTTGATCAAGGAATGATGAAAGAGAGAAGGGATTTGCTGAAGTGGAGCTTTCTTTTGGACAGTAGCTGCTATTTTCTCTATGCTTTTGGACAAAAAGTATGGAAGGTTTAATTGCCTGCTCCTGGTAAAATGCATCAACAAGCGAACATGATAGGCAAATATTTGGCTAAACCTCCCTTCACAAGTGAAATATCTCATTATGGCTTTCATCAGCGGAGCATAACTATCAAGAAGATAGGAGAAAGGGAAAATAGCAGTGATGGTTTCCCTATGTTCAGGTTTGATGAAAGGTTTATAATCCTCCAGATCAAGATGCGCTTGTTTAAACCACTTTTCACCATGATACGGGATCTTGGTAGCTTTGGATACATACCTTGGAGAGATTTTGAAGTCAAGACCTGCTAACTCGAAGTGTTTGTCCTTGAATCTCAAAGCGCACAAATGTGTAAGTGGCGAGAAACTCTTGACTTCTTCTATCCTCTGACAGAATTCAAGACAACCTACTTCATGGAAATTGAAAAGCACTGAGGGATGAGCATTGATTTCTTCTATGGAGATAGGCTCATATCTCTTATGTTGTCCGCCTTTGTGATCTCGTTTTGGAGGCATTCTGACTTGAAACAGGTTTTGGAAGAGGCACACTGCCTTCAATGTATGAAGAATGCTCTGCTGGATTAAAACTGGCCACTACACTGCTTGGATAGTTATGGACCCTGTGATTTTGAATAGAATGCAACAATGCTTCCTTGAATAAGCCTCCTCTACACTTATTAACAACAGTTCTTCAAATCTGGATACACTTCAGCTATGTATCCTTCTTAACAATGGTACTATGTGTAAGAAACTGCTTTGTAGATTCTCTGTGCACAGTCTTGAACAATCACCCCTCTTGTGACTTCGTTAGAGGCCTGCTTACACTTGTATTTGGGTCTTCAACACCAAAATTCAAAAATAATAACCCTGTTCTTCAGACCATTTATCTTGAAAAATACCTCTGTTAGCAGATTTCTGTGAAGACCACACAGTGGAAAAAGGGAGACCTTTTGGTTAGGTGAAGTGTTAAGGAAAACACCTTTCACTTGTGACTTTTGAAGTCGATCATCACTTTTACACATACGCTTTAATGTACACTTGATCATCAACAAATGCCCAATCACTAACCACCCTACCTTCTAGAAGATGGCCTTGTTTCACCTTCAGAAAACTCTGTTCAACAATCTTCAGAATGATACAATGCAGTGCAATGGAAAAAGGCAGACTTAGTTTAGGTGTGAAATCAGTGCAACAGTGGTTTTTAGGAGACAAACTCTCTGCTTTGTGAGTTTAAGAGATCAACATAATACCTACACCTCTGTTTTAATATCAAATGCAAACATCAAGCACTCCGCCCTTTAGACAGTGGCCATTTCCACTTGTGAAATTTTGAGAAATTAACACTTACTTTGGTTCCTCTGCCCTTAATGTCAAAATCTACGATCAACCACCTCTGTTCTTTACTATGCTGTCATCTTTGGAAGCTCTCTGTCAATAAGTCTTCAACCTGTACTTCTGTTTTAATATCAAATTTCAAACACTAACAAACTGTTCTTCAGAAAAAGGCTCCCTTTTTTGTGAAGTTTTTAAGAGAACAAGAAAAACTGCCTTTGTACCTCTGCCTCCAGAGTTAGAAAAACATCAATGAAATCTGCCCTCCAATGCAACATTTACTCGTGGAGTCTCTTTGTCAATCAGTTTTTAACATGATAATGAGGTGAAGAAATAGGGCAAACCTAGGTTAACAATACATAGTGCTTTATGAGGGACACTTTTCTTGTGAAGTTTTTTAAGAAAACACTGGTATACCTCTGCCCTCAAAGTTCAGATTCGACCACCAACAAACCTTGCCCTCTAGAAAAATGGCCCTATCTACCCTTAGGAATTCTCTGTTAATAAACTTATAGCAGTGAAATCTAGTGAAAATAGGAGGGGCAGTTTGTTACAAAGGAGTGCTTGTAAGATAGGCAACAGTCATTCTGCTCTTGAAAACTCTACTGTCAATAAATACAATGATTTTGAAAATGATACAACGGGTTCTCAGTCACAAAACCTCGTATTTCAATCACTTCATCTCACTGTGTAGGAAACTGCCTTTGTTTTTTTGTGTTTAGCAAAATAGCAAGGCACGGGTTTTTCAAACAGTTTTATCATTTATAAAAACCTTGCACACGATGGGAGCTCATAAAAATACCTTGAAATTAGTGGATGCTCGCTTGAGAGGGTGCAAGAAACCCTGGACAGCTTGAAAAATGGGCGCGGCAACCTCTGGAGAAAACCCGTCGCGCCGGAGGAAGGTGTCGGGTGGACTTGTCGTGCGGTCGGGCGGCCACCTACAGGCACGTCGCGCCCGCCTACAGGCACGTCGCGCCGACGTTGAAAACCTTCACAAAACGATGCCCAGGCACGTCGCGCCACATTCCAGGCCCGTCGCGCCGCTGTTGAATGCAAATTTCTGAATTTTCGCCCAACTTTCTCGCTTGTTTGATGCTGGATGCAAATGGGATTTTGAATCTAGCCTTTTTGAAAGTGAATTTCCCACTCTTATATTTCAAACTTATATCGTTTTTCAAAACAAAACAATATCAACGGTCATTCTATTTTTAAAAGGTGAAATAGAACCGTGGTTTGGCTTCTTCTGCGGAGTTTTTGTGTTTGAAAAACCTTCGGATTTTTTAACTTTGGTACGTTCAAACTTGCTTTGGAGATTTTCCAATCATTTGATCACATGTAGATTGCGGATATTAGCACAGGTGTGGGGTGGAGAAACTCCGGCTTTTTCTTTGGTGGACTTTTCAATCACTAACCTTTAGACCCTGAAACAAAACTCCATAATCTTGGGACTATTTTTGCCACTGTGTCTAATGGTACAGGTATCAGTGGCTGCATTCTTTATGACCTGCAATGTTCTCCAAAGAGGGGCATTTTTTACTATAATCCCCTGCTTGACAACTCATCATGCCACAACTCTGCCATTGTTTATTTAATACTGTGTCTTTGTGCTAAGTCTGCCCTTTGGAATGATGACAACCGTGTTTGTTTTAAGACTTATAAACAGTGGCAATTTCATCAAAACCAAACTCTTCTGCCTATTCATAAGATTGTATGCCCATTTGCCTCTTTCATCAAAAAAACAAACCTGTAGAATATGAAAACAGGGCTTTTTGATACATGGTCCTTACTTTGTTTTGATCAGTGTATCGAACCCCTTTTTGTTAATGGAAACATTTCATGACTGAGCTGTGTTCACTGTTTTCCTCTCTTGGCGACTGTTAGCAAGGAAAGGCTATTCATAATGCACCAAAACATTTGAAAGCTGTAAACACCATTTCTTGAAAGGCGCCTCTTTAGATGCTGATATATGATATTGTTTCTTCCTTGACCCCTTCTTAATGAGAAAGTCTTCTTTTGGTATCAGTGGCACACCTATGCTCAAAATTGTCTCTTTGTCTATTCGTAACATTTCATACCTGTCATCATGCATTTTATGACTCAACCTTGGTCATTGTTTTACTTTCCCAATGATAAATTTCTGCTTCTAGTTGTTTCACAAGTTTTCCTCTGGACTGTAAATACACTTTTAGGTTGCATCCTTTCACCATAGACTCCTTTGTTTGCTCGAAAGGATTTCCCTTGATTTCTGGATAGGTAAACATGAAAGGTCTTTAAACCTTTTTAAGTTAACTGCTCCTTTTCTCTTAATAGCATACAATGTGTTCAATACCTTCTCTTTTCCACTAGATGTATTGTCTGACAGATAGTTCTTGAAAATAGGAGTATCAGTATCTTTACATTATCAGAACTGTCATTCATCTGTGTAGTGACCTTGTTTCAGTCTTTGGTATCCTTCCACTGCTTTCTTGCATCAATCAGTTTCAGCATCCCGCATTAGTTTTGGCCCTCTACTCATGCATGGAGGAGGCTCTTCATCAGATAAGGTGTCCGGAGACTTTCTGACCACTAGGCTAGACACAGCCCTTTTTCTGAATGTAGTGGTAAGAAACCTCTTGAAAAACATCAGTCTTAGCATCTTCATTTGTAAGCATCATTGTGTGTCAGCAGAAAACCCTAGCCAGAGTAATATTATTTCCCTGTACTGTCATAAGGCTGATTTTAGATATTTGGCTTGTTGCATCTCATGATTGATTATTTTAACAAACAAACTTTGTGACTATAAAGGCCAGTGTTTCCTTGAAATAACCAAGCACTTCCTCCTGCCTGTGTAATGGCATTGGTTATCATCTGTTCTATTTGATCTTGTAGATAGACAGGGTCCTTATGCTTTGGAATTTTCACTCATGACAGGCCTTCTAAAGCTTCAACCATTCACCTGACTTGAAAGTTTCAGATGATCTCTTTTATCAAATCAGACTCTCCTTTCTTTTGAGCCAGCATATTTCAAGCTCCATTCCTGTGATAATCATCCATTACCTTCATGAAACCTGAAGATAATGTTTCATTGTTTCAGTAGAGGCAAACCTGGACTTTCGCAACCTTTGGAGTCAATCACTGGCCTGCGCCCTCTGCTTATGGATGAAGGAGGCGCCCTAACCCTCTGCTTGTAAATGAAGGAGGTTCTGGGCCTTGACAATTTACCATTTTGCTGAGACAGTGGCGGCCCTTTCCTACTGTGATTTTCATGTTGGAAAGAGCTGTAAGGTCCTGATGAGAGACCTTTGTTTTGCAGCTTCATCTCAGGCTCATAATACACTTAGAAGCAGCTGTTCCTCTAACTGTAAACTCAAACATTTACTCCATGAGATGAAACATATTTCTTGTTTTTGAAGAACCATAGAACACGGTGAAAAACCTACTAGTCAGCTTGAGAATGGGCTTTATGCAGTGCTGAGATCTAGGGGGTGTGAGTGGCGCGACTTAAGGCTGTTTGTCAACTTCATTTGCAAATTAAGGGATCAGTCATGGTAGGTCTGCTGCAGATGGGGGCTTTTTTGGCTTTTTGATGATTGCCAAAGGTGAAATGTCCTAAACGCCACTTCCTAACATAGGGGAGACCTTTGAAACAGATGTGGATTTTCCTTTTAAGGCTGATGGGCAGATTAATAAGACTGAGGTTAGATAGGATTGTTGACAAGGAGGTTGTGGTTTTGCTAGGGGTGGACTGAATAGGTAGAAAGGTGAAAAAAGTTTTGGGAGGGTTTTCTGGATGACATATTGACATAGGGAAATCAGTTTTCTAGAAAACTCAGCTGAAGATATAGTCATCACTAACATGTAAAAAATACTGATGGCTAACAGGTTGATTGATTGGGATGTTGAGGTTTTCTTTTGAATAAAATTTGAATTGAATTTGAATTTGAATGGTTCTTTAATTGAATGAGTTGCAAAAGAAGAATGCAAGCCCATTGATGGGCCTATACATTAGACATAAATTAAGGCCTATATGACTACCCTTTATCACATTTAACCTCTCTTTGCATTTGATGACATGTTTTTGAGCTATAATGTGTTCATTAGGAAGGCTTAGAGACAATTTCATATTTGTGCCTAATATTATTTATTTTTGTAGAATATTGTGAGAATAGTGTACAGATTATGAAGATTTGGAGGATGAGATAATCTAGGGACTTTCTCCCTACTACAGTATAGACCAATATTAGATAATAAATGAACAAGATATTATGAAATTATTGAACAAATTCTAGAGCTCCAATGATTGAGAAAATCTAGGAATGTGCTCCTTGTCATTTAATGAAGATTCCCAGTGTTGGGAACCAGATCCACTTTTTGAGGGATTTTGGAGGGTAAAGTTTCCTCCTTTCAAGGGGGATGATTCCCCATCTATTTTTATAAGTACCAATTCAAATTTTCATTTAGGGGCATGTATTTCTTAGTATTCTTGTGGAGTAAATTTGTTATTTAGCAGCCCCACTTTCATTTCTAGCAGGGATGTACTTGGATTGATTCAAATAATGAAGTTTGGTGCCATTTTTAGCTTCTAAAGCTTGGTTTCCTTCATATGAATCTAAGTTTCCCTAGGCTTGGCCATCCCAGGAGCCTCATATCCCTGTTGTACAATTTATTTATTTTCTTTGAGTGTCTTTTTCACTTGCATCTCTTATTTCTGCATTTAGTATTGGTTAAATGATTAAAGTGAGTTGTTTTGCAGGTTATTTATGAATTCAAAAGCATGATGTATATTTATAAAAACCTTGCAAAGTCATATCTATGATTGATCTACTTGGATTGGTGTACTAGCTCACAATTCTGGAATTTTTGGAAGTATCCTGTGGCAAAATAGTAGTAATTTTCTGTTATTTTTTAGCACATGTTAACGAGGATCTTCGTGTTGATTCCAATTGGAATTACTCCTAAAAAAATTCTACTTAATAAAAAAATTTCCCCGTTGCATTTTCACTTTGTCAGGTTAGGCATTTGATAGGTTAACTAACTCACTAATTCTTGAATTTTCAGTTTTTAGAGTAGTAATTTTCTGCTATTTTTTAGCAGATTTTAACAGGGGTATTTTTGTGTGATTCCACCTGGATTGGTTTCATAGGATATAATAATTAATAAAACAATATGTCCCATATAATTTTCATTTGATTTTCTTGGGCATTCGAAAATTTAACTCAAGAAATAAAAATGATGTAGCAATCCTGTAGAAATATTGTAGTATCCTATAGAAATTTGTTTTTGAGATCTTTCTTGCCTATTTTCACTCCAAATTCATGGTAGAAGTATATTTATAGCCTATTAATGATCCGAGGCCACTTTGGTTGAGATGAGGCTTGGTTAGGCTTCCATTTAGCTCTTATATTGCTTGCATCTCGAATGTTGATTTATGCAATTCGTCTAGATTTCATTTTCACAATTTACTTCATGCAAAGTGTGATTTCTTTCTTGCAAGACTAATCTAGGACTTTCCTTTCGTGAAAAATAGAATAGATTTCCTTTAGAGCAAGATGGATTATATTTTCTTAAGTTTTCATTATGCTTTAAATTTTTTCAAATAGAATAGATTTCCTTTCTACCATTTACTTTCCATCAAAATAAAATAGGTTTGCTTATTTTTATTTACCTTTTTCCAACTTAGGATTGGCGTATTTCCTAGATATTTGCTAAATTGAAGTTGCTTCATTTCCTTCTTTCACTTGCATCAAAGGTAGTCATATTATGAAGAGGAATGTGTTTTTTTCACATATAATGTTGGCCCCTCTTAAGTTTGAACGAACCCCAGGTTGATAATTTAAGTTGGTAGTCTTGGGAGTTGCATCATTCTTGTTGCAATACTGGGGCTCATCACTTTTTGGAATTTTTTTCGGGTAGGGCGTCAAATAAAACACTCTCTTGTTCTTGGAATGATTCCTTCTTTCTTTTCTACATTCATATTCTCTATAAAAACAAAATAAATTTGCATTAGGCATCTTGCATTGCATTAGCATTCTAATTCAAAACTTATATAAAAACCAAAAAATGTTTCTTCAACACCACAAACCCCACCACTTGATCATGTATAGGTAGAAGAGGAATATGTGGTAGAGAAGTTAGAAGGAGGAATATAGCAGCCCTACTTTTTCAACTCATATTAGAAATATATGAACTACCCCACCTCTTTCAATACAAGTTATAATGCACAATTTAAACCTTGGTATCCACCTAGAACCTAATATTTGTCTCCATGGTCTTATCCTTCCAAATGGGGTGATCCATATTCATGGTATTATCCTCCTCAATATGCCATTCCTCCTTTTCATCCATATCAACACCAACCTCCTCAATGGGGCGATCCATATTTTTCTCAACATCCTCAATATCCTCCATACCAAACTCAATGCTATCTATCCCATCCACCTCCACCACAACCAAATCCTCAAAAACAACCATTTGAGATACCCACTCACATTCAACTACCTGTGCAACCATTTCCAAACCTTGTCAATAAAATTCCTCAACCCCTTAAAAATTCTGAGATGAAAAATCTCCAAAAATATCCTCTTGACATAAATGATATTCATCTTAGATCAAGAAGAGTATTCCAAAAAGAAGAATCCTTTGTTATAATTAAATAACAACATAAAGAAGAAGAATATCTAGAGGAGAAAAAAGATTCATGGACCACCTTCAATGGAGAGCAGTCATTGGATCCTGAGATTGAATAATGTCTACTATGCTAATCAGCAGATCACTTTTGTGTTCAAGGGACCAATCATAAAATAGTATATGATTTGAATGGCACATAAAAATAAGATATGAAGAATGGTCCATATGAGCAAGCAAACCAAGGACATCATAGTTATATTGTACTTTGGTTCTTGACAATCACTAATAAGGAGTACCACTCTCTTCAACATTGTTTGGCATCATCAGAGTGAAAGGAGTTGGTATTTCATATTTAGGTACATGTAAAAGCATATATTTCGAGCCTAGACATGAGTTTATTTGTTATCTTGATGTGCACATGGATCCATTGGAAGTATTCTTATACTTGAAAGATATTTTATTTCTTTCAAGTAGAGTAGGATAGGAAAAAATTGAATAAAAAAGGGAAAAAGAGAAAAAATAAAAGAAGAGTAAAAAAATTAAATCTCAGGTGAAAACCTCCTTTGAGGAGCTTGAGATTGTCTCACTAATTCAAAACATCCATGAGGCAGTTAGTGGCTTGGAAAAATTAGAAAAAAAGAAAAGAAATAAGATCCTAGGTGAAAACCTCTTTTGAGGTGCCTAGGTAGACCTACTAGTTGAAAACCTCATTGAGAAAACTAGAAGGGCTAGAAAAAAAAGAAAAAAATGAAAAAATGAAAAGGAGAAATAATTATTTTCTCTAGTTATCTCTCTTTGATGAATGCATGTGCTCTCCAACCTCTGCAAGAAACAATATCAAGTTAGCACCATAAGAAAAAATTGATCAAAAATCTAGTCAAGGGAATTCAAAGTTAAGTTTTCACCTCCTTCACCCAGATTCTCCAATAGGACCAAGGTCATGTAAATCCATCACCCTCATCCATTTCCAACATCCACCCATCATTCCCAATCATTTCCCATTCATTTTCCTCATTTTCCTAAAGTGTTATAGGAAAGTTTTTTTTTGCTACAAGATTGCTAAAATACACAGGGCATAAATAGTTTTGACCATATCTAAAAAAATGTGTATGTTTTTTCCAAGTTGTTTTGATGGGGATATGCATGTTGATGATGTTAACACACTCAAAAAATTTCAGCAAATTCTAGTGCATACTTTTCGTGAAATTGGCATCCATCACCTACAACCATTTTTCATTTTCTCGAGATTTGTGCATATGTTGGAAAACATTTTTCATGGGGATATGAATAAGGATTATGGAAACATTCTAAAAAAAATTCAGGTCAATAAAATCTATCATTTGAGAGATATGGGTCAAACAAGGATGCTACAAGATTAACATAGAGTGCTACTGGATTGACACAAAGTGCTACAAGATTGTCCAGATTTGTTACAAGATTGTGATCAACATAAAGAGAAGGTTCAGATTTGATTTTTTTCCTTAGGGGAATGAAAAAATAAGTCCACCATACCTCCACCATCCCTCCCTCCACACCCTTTAGCCATTTTTCCATCCAAAAATTCATCCTTTTTCATAAAAAGACCTTATTTTCACCCCTTCTTCACAAGTTTTCACCACCATCAGAGTTTCCAATACCTTTCCATAGGATAACCATGAATTATCCAAGTTACTGAGTGCATTTCATGAAGGTTGTGGTTTTATAAGGGGTTGTGTGACTTCTATAAGAAAGAAACCAATCCTTTAGTAGTCTGCACAAACCCTATTGAACTAGAAGCAATAAAAAAAAATTCAGCTCTAGAATGAAGATTTGGCCATACTTAAGCATCAAGAGGCCATCATTGAGATATGACGAAGCCAAGCCATCCTTGAGATGAAATTTCAAGCTTAATAACACACTCCAATAGCAGCAGATCGAACACTGGAAGAACCTGTATAAAAATACTTCATCAGTCAAATATCTATAATAGAATATCAATAAAATGTTTTGTTCAAATGAGGATCAGTGAAAAAAACAAGAGCATGGAATATATAACCTCCAAAGGCCAACATATCGATCATTGGTTTGGCAATAGCATGCATGCATTTACAACAACTAGACATCAAGTAGGAACAAGTATGCAATTTTCTTCACCGCTCCTGTTGAGCATATTATGGTTAAAAAATTGTTTTCAATGAATGAGAGAAAATTTTTATAAGCTAAGGATTTTTCATTGGTCTCGACCACCTTTGAAAGTTAACTGAAACTATCTCCTTTTATCAATCACAAGTGTGAAAAAAAAAAAAACAAGGTGATGACTACGAAGGGTGGGACAACGTGATAGGTTGGGTCTAGCTCATATAGCATGCAGAGCCAACCACCAAACCACCAATAACATAAGTGGGCTTGAGCCCCATATAGCACATAAAAAATATTATTTTAAGGTAAGGAGGCTCACCTACTTGAGATATTGCTTTCATATATTGTTGTAGAGAAGTTACAATATCTAAAAAGTGTTGCTACAGGATCAGAGATACTTTCTATAGGATTGCAGACTGCTACTATATGATTGCAGACTGCTGCTATATGGTTGTAGATAGTGCTATAGTATTAGCCTGAGAGGTGAGAAGTGGTTTGCTTTTGTGAATTTTTTCCTCTAAAACCCCAAAGCCATGAAGGAGTCTCCAAGGGAGGGGTGAGAAGAAATTTTCCTCACCAGCCATGCATAGAAAAGTTGGTGAAATTCGTTATACTTTTCCTATAAAGGCATCTTGTAGCAAACCCCTAAAAGTTTAAAAAAAAATCAAACCCTGATTTTTCCTATGTAAGAACATGCTAGAAGAAGGGTGAATTTGGCATGAAATTTTCCTACCTTTAATAAAAAAAAGAAGACCATTCCTCTCATCTCCTCTTAAACACTAGGTTGCACAGAAAATGATAATTGACAGAAAATTCCTTGAAAATATCGAAGAAGCTATAGTAGGGAACATTGGAGGAGGCTTCAATAGGAGGGACCCCACATACTCAAGAAGAGCCAAGTGCTTTGGGCATACTTTATAGACTTGGACGGGGAGGCTTTCATGGAAACCTAAGCTCAAGATTTGCTAGAGCATGGGAGATGACAAATTCTATAGAAGAAGAAGATGGAGAGGAAGGAGAAGAATAAAAAGAAAAATAAATTTAAGGGAAGGAAGAGGAAAAACAAGAGATAGAAGTAGAGGCCATTGGAAAAACATCTAGGCCACAAAATAGAAGAAGAAGCCGGAAAAATAAAAATAGAACTCGAACCACAGTGATGAAAAGAGTTTTTACAAGAGGTTTATGATTTCTTCTAGCTTGTGTCCAAGGCCTAGAAGATGTTTTAAAAATATAAGAGGAAAAAATTAGGCATGAGGTGCAATTCTAGTCAAGATTTGATAGATTATGTGATGTGCTACAGGATGTTACTAGTCTACTACATGATGTTATAGGATGCTACAAGATTACATCTGAGGGAATTTTGAGGGTTCCAAAGGTGTCCAAATGGTGGAAAAGGGTAGCAGGAGGTTAGAAAATGATGTGGAAGACATTTCCAAACCTAGAAATATTCAAAAACCCATATTTCACAAGGGGGAAAAAGAAGACTAATGGTCTCTAAAAAAAGTGTGATTTTTCCATGAACAAACAGTTTTGGAAAAATGAGCAAAAATGGAATGAAGGTTTCTAGGGAGATGGTGTGAATGCAATGGATATGATGCCACTTTATTGTACAAGCCAACATAGTTCACTTGCAAAGAGAAAAGTTAAGATTTTGTTCTTGAAAAGACCGCAAAGCAAATGCATGAAAATAACAACTAAATTTTTGTGATTGTCCTTATAGAACCTATAACCAAGCTTCTTAAGACAAATGACTGAGAAATGTACAAGGGAGACGTCACGAGGGCCATGAATGAGGTACCACTAGGTCACTAAGTTGCTAAGGGGATGAGCAGGACTTTCAGTAGGGGGGTATGATGGGCCTCCAAATTAGACACAAATAAATGCCCATATGACCATCCTTTAGCACATTTAACCTCTTTTTGCATTTGATGACATGTTTTTGAGTTATAATGTGTTCATTGGGAAGGTTTAGAGATAATTGCATATCTGTGCCTAATATTATTTATTTTTGTAGAATATTAGGAAAATTATGAATATTTGGAGGATGATATAATCTAGGGACTTGCTCCCTCCTACAGGATGGACCAAGATCAGATAATAAATGAACAAGATATTATGAAATTATTGAACAAGTTCTAGAGCTCTGGTGATTGGAAAAATCTAGGAATGTGCTCCCTGTCATTTAATGAAGATTCCCAGTGTTGGGAACCAGATCCACCTTTTGAGGGAATTTGGAGGGGAAAGTTGCCTCCTTTCAAGGAGGATGCTTCCCCATATATTTTTATAGATACCAATTCAAATTTTCGTCAAGGGGCATGTATTTCATAGTCTTCTTGTGGAGAAAATTTATTATTTAGCAGCTCCACTTTCATTTCTAGCAGGGATGTACTTGGATTGATTCAAATAATGAAGTTAGGTGCCATTTTTAGCTTCTAAAGCTTGGTTTCCTTCATAGGACTTTGAGTATTCTTGGGCTTGCCCATCCTAGGAGTCTCAGACCCATGTTGTACAATTTATTTATTTTCTTTGAGTATTTTTTTCACTTGTATCTATTTTTTCTGCATTTAGTATTCATTCTTCATTTGTTATAGACTATATTGGTTAAATGACAGAAGTGAGTTGTTTTTCAGGTTATTTAAAAATTCACAATCATGATTAATATTCAGAAAAACTTTGCAAACTCATACCTATGAGTTATCTACTTGGATTGGTTTACTAATTCACAATTTCGGAATTTCTGGGGTATCATGTAGAAAAATAATAGTAATTTTATGATATTTTTTAGCACATATTAACAAGGCTCTTTTGAGTTGATTCCACTTGGAATGTGTCCTAAAAATATTCTACTTGATAAAAAAAATATCCCCATTTCATTTTCACTTGATCATGTTATGCATTTGATAGGTTAACTAGCTCACTAATTCTTGAATTTCTGGTTTTTAGAGTAGTAATTTTGTGCTATATTTTAGCACCTATTAACATAGATATTTTTTAGTGATTCCACTTGGATTGGTTTCCTAGGACATCCTAATTAATAAAAAAAAAAATTCCCATCCAATTTTCATTTTGTTTTCTTGGGAATTTGACAAGTTAACTCGAGAAATAACAATCATGTAGCAATCTTGTAGCATCCTTTAGCGATTTGTTTTCAAGATCTTCCTTGCCTAGATTCACTCCAAATTAATGGTAGAAGTAGATTTATAGCCTATGAATTATCTGAGGGCACTTTAGTTGAGCTGAGGATTTGTTAGGCCACCATTTAGCTCTTATATTTATTTAATCTCGAATGTTGATTTATGTAATTAGTCTAGAATTCCTTTCCATAATTTACTTCATGCAAAGTGTGATTTCTGTCTTGCAAGAGTAATCTAGGACTTTCATTTCTGATGCAGGGAATTTCGAAGAGCCAAGAACTCGTTGGTGAGGCCTTCTACCAAGCTCACTGAAGGGTATCACCGTAGAGCGCGTTATAAATCCACTTTCGCGATCATTGCCACCCAACAATGATATCGTTCTTGATGTTTACTGATCCCTCGTGAAAGAACCCTGGTCAAAACAACCAGTGAGAAGTGATCGGTGAGGGGCTAAAGTCCTTGTGGTATTCGTCGAAGTCCAATTTAGGATCATTGTACAAATCTTGACAAGTTTTCCCTAATCGTGCCATGGCAGGGATCGAGTGTAAGCTCTGATGCGGTGCATGGAGGACCAAGCTCCAGAATTATAAGGTAGACTCTGGCAACCTTATCTGTAACTAGTTTAAACCATATTCATGGAGGCTTCTAATTTGAGTAACCTGATTACTCTCTAACGCGAGTGGACGAAGTTGTAATGATGAAACCAGGAAGAATTGGTTTGTTTCGTAGGAGGGTTGGCAGGATGATGTCAGCAGGGATGACCTAGCTGTAAAGTTGGCCTCGCTACCATGATATTGGTTAGGGGTGGAATCTTGGACAATTTATCCCATTGGGATCACCCTAGAACATTTCCAAGAGCACAAGAAGAAGAGAGTGGGATGATCATTGCAGGATGATATAGTGAAGCTTCCCGTTCACCAATCAGAAGTAAAGGGCATGTGAGGGGGCGACCCCACCCATGTTACTCAAATATTAGTAGTCGAAGGTGTTGAATCAGTGTGCTGGTGTTGGCTTGAGGGGTCCTAACCCAGGTTTGGAATTGAGGTTAACCAAAAAAACCCTCTTACTACTATCCGTTGCGGAAGTGACTTGCTTGCGCAAGTCAAAGTGTCACTCGAAGTAGTATGGGGGGTGATGGAACCTGATTTCCACACCCTGAGGGAGGTTTGAATGATGTGGGTGCGTTAATATCCCAAAAAACCATAAACATACCTTCGCAACAGTAGCCCTAACTAGTAAACCCTTTTTAGACATTTTTAGGTCAAATATGTAGAATATCTTACGCAATTTAACACAACAAAAAAAAATCAAGTAATAACCCTTAACACATAATATGAGAACCTTATATCATTAGATCCAATAAATAAGCATCCATATAAACCCAAACACAGTTGCACAAGAGATCTATTCGCAAACAGTACAGACATCAGAAATAAGATGCAGAAACATTCATAACATAAACAATAGTTGCATATAGAACTCAGATATCCACAACAATATTCCTTTATTACTATCAGTTCATATCCTTCATACAAAACACTTCAACAATCCGCACACACAGCCACCAAGAGGCTTCTTACCAGATAATCCGCACAAAATATCACCAAGTTTCCAGATCTAACATTCACATTCAGACATATCCTAAAACTGACTTCTTAGACTCGATCTAGCCATCTATTTATACTATTAGCTTGCACTATTCTATGGTTTGAAAAACATGGTTTGTGGCCCCTTGATCTACCCTTTGACCCATTACAATTCATCAGGGGTTTTGACCCGCCCCAAAACCCCGGTGCATGACTAATTGTAATGTTCCAAATGGGAAAAATAGGCTCAGTTGGGAATATCTTAAGATATTCCACCATGGAATCACAACAACATGGAAAAAACACCAAAAAATTCTAAACCAGAGATAGACTAGTAGAAAATTTACTGGTTATATCACCTCTAAGGAGAGGATGAAAACCAGAGGCTTCCTGGCTCGTTCTAGAATCTGTCTATAGAAGACTGATGAAACACAACAAGTGTGGGAATGAAAAAATCCTCTTGGAGTTTTTTTCCCTTGGGAATATTATATCTATAGATCTAAAGAATGGATCCAAAGAGAAGCAAAAACCAAATAAGTGAGAAGCGGGAGATTCCACTCTCAGGAAAATCTACAATAGGCTCAAGGAGGATGCTGTATAAGAAAAATAGAGTTAGAATAACGTAGAATAGGGCTGGTTTCCCTTATTTTAGGCTATGTGGGACCTTCATGCAGAGTTTTAGCAAAAATAAATGAGTTTAGAGGGCTTAAATAGATCTCCCACAATCAACACTAGTTGAAAATCAGCTAAAGGAGAGAGTTGGTTAATAGAGAAACCCTCCTTATGGAATTGAAAAGTTTCTGCTAGAAGACACTGGAAAGAAACCATTAGACTCATGTTACAGTATGGCAGCAAGAAATCAGATCCATAATGAAGTTCTCTTGTAGAAGCATTAAGTTTTCATGAAGCAAGAGCAAGAATCCTTCAGAAATTGTAGCAATAACACATGGAAAAGTTACAGAAAGACTTGACAACATTTTATATGAGGAGATTCAGCTGCTGTAGGTTAAAAATAATATCTAAAAATGATAAATGGATGAAACATCAGATCCATACCAGATCTGGAAACTACTCAGCCTTCTTAACAAGATCCCCTTGGGGTTTTATCAAAATGATGCATAACAATTTGTAGATCTAGCTTTTAATACACTGAACTACAGAAAAATTCAGAGATTTATGAAGATGGCTTTCATTACATTACATATCATATCTGAACATGAATAGATCAACAAGCTACTTTAAAAATCTCAAAGGGAGAGGCAAGCCTCAATCACCAGAGAGCAAATACAATAAGAAATCTAGACAACATTGAAGCATGTACATGAAAATAACGCAGTATATGGAAGAGACTACGCAGTAGCTGGAATGAAATGATACAAAAAATTAAGATTACATATCTGAAAGTGAAATAAGATTAAGATCCTCTTTCAGGTGGTCACAAGACACCCTCCTTGAGAGAAATCTCCTCTAAACAACTAGATCTTGCAGATCTAGTTCCCCCACTTGCTGCACTCACAAGTAGCTGCAAAACCCTGAACAGGACCAGCGCTGCTATAGAGATGTAGCTTGGCCATAATTCCAGATAGTGGAGAGATGCATCACAATACCCTCCAAAGATCTACTCCATGGAAGGAGAGAGGATTCCTAAATAGGAAATCCTCTTCCCTTAGGCTAAACAGCCAAGAGACTTGAGTTGCTGCAGCAACTTCTCAAAATTATTCAACAACCATTACTTGCTGCCTCTCCTTCTATTTATAACATGAGGGCTTGCAAAAAACCTAAACCATTTTCTTCAACTTATCCCCTTTCACACATGTGATCCTCTTCTAGAAGTATGTTGTGCTTGATGGATAAGCTTCCCTCCAAACTACGCTGTAGGTGGGGCCAAGTTGACCCATGCAAATGAATTTCCCCTTTTCACACTTAGGGGTGTTTAATATAATAGCCCAGATTTGTCCCCTTTCACATTGGGCATGTATTTATTCTTAACTTTGGAGTTTAATAAACCTCCTTCACATACTTTTATTCATGAATAAAGCAAACTGAAGTTAAAATGCAATGTTCCCATTAGCTGCAAAAATTGGGAACATTACAGTCTCCCCCGGAAAAATGTTGCTTGCCCTCAAGCAACTCTTATTGTAGATGCAAACCATCCATTCCCTCCAAATAGCATACTCATAAGGAAGTATTCCTTCATTTGCTACAATAGTTTATGTATGTTTGGTTCCAGATTTGTCTTCTACCAATGCATGAGATGACTTCCTCTATGAGGTTAGAGGTCCTCTTTTTATCATGAAGTGCAAGATGACAAATACATGGTGTCCAACACCATCACAAACACATGAGAGACATAAAGTAAGGTAGCTCCTGCCATAAAGGAAGAGCTTCATCATGCAGAACATTCCTCCATCCCATGTTTGTGAACTTGAATAAGCATTACCATGCCTCCACTCTTAGCCCTGTTGGCCTTGTTGGATCCAAACTTCATCATTTCAGTGTTATGCAAAGAAGAAGGGAGGAGTAATATGGGTAAACAAAAGATTTCAAGCCATATTCTCCCAAAATCAACCACCTGAGAAAGGCCCTTTGCTGCCATCCTCCATCTCCTCCATGTAAGATGGACAAGCCATGCTTTCCCAAAGATGATGTGCATGCCTTTCTTTACTGCAATTTATCTTTGATACATAAGGCATGAATCAGAAAATTGTGAGCCATGAGCTGGTCACCATACTGATTCAAAGCATCAAAGCAACAAGTGATATTTCTGCCCTCTTTCCTCCTCATGTGCATCATGAAACCAAACCATGCTAATGGACATATGATGTGTCACATCAGCCCAATACAAAGCACCATCATCAATGCACATCTTGAGATAGTCATGCTAAATTTTTCACCATGAAAAACACATAGACATATGAGATGTCATGTGGTGGCCATACCTTCTCAAGTGAAACAAAATTGCACATGCCTTCTCTTGCTGCACATAACATTGAAATCCAAGGCATGATTCATAAAATAATGAGCTATTGGGTAGCAACATACTCACCCAAAAGCATCCATAGCAACAAGGACTTTGCAACCTTCTTGCCTCATAAACATGTGGATATTGGAGCAACAACACAATGATGAACATGTAAAATGTCTCATAAATATCATACAAGAAAGCTCCCTCATACCACATCATGTGGTAGTCATTTCTCCTCCCAAGCCAAAGTTCATGCATGAAACACACCTCCAATAGAAATGCATGTGGTCATACGAGACATAATTGAAGCATAGGTGAATCCATGGACATAAGATTTGACATGTGATGTCCAACTCTCCTTCTAACAACCACATCATCCATGATTCCTCTTCATATGATCTACTAATGATGTACCAAGAATGAGATAAGAGAATGAGAATCTTTGGGTAGAGAACATGCTCACCCCCAAGCAACCAGTGTTTCCATGCCTCCTTATTCATCTCATGACCATTTTTCAAGGCATAGATAAAAAAAATAGGTACCTTTGGAGAGTGATAGGAGTCTCCCAAAGGAAACCAGCATAACCAAGCTTGCTGGTCCATATATGTCTGCAAGTGATCATGTGACCCCTTGCTCACCATCCTCATCCACTCACTCAATCATGGAAGTTGAGTGATGTGTTGCAAAATCATGGAATTCTCCATTTACAGAATACCATCTCCTTGAACCCACTGAATAAATTTGCATCTCATGAAATACTGAAATGCATCTTTGTTGAGATATCTTAGTGAGACCTTCCTCTCATGTATGATCTTCCAAAACCAGTGAAGCTTTGGATCTGCAGCAATACCTTCAACAAGCTCCAAGAATGATGAAGCCTCTTTGTCACAACCACTATGTGACATCACTGTGATATATCTTTGCTTCAAATTATCATTTTGATCTAACCCTTGGCTATGCATGGATCTTGAAATAGTATGTTCTGAAATCTCATGCATACCTTGGATCAACTGATATGTGGGAACGTCTTGAAAAAACACAAGAGTTCCTCCGTCCAGATCAATGATGCCTCCAACTACTGGTAAGAATGATGGCCTCCTTTATTCAAGTGTACCAGCGCTGGAATCTTTCTCCTTCTCCTCATGCATCTCTTGATTCATGCATGGGGCCCCATATGATAAGAAATCAAGACTACCTTGCAAATATGCAAGTGCCTCTTCTCTAGATGCAAGCTCTTTAGCATCAGGTAGTGAAAATGGAGATCTCTTGCCCAAAGTGACAAAGTTGACATTCTCCTTTGTTTCCTTGGAGATGTCTCTTTGTAGCTCTTCTTTTTCCTCTTCTCTTCAAACCCCTTGAGATTTTCTTCAATATTCTTCATTGCTTGAAAAAGAAGCAATGAGATCTCTTCTTTAGTTATTCTCTTTGCCTCATGATAACATGAAGTGTATGGCTCTTCCTCTCCATCTTGAAACCCTTTAGGAGTTTCTTTGCATCTCTTTTCTTCATTGCTATACCTCTCACCTTCTTCAAAGAAAGTGGGCATAATGGATCTGTAAGGAGATCTAAGATTCTCTGGTCTTCTTCTTTGCTGATAGGAAGTGCTAGGGCTTTCTTCTTCTTCTTGAAATCTCATCCAGCTCTTACTGCAACTTACTTCTTCTCGAAACCCTCTAGGAGTCTTGGTGCTTCTCCTTTCTCTCTTCTGATTTACCTCTTGGGAGAGGCCATTCTTAGATTTTGAAAATGATGAGAATAATCTCATCTGCTCCATCCAACTGTTCTTTGATTCTGCTCTTGAATTCACTTGTAGCTTGATCTCACAGGCTGTGCTAGAGATCATGCTCTGATACCACTGTAATGTTCCAAATGGGAAAAATAGGCTCAGTAGGGAATATCTTAAGATATTCCACCATGGAATCACAGCAGCATGGAAAAAACACTAGCAACTTCTAAACTAGAGGTAGACTAGTAGGGCATTTACTGGTTATATCACCTCTAAGGAGAGGATGAAAACCAGAGGCTTCCTGGCCCATTCTAGACTCTATCTATAGAAGACTGATGAAACACAACAAGTGTGGGAATAAAAAAATACTCTTGGATTTTGTTTCCCTTGGGAACCTTATATCTACAGATCTAAAGAATGGATCCAAAGAGAAGCAAAAACCAAATAAGTGAGAAGCGGGAGATTCCACTCTCAGGAAAATCTACAATAGGCTCAAGAAGGACGCTGTATAAGAAAAATAGAGTTAGAATAACATAGAAAAAGGCTGGGTTACCTTATTTTAGGCTATTTGGGACCTCCATGCAGAGTTTCAGCAAAAATAAATGAGTTTAGAGGGCTTAAATAGATCTCCCACAATCAAGACTAGCTGAAAATTAGCTAAAGGAGAGAGTTGGTTAATAGAGAAACCCTCCTTCTGGAATTGCGCAGTTTCTGCTGGAAGACACTGGAAAAAAAACATTAGACTCATGTTACAGTATGGCAGCAAGAAATCAGATCCATAATGAATTTCTCTTGTAGAAGCATTAATTTTTCATGAAGCAAGAGCAAGAATCCTTCAGAAATTGTAGCAATAACACATGGAAAAGTTGCAGAAAGACTTGATAGCGTTTTATATGAGGAGCTTCAGCTGCTGTAGGTTAAAACTCAGTTCCACAACTGATAAATGGCTGAAACATCATATCCATACCAGATCTGGAAACTACTCAGCCTTCTTAACAAGATCCCCTTGGGGTTTTATCAAAATGATGCATAACAATTTGTAGATCTAGCTTTTAATACACTGAACTCCAGAAAAATTCAGATATTTCTGAAGATGGATTTCATTACATTACATATCAGATCTGAACATGAATATATCATCAAGATACTTTACAAATCTCAAAGGGAGAGGCAAGCCTCAATCACCAGAGAGCAAATACAATAAGAAATCTAGACAACATTGAAGGATGTACATGAAAATAACGCAGTATATGGAAGAGACTGCGCAGTAGCTGGAATGAACTGATACAAAAAATTAAGATTACAGATCTGAAAGTGAAATAAGAGTAATATCCTCTTCTGGGTGGTCACAAGACACCCTCCTTGAGAGAAATCTCCTCTAAACAACTAGATCTTGCAGATTTAGTTCCCCCACTTATTGCACTCACACGCAACTGCAAAACCATGAACAGGACCAACACTGCTATAGAGATGTAGCTTGACCATAATGCCGGATAGTGGAGAGATGCATCAAAATCCCCTCCAAAGAGCTACTCCATGGAAGGAGAGAGGATTCCTAAACAGGAAATCCTCTTCCCTTAGGCTAAATAGCCAAGAGACTTGAGTTGCTGCATCAACTTCTCAAAATTATTCAACAACCTTTACTTGCTGCCTCTCCTTCTATTTATAACATGAGGGCTTTACAAAACCCTAAACCATCTTCTTCAACTTATCCCCTTTCACACATGTGATCCTCTTCTAGAAGTACGTTGTGCTTGATGGATAAGCTTCCCTCCAAACTGCGCTGTAGGTGGGGCCAAGTTGGCCCATGCAAATGAATTTCCCCTTTTCACACTTAGGGGTGTTTAATGTAATAGCCCAGATTTGTCCCCTTTCACATTGGGCATGTATTTATTCTTAACTTAGGAGTTTAATAAACCTCCTTCACATACTTTTATTCATGAATAAATCAAACTGAAGTTAAAATGCAATGTTCCCATTAGCTGCAAAAATTGGGAACATTACACTAATCTATTAAAAAATATAGCAAAAATGGTTAGACTTAGGGGACCCCACTCTAACAGGCTCCCAACTCTAGGGGACCCTTCAGTGGCCAAAGTGATGCTCTACAAAGTCTGGTTCAAATTCCATACTGTTAGATCAAGGTCTTGGGATAGTTTCATGGCCTCATCCGCCCATGGATTCATATGATCTGTGACTATTTTCTTTTTGCAGTGGAGCTCCTCCACCTCATCCCACAACGCCTGCTTGGTCTGAAGGCGTGCCATTCTATGAGAAGGGATGAATGTAGGCAAAGCCTCCTGTAAGTCGTCGAACTGATTTTCCTTCACGCACAGATCCTAAGTGATTTTCTTGACTAATGGATCTATCTGCACAGAGGTCCATAGTCCCATGGCTTTCTCTAGGAGTGTCAAACCCTTCTCAACATTTGTGAAGATGCTGGCGAATGTTGTATTTACTTGCATGACCCATTGCACACACACCTCCGGGGGGGTCTCAGGCTGCTGCTTCGCCTACAATGAAACAATCTGCTGCTCAAAATATGCTTTCACGGAATGAATTTCTAACATGTAGTATTTGAGGGCAGCGACTAGGCTCTCAATTTTGGCTTTGTGGCATTGTAGAGGTCGGGATAACTACATCTGGAATCTCACCACATAGCTTGTCAATGAAACTCTCTAGCTCTGCGTGCTGAGCTACGACTGCCTATTGCGTTATCTAAGACTGGGTAGACTCTATTGTATTTCTTGCTGCAATTTTCTCAGCCTCGCTGATCTTCTACTGCACATGAGACTCTCTGCTCTATAATTCTACGGATATGAAAATTTGTGGTGCATGGAGCTTCCCACTTGGAAGCTTCGCAGGGTCGATGCCAACCTCGGGGCATGTTTGGACCTGCATGCACAACTCTTCTTTCTCCATTGAAACCGTTGCACCTGGGAAAGGTAAGATTCTGCTTCCTATAGTTGTGATGATCATTGTAGATGGCTGGCTCGCTTGCACCGGCCTCACTTGATCCACACTTGCTTGCAATGTATCCATTTTGAGCTACAGGACCTACAAAATTGACTGTAAAGCTTCCACCGCGGCCTTGTATTGAGTCTCCATTGAATTCTAGCAGTCCTCTGATACCAAAGCCACTGCATCAGAAATTTTTTCGAGGTCCTCTTCAGTCATAGTAACCTCCTCCTCTCCTCCCACCTTGGACCCTTTTCTCTTCTTGCACGGTCCTTTAGACATTTCTCCTCTGCGCTTGGTGCTGTGAGGAGAGTCAGGACCATCTCCATTGAGGTCATCCAAACATCTGAGGTCCACCTCCTCGTGGTCACCTCCCAACTCTTGATCCTTCTCTTTTTCTGCTTCTAGGTCCTTCTCTACTTCTGGGTCCTTTTCTGCTTTTTCTCCAATGTCTTTCCCGCCTATCTCCGTGCATGGCTCTGTTGTATCTTTGGGAGCCGTATCTTTTGGAGTTGTGTCTTTTCCGGATGTGGATGGCATAATGGGATTTTTGGAGCCAAGCCCAATATTCCACACATTTGGCCATGTTGCGACGACATGGTCAACTTCTTCCTTCGTGACCATGTAAGGTAAGGTGCACCAGTTTGAGTCCTTGCGCGCCTTGATCATGACGTTATGCATGGTCACCTAAAACTCTGCAACACTTTTGTATTTTTCATGTACTATGGGCGAGAGTAGCGGTTTGGAGTGGATAGCTTGCGCTAGCGTGCCTTCAAAAAATACCCAAAAATATTTGTTTTCTTTGACTCACTGAGCATTTGATGAGTCCCATAAATTTGCGTAGCGTGCCCCCTTGCATACACCTAGCTCAATTTTAAGAAGGATTGCATCAGCTCGGGTCTCCCATGCCACTAGCGTAATCAGTAATAGCAGCCATGAGTAGAAAAAATTCTTCCCCAGTTCCTGTGCCTCACACACATTCTCCAGAAACTCCTCACATAAGAATTGCGACCAATAGTACAACATCCCTTTTTCACATTGCCCTGCCAAGGCAATGATTTGCGCGAGGAATGTTTTTGTCCGACACTTCCTCATAAGCTTACAATGGAGGATGAGGGTGCCCATGCGCACCATCAGGTCAGCGATGGTTTGGACCAGAAAACCTCGCTTATTCCATCACACCTTGTACTTTTTCTTTACCTCCATTGCTAGTTTCAATTTGTTGCTCTTCCCAAATCCCTTCATCAGGTGAGGTCCCTTATTGGGAAGGCCAGTGATCCAATGGATCAGCGCCACATCAATAGGAATTCTCCCCTGAATCAATAGGGAGCCCTCATGGACCAAGGCCAACAATTGGCACATGCAAATGATGGTGATGGGGTACCTCCCAAAATATGGAATCCTCAGCAGATTGAGGATCCCTGCATTGTGCAGCTCGCGTGCCCAGGGCATCGACTCTACCTTTGGTACATCATCATACAACACCTGTTCCAAGTAATTTTCTAGTGCCAGCTCTGGGAAAATTAATTCATTTGTGAGATCATAATCGTAAAACTTTATCTAAGGGATCTTGGTGATAATTTCGCCATACAGAGGGACATCTTGAGGAATCAATGACATCTATAGATACTCCTGCACAGTGTCGATGTTATGTGGCTTTCACATAGATGGATTCCGTGGCTTAACCTATGGTGTCCTCCATGAAATGGGTTCTACGAACATTGATTCTTGCCTAACACACATCGGCTGCTTTGATGGATCAATGATGGGGGATTGCTCCTTGGAGGCTTGCCTTAGGGACGTGACCTTCCACGGAGAGGTGCGCAGCTTAGAAGTAGCCCGCTTCGACATATTTCCCTTTCCTTTCTCTTTCTCCGGCATGGAAAAAAATTCTTCCACGTTCGGGACTACTTCTTTGACCTCATTGGAACCCATCTCCATAGAAGCAGTGAGGGGCGCCGAATGTTCCTCTCCAGGGTTGGTGGTCGTCAATCTCACATGGAATATGAAATTGGGGTTACTAATGTTAGATGAAGATTCGCGGCCAGACATACAGAACTCATAGACAGCAGGAGGACAAAGATTATAGATAATCACAGGGCCCCAAATATTCAAACAGAAAAGGAACCAATTGAGACCCGCGCTCGCCTTTTTATAAGCCACCCATGGTAAAAACGATCGGATTATCATTAATTGCCACTTACCGTCAAGGAAACGGTAAAAAATCCTCCAAGATCACCTCATTAAATGCAATAAATCCACTCCATCCAACAATAATTTCACTTTTTCACCCAATTTCACTGTTCCAATGGCTAGTTCCTGACCTGCTCGTCACCCCTTTGCTTCTGTCGCACCTACATGCGCCCCCCCTGTTGCATGCAGACCCTTTGATTCTGATGGTTTGACCATATAGTCATTTGGTCGGCACCAGATTTTCCCTATACGGCTTCAGAATACTTCCATTGAAGTACCTAGGAAGGTTCTCTCTGCACAGCGTGGCCAAGCATGCCACACCACCATTAGTGATTTCCTTCACTATATATGGCCCCAACCAATGCTTTCTAAACTTCCCTAGATGGCATGCAAAATGACTGTCATATAGAAATACTTAGTCATCCTCCTTCAACACCTTATGCCAGATGTGCTTGTCATGCCAGGATTTTTCGTGTGCCTTCTGTGCTTACTGGTGGAAGTTAGCAATAAACTAATATTCTTCTAAGGCAACGAGATGCGCCAACCATTCCTCCATGATGTCAGGCTCAGTCATATTAGTGGAAGCTGCGATGCGCAGACTTGGGAAAATGCACTCCATTGGCATGATGGCTTCCTACCCATAGACCATCCTGAAAGGTGTTTTTCCCGTCAAATTTTTGCATGTTGTCCTGCAAGCCCATAGAATAGGAGGGATGTGCATGTCCTAACCATATCGGTTGGCATTACAGATCTTCATGAGTGCATTCTCCAAAACATTGTTGAAATATTCTACTGCGCCATTTTCTTGTGGGTGATAAGGGGTACTTGTGATGGATTTGGAATTCCTCTGTCAAAGATTGAATTGTTTCATCAAAGAAATGCATACCTCTATCACTCTTAAAAATCTTCTAGCATCTAAACCTGGTGAAAATGTGCTCAAATATGAAGTGCACAATAGTATCTACAGTATAATCATTAATCGCTTTCGCCTCTACCCACCTGGTCACATAATTAGTTGCAATAATGATATACCGTGCTCTAGTCTTCTTTCCAGAAGGGTTGATTGGTCCAAGAAAATTTATAGCACATTTGTCAAATTCTTGCAAGGCCATCTATGGTTGCAGGGCATTTCATCTTTGTGCAAAGGCTTCTTAGTTCGCTGACATGTATCACAGGCCCGACAGTACGCCTGTGCATCACTTTGTAGTGTGGGAAACCATAACCAAGCACACAGCACCTCCTGCGCAGTGGCCTCCTGCCACTCCTCCATGAGCCTCAGCCAATATAACTTGTCTTTTATGTTCCAATACATATCTCCTTAATACTTCATCTTCTCCTAATTTATACAAATGTCCTGGAATCAGGGTGAAATCAACTGTGCATGCAACCAACTCCTTATTTTGCTGGATTGAATATTTTGCAGGAATTGTTCCCATGGTCAGAAGATGAATAAAGTCAGCAAAGTGCTCGTCAACCACCTATTGGAAATACTGAGATGGGGGGTGAATCAATATTCCTTTCAATTAGTATTATTATTAATCTTTCAGAGCATTAGTTAATCTTCAATTATTATCAGTGTTTGTACAATGATAGCAGTAAAAAAAAGGAACACAACTGCACACAATTTTTAAAGTGGAAACCCTCTCTGGGACAAAAAACCACCTGAATGATTTCTAATAATTCTTTAATATTCAACTTATTGGAACAAGGTCCCCTAAAGCTGCGAATTTTGTAAAATTTTGTATATTTTTTATATTAATTAGTCTAACACAGGGGTTTTGGGGTGGGTCAAAGCCCTGAATGCATTGTAATGGGTCAAAGGGTAGACCAAGAGTCTGCAAACCATAGTTTGTGGACCACTGGAAGCATAGGATAAGTTGATATAAATAGATGGAAATTTTGAGTCTAGAGGTAGGCAAGAATTAAGTCCGATGCTAAGTGCGAATTGTTAGATCTGTTTGGGTTATTTGGGTAAGGAATCCTGCTGGTTGTGTGCATGGAGATCCTTAGTCCTGCTGCGTGCGGACCCTGTTAGGCTGTGTGCGCAGGCTATGTTTGTTGTACGTCGATTTGATATTAATGAAAGTGAAGTATTACTGAAGTATCTATGTGTATCTGGATTGGTAATGGTTACTGAACAAATCTGTGATGGTTAATTAGCTTCGAATGTATCTGTGTTATGCATATGTATATCTGTGATCTGTATCAGCTGCAAGTAAACGGGTTCTGTGATGGTTTCTGTTTAGCTATAAATACATTTTTTTATGCTATAGGTTGTGTTTATGATATCATATAATAATAATCGTTGTTACGCACGTGGATGCGAAAGTATTAAATATATCTGAATAGCTCTATTGTGGTTAATAACTGAATATACTGTGAAAGCCTGAAAATAGACCTATGTGAACCTGGTAGGTTGCGAACTCAGATCTTCTTGACTAACATGCTCTCTCTTAGGGTGCAGAAACTTGGTTCCAGCACCCTCCCATACTGCTTCGGGTGAGACTTTGGCCTGTGCAAGTAGGTCACTGTCGAAAGGGCCAGTAGTATAGGGGTTTGTTGGAAAACCTTAATCTCTGAACCTGGGTTAGGACCCCTCAAGCCAAAAAATGGTTCCGTTATCAGGACCAGGAGCATTTTTAGAGAGAGATCGGTAATTCCACGAGGTCATTGGAGATCTGAGAAAGCGGAAATTGAAGAGTGGTTCGAAAGACAGATTCAGGAATTAGCTGTGAAAGAGAATCACAGCGCGAAGCCAACAACTGAGAAGTGGAAAAATAAGTACATTTTTACTGATGTATATGAAATTTTCTTTGTAACATTTGCACACGAGTTTCAGGAGTGGCTAGCTAGGCTTGTAGATTTCCTGATGTGTTGGAAGGACGAGCGGGTCACGCAGTGGACTCCAGAGTCGATCTAGTAGTTGGAAATAAATGACAATACCATCACCCATACGGTAGAACACTGGGTGGATAGCATGTTGGGAGGATTTGTGACAGAGTTCATAGTTGATCAGTTCACACCTTATTCTGAAGCGGAGCAGAGGTTATTCAAAGGGTTCTGAGGTAAGTTCTTGAAAACATTGCCATTCCTGATTAAAATATTATTATGCGAAAAGGGTATCTGTGTAGCCACACTGAGTGAATGAGCTCTGACCAGAGTGAGGGTAAAAATTGAAGTGGCAAGTACTATAGAGTCAATCAAGAATGGGACAGATCCATTTACATCCATTAAGAGAACCCGTTGCACACGCGGGAAATATCCCTCCTATGACACCACCTTCAAGTCTGCATAAGGGCAAGAAATACCCCACACCTATGCCACCGCCACCTCCCCCTAAAGAAGATATGACCACGCACATGAAGCTACCCACCTTCAAAGGTGTAGGAAAAAAAGATATGGATTGATTCTGGTTCGTCGCAGAGTCGGTATGGATTGCAAAAAATTTGGCCAACAATGCTATAAAAAAGGCACAACTATCCCTCGCCTTCGAAGGAAGAGCCCTGGATTGGTATATGGGATATGTAGCTCAGCATGTGAATTCGACCATTCAAGAGGTTAAGGATGCCCTAAAACAATAGTTTCGAAAGCCTAAGTCTTATTCTCAAATAGTGAATGACCTAAAAGATTTCAAACAAGGGCCCTATGAGTCTATATGGGAGGCTGACCAATGACTAAAGAAAGTGATCAGAGAAGGGGAATTTTTGTATGATGACAGATAGCACAAGAAATGGTTCATCGCTATGTTACTGCCTCACCTGCGTGGACCTATGGGTCAGCAAGCCATTGAATCGCAGGAAAAATATTTGGAAATTTCTATGAAGTTAGAAGCCACGCCAAGGGATGATATCTAGTTGGGAGTACAAAAAATCCAAGGGCAGCTAGAGGTGATGCACATGGAAATCCATAATTTGTGAAAGGACTGAGGGAAAGAAGCTAGCCTAGACGTATGGTGCATACGATGCAGGGTATCTGGCCATACCAAGGATCAGTGCCCACTGCTGATAGACCACCTATAGGCTGGGGGAACCCAGTCCGTTGCACCGTAGGGAGACTACGGGACCAAGTGGACCAAAATTATGGTGTGATGATTGTCGTGTAGCTGGCCTGAATGATACTAACCACTGCCTCCATCTGGGTGCGTATGTTCTAGAGCTAAAGCAACAATGGTGCCGGTTTTATCGATCAATAGGACATGATGAAAAAAAATGCTAAACTTATGATTTAATGATAGAATGGGGAAACCTATATAGGGTAAAAGCTGACCCTTCTTCACCAAGATCCCCCTCGGGAATAGGTGGCTCCCCAGTTAGGGGCAGGGTAGGGGGCAGAGGTGGAAGCGTAGGTAGGGGAAGAGGACAACTGATCTGCTATAACTGCGGAGAAGTAGGGCACTTTGCGAGGGACTGTCCAAACCCCACAAGACAATCTTGCAAGTATTATAGACAACTAGACCATGTAATCGAAGACTGCCCAATTCTGATAGCAAAAATGCAGGAAAAACAACATATGCCTACGTAAAACATGCAGAGGGTTAAGGTTTAACCGTGTGATGAAGGGCCGAGCATTAATGTCATAACACGCAACAACATGGCCACTGGAGGAGCTGAGGAGAAGGCTGTGGCCGAATATCTTATCCAAATCGCTTATCTGAAAAGCAATGGTCAAGAAGGAAGGATTGGACCTACATAAGGAGAAGGAAGCCTTCGTCATAGCCTGCAATGACTTTACAAAGAATGAAGTGTCTACTTCCAAGACTCCAATGCACCTAAAAATGGATGACGAAGTTAAACCATTTTTGCAAGCATGTATGAAGCTATTGCACAATTAGAAAGTGGTATAAAATATTCAAGCACTAATAGATAGCTACGCAGATAAATCTAACCCCTTCACGAAAGTTAAGGACCTGAAAAAACTATACAAGCATAAGAAACGCATTAGTAGGGAAATGCGGCTCACAACGTAGATTGGTGACTATGAAATGGATCTAGTTATTTTGGACCTAGGATCAAATGTGAACATATTGCTTAAGAAAAATTGGCAACGAATGGGAGAACGAAAGTTGGAATGGTCTACTATCCAGCTACGCATGGCCAACCAGCAGAAGAACATACCGTTGGGGAGATTGTCAAAGATCGTGGTAGATATCGCAAGAGTTAAGGTTCAGGCCGACATTGAGATAATTCAAATTGTAGAAGATGTGGACCCCTATCCCGCGCTCCTAGGATTGGATTGGGCCATAGATATGGTAGGTATCATCAATCTAAAGAAAATAAGCATGGTGTTTGGAAATGAAGGTACGCAGGTGATAGTACCATTATACCCTGCAGAAGGAGAACGAAATACGAAGCCGGTGCGCGAAGAAGAGGATGTGGATCACATCTATAATTTAATTGCATGGGATGAAGATTGGATCACTCCTATGGATGATGGTGTGCTTTGCTGGGAAAAGGAAAGCGAATGTTTCTCTGACTTCGACGGGGAGATGGAAAACTGGCATAATCAGTTACATGATGTATCTGCGCCGCGATGTCTTAGAATCACAAAGAAATTCTTATGCATCTCCTCAGAGATAAGAGAACTACCCTACTTTGATGGTTTTGGTAATATTAGAGAATTTTTGAGAGAATTTGAAGCTGAGGTCCCAAGAGAGTGAAGGTTATGGGCTCTTAATCTAGCCATGTTGCGAGGTGGTGGGACATGCATAAAGGGATGTTCCAGGATTGGGAAGAATGTCATGATATGATGGTCCTGCGATTTGAACCTCCAGTTCACCTATGCGTAAAGACTTTCCTTGGCCCAGGGGACCTGCACGAGCACTTGTTTGCATGGATGGAGAAATGGTGCAAAAAAACTACAAAAGAATGGGTTCACCTATTTATCCATGCCTTGGGACCAATCCCCACTGCATGGTATTTAGATGCGGAGCTACACCAGCGCACCCGCCACTGGGAAACACTGCAGGAGGAGTTTGTAGGGACATTTGGGTTGGTAGGTGGAACAAAGGTGCTTGAAAAATCTCTGCAGGATATAGATTCCTTAGTATTTGATGAATCATGCCCTTATGCAGCACTTGGGGCACCAACATGGGAAACGCAGATGCAGGATATTGTCAACTTCCACAATTTAGAAATAGAAGAATGCGATGAAGATCCACAAAATTTCTCTATCCTAAAGTCGGAGGGAGAGCGCGCAGTTGCTGGACCCCCACTACAAACTGTCGATGTTACTAAGCCTCTGAAGCTGCGAGAAGTCAACATTGGAACGAAAGAGCAACCTAAGTTGGCCAAAATTGGGGACTACTGGGATGATGATACAGTAGGGAAAGTTGTAGAACTGCTTATGGAATACCACGACTTATTCCTGATGAAATTCTTGGAACTCAAAGGGATTACAGGGGACCCAGGGGTCATGCGCATCACTTTAAAACCAGATGTGCGCCCTGTGAAGCAGCGTCCTTATCGGATGAACCCTAAGTATAAGAAAAACGTTAAGGAAGAAATCGATAAAATGCTCACCGCAGGTATCATCAAACTGGTCAAACAGTCAGAATGGGTAAGTCCGATGCTGGTTTAGGAGAAAAATACTAAGGGAGAGACCCGAATCTTCATTGACTTGCGCAAATTGAATGATGCTTGCGTACATGATCCCTTCCCTACGCCATTATCAAATGAAATGCTGGACAGTGTGGGAGGGCAAGAAGCATACTCATTTATAGATGGGTTCTCGAGCTACCATCAGATCAGGATCACACCCGAAGATCGCAACAAAATACGTTCACTACTGAATGGGGATCCTTTCAATATACTGTCATGTTTTTTGGGCTCAAGAATACCCCTGGCATCTTTTCGTGGGTGGTGGTCACAGTATTCAAAGAGTTCATCCACAAGTTTCTGTAGGTATATTTTGATGACTAGACTATCTTCAGATTGGTGAAGAAGCATGTCTCGAACCTGGGCATGATGTTGGATGCCTGCAGAAAGCACCAGATTTCCCTGAATATCAAGAAGTGCATATTTTGCATACCCTTCGGAATCTTGCTTGGGCACATATTTTGTTGACAAGGACTAATGGTTGATACTGCCAAAGTCGCAGTTATCATAAACCTGGTAGTACCTACAATTGAGAAATAGTTGCGCTCGATCCTCTGACACACAAGCTACTACAGGAATTTCATTCAAGGGTACGCGCAGATCACAACACATATGGAAAAATTGATAAAGAAAGATGTTTCGTTTTTTGGGATGACGAGTGTCAGAAGAGCTTCAAGCTACTCAAGGAGAAAATGGTCTCTGCACCTATTCTCATCTTTCCTAAACAGGCAAAGGTATTCCATTTTCATGTAGATGCATTAGGGATCGCCCTGGGAGCTGTCCTTACGTAGCTTGGAGATGGAGACATTGATCATCCTGTTGCATTCGCTAGTAAGAAACTCTCTGGTGCAGAGCGGGAGGAATTGGCCATGGTCTATGCATTGGAGAAGTATCAACATTATTTATTAGGTGGGCACTTAAAAATGTTTACAGATCACTCGGATTTGAAGTACCTGGTGAATAATCCTGTGTTGGGGGGGGGGGAATCTGCGATGAGTACTGTTTCAGGAATATGATTTTGAAATCATTGTCAAGCTGGGGAAGTTGAATGCTGCGCTGGACCACTTGTTCCAAATTGAAAGTGGTGAAGAACTGACCAATATAGAAGAGGGATTGCCTGATGCACAGCTATTCGCTATTAAATTAGTTGATATGCACATCACCGACATCATTCAGTTCTTGACTACAGGGATGGAACCTGCGGAATATTTGGTACAACAAAAGAAAGAATTGGTAACTTGCACAACATATTTTACCATCATTGAAGGTCACCTATATAATATGGGAGCTGACAAAGTGATGCGAAGATATGTTTTGTAGCATGAAAGACACACTATCTTAGCAGAAGGTCACGAGGGTGTAGCAGGAGGTCACTACGCAGGGAAGACAATGATGTAAAATATCTTGAGAGCTAGACTATGGTGGCCTACCTTGCATATTGAATCTCATGACTATTGCAAAGCCTGCGATACGTGCCAATGAATAGGAAGGCCATCACACAGGGATGAAATTCTCTTGCAACAACAAATGGCCTTGCAAGCATTTGACAAGTGGGCCATCAATTTCGTAGGGCCTATAAACCCACTAGGAAAGAATACAGGTGCACGCAACATTATAAATGCCACTGATTATGTGACTAGATGGGTCGAAGCACAAGCTGTGAAGGATTGTACTGCAAATACCACTGCGCACTTCATTTTTTAGCAGATTCTGAACAGTTTTGGATGTCTGAAGATCTTAATGAGCGATAGGGGTACACACTTTGTTAAAGAAACGATACAGACCTTGATGGAAGAATTTCGGATCCATCATGCGAAAAGCACTCTGTATCATCCACAGGCAAACAGAGTGGTAGAATCTTTTAATAAAATCTTGGAGCAAGCACTGACAAAGGTCTGTAACGCTGATCGCAGCGACATCCCATCTATTCTTTGGGCCTATCGAACCACCTGCAAAAAGTTGACAGGGAAAACACCGTTTAGGATCATCTATGACAAAGAGGCCATTATGCCCATGGAGTATATTGTTCCTAGTCTGCGCATCGCAGCTTTTACAAATATGGTGGAGCCTGATATCATGGAGGAACGTTTAGCACAGATCGTGTCTTTGGAGGAAGATCGTTTCATTGCTAACTTCCATCAGCAGGTTCAAAAGGCTCGAGATATGTCATGGCATAATCGACATATCCAGAAAAAGACATTTGCAGAGGGCGATTTGGTCTTGTTGTACGATAGCCAGTTTTCAAAACACCTAGGGAAGTTCCGTTAGCACTATCTCGGTCCATATATGGTAAAATATATTACTGATGGAGGAGTGGTCCGGTTAGCTACGGTGCGTTCTGATCTTGTACCTGGATACGTCAATGGCAGCCAACTCAAACCATATTGGATCAAATGACTATATGGCTGGAGTAGCTGTATGGGGTGGAGTACGCCCACCAGGGACGGTAGGCGTAGGAAGTGATCACAGGTTTGGAGGCCCGAGGAGGTGTGCTGGGAGTGCAGGGATGTGTCTAGAGCACAGAAGGTGTGGAAGGAGCGTAGGGGTGCGTTGGGAGCGCAGGAGGTATACTGGGAGCGCAAGGGTGTGCTGGGCGCACAGGAGGCACGAAAACTAGCCGTTGGAAGAATAAAATCAGGTAAATGACAAAAGTTACCGTTGAAAGGAGGAGGCAGCCGACATTTAATGCAGTGATTTCCAAATATTTTTTACTGTTTCCTTGATCGTAAGTTTCTAATGAGCCTCATCCACATATTGATCGATCCTCACGGCTATAAAAGCAGAAGAATCGATCAGACAAGGGTTTCGTATCTCTTAAATAGCTTGTACTTGGCGAGTTTGTCGTTGGCAAGTTTGTGCCGTGAGAGTTTCTGTGCCTATTGCATCCCGTTCATGACTGAGCATCCTACAGCCTCTGACAGTAGCAACCTTGAGTTCATTTTCCAGAATGGCGGCCACCAGTCCTACTGAAGCCTCAGAACTTGTAACGTCGACAGAACAAGAATCCGAGGAAGTACTAGGAGTCCACCGACGAAGTGGAGGAGGTCATGTCCACTCCCAACAAGGAAAAAAAAAAGGGGAAATAAAAATCACAAGGATCAGGGAAATCCACGAAATGGGTTGGGATGAAGCCCCGCACTTCACCCCGAAATGTGAAGTCCCTGAGGGCGGTGGTCCAGGCAAGCTCACCTGGGCCACTAAAGAGACCCTTGTTTGCTTAGGAAAAGGCCCAGATGGCTGAACCAATCAATTGGCTACCACCCTTTATTCCACCTCGCAGGCCCTCGACATGCACATCGAAGAATATTGATGGCCTGCACACTTATCAGCAGATGTCGCTGACTCCGGGCGAGGTCCCCGTCATTGGAGAACCCTTTGGAAAGCTCCATGAGGTCAAATTCAATGACCATGACTTGGCCAATTTGGAGGCCTTCCTCAAGCTCACACTTGAGCTATACCTCGAAAGGATACTGGAAGACGATGGGATACAAATCGTCCCCATGCACTGGGTGTGCGGGTTGGCTGGTTCCAGGCTCTTGAATCTACTGAGGATGCCGCATTTTGGCCATTACAATATTATAGATCGGATTGTGTGCAAACTTCTTGCCTTGGTCCATTATGGCAGCCTGTGGATCTAGGATCGCATCCCTATTGATGCTGCACTTATTCACCATATCACTGGCCTCCCCATGGAGGGACTAGACCCTATGTTGTGCGTGGGCAAGAAGTATGAGTAGAATATCGCTGAAAAAATGCGCGAGGATTACTATGTGCTACGGAACACTCGAGGGTTCATGATCAACAACATCAGCGACCCTATTACGTAGATGGGTACCTTGTTGCTAGTGCGCAAACTGATGCGTAAATGTCAGGCTACCACCGTTCCTGCGTACGTCATTCAGCTGGCGGGCCAATTTGAAAAGGGGGTGTGCTTCAATTTGGCCCAGTACCTATGCAACGAATTCCTGGAAAATGTTTGCGAGGCCCAGGATCAGTGGCACGCATTTTGCTACTCTTGGATGCTGCTCATTACGTTGGTCACATGGGAAGCTCCAGAAGATTCGGTCCTCCTTGAGGTCATGCCTAGGACTCAAAGGATGCGCAACACATTGAGGAAAATCAAGTATTCAAGGTCATTTTTCAGAGTGGGCTTGCAGTAGCTATCAACTCCCAGCCGCCCTTATCGCCAACCATTTATGATAACTATAAAAGAATCACTGCGTTATAAGTAACTATGCATAATGTACAAATCCAAGGCCGCAAGGATCCAACGTGGGTATCGCTCCCCTACATGGTTGATGATGAAGACATTGACTGCCTAATCGTGAATTGGCCTCTGTTCTAGAATCTGGGCTTCAAATCAGGTACAAAGGACTCGGCGGGGACGAGCACCACGAAGGTTACCCCACCTGTCATCACCAAAGAAACCGGAGGACAGGGAAAAAGCACGGGGAAGGGTGCAGAAGCAGCATTGCAGTAGGAGTCACAGCAGGACCTGGGTGCAGGAGGTTAGGAGGCGAGAGGTGTTGACTCCCCTCGAGGAACAAAGCGAACTAGTGACCCAGCTAAAGGGCCATGAAAGAAGCAACGCTCTCAATGACCAAAACGCGACAAAGGCATTATGCTGATAGAAGGGGACCTCGAGAAGATTGCAGACACAGTAACTTTGGCTACAGATGATAAATGACTAGCTTTGGAAGAGTAACAAAAATTCACAGTCGAAACCGTCCAAGCTGATCTCTCGGCTCTGCAATTAAAAACTGACACCCTAGAGATAAGTATGATCCAGGTCAGATTAGCCCCAACAACTAGCAGCTCAGTGATCAATACGCCAGAAATCCGCCTCTGCCGTCTCCCGGGCGTAGCCCTCATATTGAGTCCACATAAATTAGGAGTGCAAGCCCAGGATTGCATGAAGGTGCAGTTGGATCTCGCTTGCTTGCCACATGAACCATTGTAGCTTCTTCATTTGTCCCTATTTGAAGAAATTTAGCACAAGGATCGTCAAGTTCATCAGCAGCTCAGTACAGTTGAGAAGATAATCGAACAAAACACCACTGAGGCATCTCAGGCACAGGCTTCCTATACCCTTGTCGCCATGCAGCAGACAAAGTTGGAGCACCTAATTAGTAGACTCTGTGTGGAATTTACCGAATACATCCCAGCTATTTCCACCCCCCAGGCCAATATTGAGGGGTTGTTCACAGCGCTAAAAGCCTCAAGAAATGAGATCTAGGCAGTCAAGAAATATATGGAACAATAGATTGTGGATTTGCAGGCCAAGATGTAGCCAGAGACACCACTAGAGGTAAGGGCCCAGCGAGCTGCGTTGGTTACAGAGGCCACAAATGTGATTACAGGTAAAATTGCTTAGGGTTCACAATTATTGGAAACAACGATGCAACTATGGACCAAGGTGCAGCGTGACCCTCTCCTACGTGAAATCAACCAAGCACTGCACCAGAAGGAAGAAGAGTTCTACCAAATGGAAGCTACAATAACCACTTTGGTCCCTTTTCAGTGAATGGCCCGACTACGCACCAACCATGTGATCAGAGATGACATGGAGGATCTCTGACAGAGGAAGAAGACATTGAGCTATCACCTCAATTTTTGGGTGGATGAGGCCCTCAAGCTGTCCCAAGATGTTGATGTCCCAGTAAAGCAGCTGAACCAAAGCCTAGAGAGCATCACCGCTACTACGGAAGGCCCAATTTCCCAGAAGTTGGTGGAGATAGCCTAGAATGCTACTGTGCAAAGTGAAGGAGCGCTGCCCCCGCTAGTGGATGCAATCAAGTAGCTGCAGGCAAAGATGGAGAACCCATGACCGCAGTGACTTGGGACGAGTCAGAAGATTTTGTTGGGGGATTGTTGGAACAGGGTCCCCTAAAGCTGTGAATTTTTTAAAATTTTGTATATTTTTTATATTAATTAGTCTAACGTAGGGATTTTGGGGTGGGTAAAAGCCCCAAATACATTGTAATGGGTCAAAGGGTAGACCAAGAGTCTGCAAACCACAGTTTGCGGACCACTGGAAGCGTAGGCTAAGTCAATATAAATAGATGGACATTTTGAGTCTAGAGGTAGGCAAGAACTAAGTCTGATGCTAAGTGCGAATTGTAAGATCTGTTTGGGTTATTTAGGTAAGGAATCCTGCTGGCTGTGTGCACGGAGATCCTCAGTCCTGTTGTGTGCAGACCCTACTAGGCTGTGTGAGTGGGCTGTGTTTGTTGTAAGTTGATCTAATATTAATGAAAGTGAAGTATTACTGAAGTATTTGTGTGTATCTGGATTGGTAATGGTTACTGAACGCATATGTGATGGTTAATTAACTGCGAATGTATTCGTGTTATGCATATGAATATCTGTGATCTGTATCAGCTGCGAGTATAAGGGTTCTGTGATGGTTTCTGTTTAGCTACAAATACATCTTTTTATGCTATAGACTGTGTTTATGATATCATATACTGATAATTGTTGTTACTTACGTGGATGCGAAAATATCGAATAGATCTTAACAGCTCTATTGCGGTTAATAACTGAATATATTTTGAAAGCCTGCAAATAGAACTATGTGAACTTGGTAGGTTGCGAACTCGGATTTTCTTGACTAACCTACTCTCTCTCAGGGTGCATAAACCTAGTTTCTAGCACTCTCCCATACTGCTTTTGGTGAGACTTTGGCCTGCGCAAGTCGTTTAGTACCGAAAGGGCCAGTAGTATAGGGGTTTTTTGGCAAACCTTAACCTCCGAACCTGGGTCAGGACCCCTCGATCGAACACAACTCCAATTGAAAATAAAGCTCCAGCTTCCCAGAATCTAGAAAAGCATTCTTCTCCAACTCCCACAGGATGGATGCTCCAACGCCTGATATTCTTCAGTAGTCAACTGAATGGATGCCCCAACAACCAATGAGATGCAAATCACCCTAGAACCACCCTACCACCTTTAATTTTTCACAGGCTTGAACCTATTGGTGACTTCATGCACCAGCCTAACACCACCCTATAACCTTATAGAAGAATAAAAGAAGAATGGACTCACGTACCAGGGAAAATGGTCCACTTTACAATGATATAGAATGATGTAGAAGAATAATGCACACTAGAACATAACCCCAACTATGATACAACCACCTATTGATGATTCTAGACCTCCTAACACTGCCTCTTCAACTCTTGGTAGATAGACACACGTACAATTTTTACAATGATACATTTACAATGACTTAGTGCAATGATATCTTTATAATAACTATATGCAGTGTTGCCAACATGAAGACTTCGTGTGGTGAACTTCTTGCTGATGTTCTCCACCTTGATTGTTGCTCTTGTCATGCTACCCTCTACTGCACCTTGCTTTGCTTTGATACCCTAGAAAGTTTGGTCCTTTGCAACCCTTAACAACACATGATCTAGCTTTTTCTTGCCTTCTAGGATATCGATATTGAATCTGGTGTATCTCTATTATTTTAGATCCCCAATATGAAATTTTCGTTTCTATATTATTGCTGTAAGTCTTCTTTCCAATGCCACAAGTATGAACCAATTTGGATTCTTCAAGAGAGAGGTATGCCCAATCTCTCACAATGACCTAATTATGGACTAGTTCAGTAGAGCGAACTTGTACGACGTGCCACATGTCATTGTTTCTTCATTTAGCTCTGAAATTGATACAAAAAAAACTATAGTCCATGTATCTGCCACTTTTTACGGAATTCCAATCTGATACTCAGAGAGAGAGTTATGAAAATTTTCCCAAGGTCACTTCTTTGAGATGAAGTTCATGAGCCTGCAAAAACACCGACTTCCACAGATCATATCTTCGAAAACATTGCGCACTGTGATCTAAAATTTTTTACAGGAGCTTCCTCAAGACTTTGGCTTCGTCTCATAAAAAATTCAACTTCTGAACCTTCATAGAAAAAAATTTAGAGGGAAAATTCCACGATGACCTGTTTCTGGTAGCAAAATCCCTCCATAAGGAAGATATGAGGATCACAATTTATATAAATGCTTAGGTTGAGAGGGTATTCAACAAGCGAATGTGGGAGGGATTTTAGGAGCTTAAAAATTATTAATTATTGACTTTTCAATGACCCATGCCACAACCCCATGGGGTTTTATCCCACTAACTGCGGTTACAAACTTCAAACATGAATTTATCTCAAACTGTGAAGAATTACATGGCATTCCATATGTCAACAGAAACATCTCGACAAGTAGAAACCAAAAAAAAATATTCTTGACTAAGAATATAGTAATTTTGTAGGTCAAAATTACCATACAAGATCGAGGTAGCCCCTGGTGCTGCTTGGGTTAACATCAATGACAACCATTGATCAAAAATCTCCCCCTTTGGAATTGGTGGCAACACAAGTACTCCCCCTACGATCATGACACCTCTTCCTACAGCATTCTCTCCCCCTTTGATATCAATGGAAAAGTGTAACTCCCCTTGAAACACAACCATCTCGTGGACCTGTACACACTTCCACTCCCCCTTTATATTGTGAATAAAGAAAATCTAATAAAAATTTGAGATAAACCCAAGCTTATGGCGAAGATATTCATATGCTTCAATAGTACTCTTACGATCATCAACGCTTCCTGCTCAATATGCATATGTAAAGGCTTGAATAATGAGCTTGTTACCCTTGGGATACCACAAGCCATATTCTATTGTTCCCTTTAGATATCGAAGAATTATTTTGACAACAATAATATGTGATTCTTTTGGTGCTACTTGGAATCTTGCTACTTGTCCAACTGCTTGCATAACATCTGGCCGGGAGGCTGTTACATATAGAAGACTACCAATCCTAGATCTGTACAACCTTTGATCCACATACTTAGATGAGTCATCTATGCTTAATTTTAAACTTGTTACCATCGAAGTAAGGATGGGTTTGTAATATTCCATTTTGAATTTCTTGAGAATTTCCTTGATGTACTTGGCTTGACATATAAATATTCCTTTCTCTTATTGAGATATTTGAAGCCCTAAGAAGTATGTCAGCTCATCAAGTAAAGACATCTCGAACTCACTTTGCATCTTTGTAGAAAATTTCTTAGTCGATCATCATTGCTACCAAATATTATATCATCCTCATTAGCTATTAGACGTGCTTTAGTTGATTCATCCAAAACATATATGTCATTTGGAGCTCGACTTTTTGTAGCCACAATTTCACCATACCTGCCTTTCCTTATTTCACATTTTGTGGAGTTGAATAGTATTGTGTGTCCTTGATCACATATTTGTCCAACACTGAGCAGATTGTGATTCATGTTTTCAACCAATAGAACATTATTAGCTAGAGAATCTTTTCTTCTAAGAGTGACGATACCTGATCCTATAACATTTGAAGATCCATCATTTCCAAAGGACACGGTTCCATCCTTCTTCTCTTTCAGAGATAACAATTTCTTTCTATCTCAAGTCATATGTGTTGAGAAACTGCTATCAACATACCACACATCTTTGTTGTTTTGAGCCTTGAGAGCAAGAGCACAATTATCACTCTTCTTCTTCTTCCATGTTCATTTGTTCTGTGGCTTTGAAGATTCTTTTGGAGGATTTTCAAGTCTGCAGTCTCTGGCTATGTGTACAAAGTTTCGAAATTTGTAACATTCAATATTATTTATTAAATGTTCAAATATATTGATGTTTTTTTGAGCCCTGGGAGGTTCATATTTGACAGATCTCCTGGAATTGTATTGGCTCCTAAGTTATGTGCGACATTCTATTACTTTATGACCAAATTTTCCACATGAATAACAATAGCCATAAAAAATATGTTGTTACCTGAATGGAAATCTTCGTCGAGGAATTGTATTCCAAGGCTATTATTGTGAATCTTGTCCAATGAAGTCTACATGCATGTCAGATCTCATAGGTTCATTGTATTTTGTTGTAGAAGGTCTTGCTTCTTCTTCTTTGTAACCAAGGCCAGTTCTGTCGTTGTAAGATCATTTATTGCTGATGAGTTCTTCCAATGCCCTTGAGCTGTTGGCATAGTTTTGGATAGTTTTTCCCTTCTTCACTTCCTTGCACAGCGAGACCTACTTCGGCTTCTAATGATTCCCTTTCTTGGTTTCTTTCTTCCAACTTCTTTTGAAGTGACTCTTCAATAAATTTGTGTTCTTCAACTTCAATTTTGAGACCTTGAACTTGTTCTTCAAGAGTATTGGAATGGATCTTCTCAGCCTTGAGCTCTTTTATAAGCTCGATTGCCTCCTTAGAAAATTCTTCTATGGTCAACCCTTCTTCTTTTTTGTTTGATACCTCTTGTTTAATGTGCTTGTCCATAAACAATACTCTCTCATTGGCTTATTCTTCACTATCATTGTCTTCATCAGATGATGAGCTATCTTCTTTAGAGAGAAAGTTCCTTTTGAATCCTTTATTTTTTCTTTGCTTGTTGAATTTCTTAAAGCCTTTCTTTTCTTTTGAGTTTCCATCACTTCTGTTTGGACATTTTGCTGCAAAATGCCCAACCTCACCACAGCCGAAACATATCAATGGAAGTTTACCCTTGATTTTTCCCTTACCAATTTTTATTTTTCTCGTAAAGTAAGCATATTCTCCATCTGAAAGGCCTTCTTCATCATCTTCCTTTTCTTCACACTTGCAGGTGTAGGTCTGTGCCTTTGAAGGTCATTTCTCCTTTTTGGTTTTCTTAGATGCAACGAACACAGTTTCTAGATGATAAGTACCCTCTTCTTCATCAAGTATCATTTCATATGCTATGAGAACTCCATGTAATTCCTCTTTGCTGAGTTTGTCTAGATTTTCACTATATTCTAAGACTGATACCTTTGGGTTGAATCTCCCTAGTAACATTCTAAGAATCTTTCGTATAATAGTCTTCTCGTCAACAGGCTCTCCCAATAATTCCAGAGTGTTGGTTATTTCATCAACATGTTGGAAGTATGCAGCAATGTTGTTATCTTATTTCATTTTGAGTTGCACAAATTTTGCTTTGTAGATTTGAAGCTTTGCTTCTTTGACATTTGAGTCACCTGCATATATATTCTCAATCTTGTCCCATACATTTTTGGCGATTTTACAACCCAACACCTTATGATAATAAGATTCAATAAGTCCATTTATAATAATATTATTTAATTTTGCATCATTTACCAAATTATTCTTACCTTGTTCATCTGCGGTTGATGTAAATCCATTTTGAACAGTGTCCCATACTTCGTAACCTTGCACCAAGAGATAGACCTCCATTCTTCCTTTCCAGAGTGCATACTTATTTTCATTGAACTAAGGTACACCATTCTTGGTATGCTCCATGACCTCCTTCTAATTGTTAAATTGTTATTGAAGGAACCAAGCTCTGATACCAATTGTTGGAAATACTAAGAGGGGGGGTGAATCAATATTCCTTTCAATTAGTATTATGATTAATCTTTCATAGCATTAGTTAATCTTTAATTATTATTATTATTTGGACAATTATAGCAATAAACAAAAGGAACACAACTGCACACAGTTTTTAAGGTGGAAACCCTCTCCGAGACAAAAACCACCTGAATGATTTTCTAATAATTCTTTAATATTCAAATCCAATTGAAAATAAAGCTCCAACTTCCTAGAACCTAGAAAAGCATTCTTCTTCAGCTCCCACTGGATGGACGCTCCAACGCTCAAGATTCTTCAGTAGTCAACTGAACGGATGCCCCAACACCCAATGAGCTACAACTCACCTTAGCACCACCCTATCACCCTGAATATTTCACAGGCTTGAACTTGTTGGTGACTTCATGCACCAGCCTAGCACCATCCTACCACCCTATAGAAGAATTAAAGAAGAATCATGGACTCTCGTACTAGGGAAAATGGTCCACTTTACAATGATATAGAATGATGTAGAAGAAGAATACACACTAGAACATAACCCCAACTATGAGACAACCACCTAATGATGATCCTAGACCTCCCGTCACTGCCTCTTCAACTCTTGGCAAATAAACACTTGTACAATTTTTACAATGATACATTTACAATGACTTAGTACAATGATACCTTTATAATGACTGTATGTAGTGCTGCCCACTTGAAGACTTCATGTGGTGAACTCCTTGCTATTGTTCTGCACCTTGATTGCTGCTCTTGTCTGTTGGAAAAAAATACTGAGAGGGGGGGGTGAATCAGTATTTAGAGCTTATAATATAAATTCAACTTTTTCTTTGAGCAGATTTCCATACGTGGTTTTTATGAACGGAACTAGCGTATGCACGCGGAAATGCAGAATGAAACTAGCGTATACTGATTTAACTTTCCAAATTTAGAGAAAATTATCAGAAGCAATCTTATAAACAGATTTATTAGCTATGTATCAGGTTATGAACAGTAATGAACAGAATAAAGCATCACACACATGAACACCAATATTTAAGGTGGAAACCCAATTTGGGAGAAAACCACCGCTGCTGTCGTCTCAGTTTTCAATCTTTATTACATAGAAAACCTTTTACAATGTTGTACTGATGCAGACTTATACTAGTACGCAGGCTTCTACCTGCAGAAGGCTGCAACCTTCTCTCGTTTTCTAGCTGCAACTGAAAGGGAGCTCCAAACCCCTAATCTTGTTTACCAGCCTCTCCTGGAAGGGAGCTTCGACCCCCTGATTTCAACACCAGCTTCTACTGGCAGAAAGCTTCTACTTCAACCCTCAGACCCACTGCAGACCATGTTTCATCAATTTTCATACTAGATCAAACAGCTTCAATACAACCCTTCACTTAACATCAACAAACATAATTTGCCCAATACTTCAAACAGAACAGTGAGACCACTGTAACCAGAATATCAGAAATAACGCAGACTTCAGAATAGATATGCAGATACAAACTCAACCCTGAACATTCATTAATTTCAAATAGCATAAGCTACTTTTCTTCACTGAAGCTGCGTACATACGCGCTTTCCTGCAAACCAACCCGCGTATACTTCTGTGTATTTTATTCTTCAGAAACCCTAAATTCCATACGCGCTTTTCATGAAAATAACCCGAGTATATACGTGCTTGCTCTGAAACCAACTAGCATATAGATCTATAAAAATAAATTTTGTGGAACAGAATAGATCTATAAAAACTTACCCAGATTTATTCATTTTCTTCAGCAGACTTGCGCCAGTTCTTCATGATTTCGTTAGTCGATCAAACCAGAGATTCATCATCATCAAATCTAGAGATCTTGAATCATCATATCCATGGGTGCATCATAGATTCAAATCTATCAATTAAGAATAGAGTTCATCCATGCAGATATTCCTTAGAGAAATTTATTCATCAACAACCCTTCCACACGCACACCTTGCACTATGATCTTCTTCTCCTTAAATAGATTTAGCTTTTACCAATACCATGAGTCAAAACCACACAACTTCCGATGGTATTCTTGGACGGAATCAAATAAACCATACAACGCACAATACTGTGTGCCAAAACCATGGTAATGCCTCTTGGTATTATAATTTTGGAGCGCAAAAGGGAATACGCGACTTGGGACGTACTTATCCGCGTGTATACGTGACTTGGCCTTTAAAAAAGCGCGTATATATTGTGACATATTATATTTATCATTTCTCTGGAATTCTTTTCTGTAGATACATCATTCTTACATCTGTAATACATGGGTTGCTATCCAAAGACAACTTTAGTAAGTTAGTTTCCATCAAGGACAACTTCATCAAGTAGGTTGCCATCAAGGACAAGTCATTGCATCATATTGCCAACATTTTCATGCTACTGTCTACTTCACCTTGCTTTGCTTTTGCTGCCCTAGAAAGTCTCGTCCTTTGCAGGCCTTAACAACACATGATCTAGCTTTTTCTTGCCTTCTAGGATCTCGATATTGAATTTGGTGTATCTCTGTTATTTTAGATCCCCAATATGTAATTTTTGGTTATGTAGTATTCCTCTAAGTCTTCTTTCCAATGCCATAGGTCTGACCCAATTCGGATTCTTCAAGTGAGCGTTATGCCAAATCTTTCACAATGACCTAATTATGGATTGGTTTAGTAGAGAGAAATTGTATGGCGTGCCACATGTCACTGTTTCTTCATTTGGCTCTAAAATTGTTACAACAAAAGCTATATTCCATACACTATCTTCCACTTTTTACATAATTTCAATCTGATACTCAGAGAGAGAGTTATGACGATTTTACCAAGGTCAATTCTTTGAGATGAAGTTCAAGAGCCTACAAAGACACGAAATTCAGCAGATCATATCTATGAAATATTGTGCACCTTGATCTGAAATGTTTACAGGAGCTTCCTCAGGATTTTGGCTTCGTCTCATAAAAATTTCAGCTTCTGAACCTTTGTAGAAAAAAAGTTAGATCTCAAATTCAAAGATGACCTGTTTTAAGTAGCAAAATCCCTCCATAAGGAGGATATGAGGATCACAATTTATATAAATGCTTAGGTTGAGAGGGTATTCAACAAGTGAACATGGGAGGGATTTTAGGATCTTAAAAATTATTAATTATTGAATTTTCAGTGACCCATGCCACAACCCCATGGGGTTTTAGCCCACTAACTGGGGTTACAAAATTCACACATGAATATCTCTCAAACTGTGAAGAATTACATGGCGTGCAATATATCAACAGAAACATATCGACAAGTAGAAACATTAAAAAATATTCTTGACTGAGAATATAGTAATTTTGTAGGTCAAAATTACCATGCAAGATTGAGGTATCCCCTGGTGCTGCTTGGGTTGACATAAATGAAAACCATTGATCAACACCACCTTGATGGCGAAGAGTTGTGCATCAAGTAACTCTTCCTCCAAATTGGTTGGTTCTTCCCCATTCTCAATTCGTGAAAAATGATCAGGCCCATCATTTAGTCTTCCCAGCTTCACAATAATCTCAAATTCATACTCCTGAAAAAGCAACAACCATTAGCAGATATTCCCCCCCAACATAGAATTATTGATCAGGTATTTCAAAGCAGAATGATCAGTGAACAGTTTGAAATGCCCTCCTAGCAGATAGTGTTTGTATTTTTGCAGCGCGTAGAACATGGCCAATCCTTCCATTTTTGTAGTTGAGTAGTTACGTTCTACGCCAGAGATCTTCGTACTAGAAAATGCTACTGGGTGATCAATGTCTCCTTCTCTTGGCTGCGCTAAAACAACCCCAAGCGCTATACCAGATGCATCCACATGCACATGAAAAACCTTAGACCAATCTGGGAATATCAAAATAGGTGCAGTGACCATTTTCTCCTTTAGTAGCTCAAAGCTCTTTAGTGTGTCCCAGGATGGAGCACAACTGCTTCTCATTGGTAGGAACTTCTAAGTTGATGATAACCGCGATCTTGGCTGGGTCTACCATCAATCCTTGCTGACCCGCCCCAAAACCCCTACGCATGACTAATCTATGACAAAATATATCAAAAATGGTTGGACTTAGGGGACCCCGCTCCAACAGCCAGGATGATGCCGGTGGGATGATGTGTACCCAAAAGTCACCCCATTGGTTGGAATGGTCGCCCACTGACCATTTTTCCAAGAATATTTAGCCCAGAAAAAAATGAGGTGTGGGATCATAAGCGTGGGATGAAATCACCCCAGAGGTTATATCCCAGAGGAATTTTGAGTGGAGGAAGAAAATTCGTCGAAAGAGTCTTAATGGAATCACATGAGCTAAAAGTGGTGGCAAGGCACGTAAGTCTGAAAATATTCCCATTGGGATAAGGTGGACCCACAGACATGTCAGCCCACAATCTCCAGCCAAAGAAGCAGATAAAGGAACACTAGGATGAGTGAATTGAGGTGATGTGGTGTGGGTCATGACGTCATCCAATGAGGGAGTAGTGTAGTAATAGGAGGACGTCCTGCGACCCCACTGCACACCTAAAGCTCAATATTGGGGCCCCGGTGGTAAAAAATATGCATTTCTATAGATATCGATAGGAACTCTAGAGAAGGATGACGTAAGGAGGGTGTGTTGAAGGGCCTGCACAATATGGATGGACATCGGTGGGAAGGTGGTCCCACCTAATAGGTCATCCCGCCACCGAGACCCTAGAAGTGAAAAATGGTGTAATAAGAAATGCGTCAAGTAGGTAAGTTATGGAACCCACCTGACTAGTCCAAGGGTCGACGACCACGTGAACTAGTGGCGGACTACCATGTGGCAGATAGATGATGTGGCAAGGCATATCCTTGAGAGGAAATATCTCCCAATCCGGAGGTCAAATTGAAGTAAATTTTATATCACTTGATTCATCTTGACAACACGAAGCTAATGGTGAGGGTTATCCTGAGTTTAGCGAAGTTGGAAGAATCGAAATTTTTATACCCCATTATCATAATGACACCTTGAATATTGGGTATGCATAGTGACCACCTCCTACTTTGGTTTTGGGTAGGTGGTGTTGTTACAATAGTTCTAGAACCAAGGATGAAAACATAATTTTTAGTATACTTCCGATTAGTAGAGTCACTAGTCCAATCTCAATCAATGAGACCAATGAACAAAGGAGTCACCCATGAACTATAATGTATCCCAAAATAAATTGTAACTCAGATATATAGAAGTATCATGTTTTCTTCTTTGCAATGAATATCAAGGGGTCTTTGCATATTCCAATCAGTAACAACAACAACAAAGAAAATATCAGGATTGGTATGACTCATGAGTCAAATATAAGATGCTACCAACTAATTGATGGTACAAAGTGGCATGAAATACAAGAGTAGTGTAGGTGGAAACAAGTTTAACTCTAGAACGAAAAGGAGAAGGGGTTGGTTTACAATATTCCATGTGAAAGTAAAAAATAAGGACACCTACATACTTAGATTAGGAAATAGAAATTCCTTCCTCGATTTGCAATATTTAGACACCAATAAAGTAATAAAATAACCTAATTCTATCATTTAAAACTTCTTATTAAGGCTTGATTTCACATGGGTTAAAAGTTTAGGGTCACTACTAGTGACGATAAGGTCATAAACATAAATAAAAAGGGTTATGAGATGGATTCCTACTTTTTTGGTGTAGACATTGGGGATAGAATGACATCTAGAAAAGCTAGTTAATGAAGAAAGTCATCCATTCTGGCATACCATGCTCGAGGGGCTTGTTTAATACCATGGAGATATTTCTTAGGGTGGAAAGCAAGGTTGGAGTCACTCTGAACATAGCTAGGAGGTTGCTCTAGGTTTCTTCTTGTATATCCCCTTGCAATAAGTTGTATTTAACATCCATCTAATGGGCCTCCGATCCATGTGAGGTAGTAAGGGCTCGAATAAGGCATATGGAATTCATTATGGAAATAGGAGCAAAGGTCTGATTGTATTCAATTCCTTCAAATTGAAATAATCCTTTAGAAATTAATTGAGCCTTATGTTTTTCAACACTTTCATCTGTACATATTTCTATACACCCATTTACATTTGACAAGTTTCTCCCATTTTTGGAGAGGTAAAAGTTCTCAAGTATCATTCACCATAAAGGAACAATATTCTTCATTCGTTGTTGTTTCCCAATTTGGATGGCCTGAAGCTTTTACATTTTTTTTTGGATCACAAGTCTTTGAAACTTGAGTAAAAGGAGAGGAGGCTCACTAGAATTACGATTTGTAGGATCATCAGTAAGGTCACTAGTTACTTCTCATGTTGAAGATACACATCAATCAAGTTGTACTGCTAGTGTAGGTTCATGCTTGATGGACTCATATTGAGGGAGGTTAGTAGGTGGAGTTGGATTTCCATCCTTATTTTCATCATTTGAAAAAGAAACTAGGATATGAATAGAAGGTGGCATAAACATCGAAGATGGCTCATAGGCCGAATAGGGCACAACTATTGGATTAGTCTCACATTATATTTTAATCAAATTTAACATCTCTTGTAATGATTATTTAATTGGAGCTAGGTTGAATAAGTATATAAACTTTTACATATTCAAAATATCTAATAAAAATATACTTCTCATTTTTAGGCTATATATATTTCCTTTTTTCACCAAGAATGTGAGTGAATGCTACACTGCCAAAGATACAAAAATGGTTGCATATTGCTTGATTTTAGCTCATGATTATTCCAATGTTATATTTTTTAAATAATGTTTGGAAGTGTGATTTACTATGTAATTTGAAAAATTTATTTGTTTTTCCAATAATGAAGACTTAATCACATATATTGAATCATATAATTTGTCATTTCCTTTAATGTATAATTCATTCTTTCAACAACACCATTTTATTCTGGTGTATATGGAACGATATGTTGCATTTGAATGTCATATGTAGTGTAGTAAGTTGTGAATTTGATGTTGACATATTCACCCCCACTGTATATTCTTAAAATTTTCACTCAATGTCCAGGTCATTTTTTTACAAGAGACCTTTAGGCTAAGAAAAAGTCAAAATTTTCACTCTTAAAATTTCAGAAATAAACCCAAGTCCATCTAGAGAAGGAATCAATCAAATTTAATAATTACTTGAACCCAAACAAAGAGGGAGAATAAAGTGAACCACACAATCACTATGAAAATTTTCAAAGATGCCATGGCATGCGAAGAGACATTTTTTTAAAAGGTATCACAATAATGTTTCCCAAGAACACACATATCACATACACGATCTCTACAAGAAATGAGAGGAAGAGTAGCCACAATACTTTGGTCACTGTAGTTGTTGCAATGGAAATAGTTTAGATGACCAAGTCACACATGCCAAATTTTTCTAAAGTTATCATTGTGAGAAATAAAAACCAAAGGAAATGTGATGACCCAAAGTTGTCAAATTTTTACAACTTAGTGGTATCATCAACTATTTAAATGTTCAAAAATGCAACAAGAAATTATCAATTTGATTTTTCCTTGATTAAATTGAGAAAATTCAAATTTCCACATCAACAGACAACTTGGATGATGTTAACTTGAGTGACATGGATTGTGTCACCTAGTTTACTTTGTAAATTTGAGTTGGAGGAGTTAGAGTTAAGTTTATCATGTGTGATTGCTAATTTGTAGCAATCAAGGTCAGTTATCTCAGGTTGTTTTTAGTTAAACTAGTTCCAATTGTTGGAAGAACTAGTCGAGGGTCAAGTTGTGCAGTGGGACATTAGTAAAACTCAGTGATCATCCAGTTAACTAATCAATCAACCCAAAATAGCTAGTGCATGCAGAGAATTTGAGTTACCTAGTTGAGATGGAGATTCCAAGGCAATGTAACATCAATTGTAGACTAGTTCTGAGTGTACAAGTGTTGCATGTAGTCAAATGATTAGCCTAAAAGAATTGTGCAATCAATGGGAGGATATTCTAATATAATAGGGGCATAATTTCTCAAGGAATATCACAAGGAAATAGGAGCTCAAGCCAAGGTAGAATTTGACTAAGTCTAGGTTAGAGGCCTTCAATGAGTAGAGAGATAGGTTGTGCACTTTAGGGTCAGCTCATTTAACCAAAGAAATTGTATTACATCTCTATTTCGTATGATTAATGCAAGAGGCAGTGGGTTTTTTAGCATATTTCTTTCCCTAGATAAAAATACTTGTTGCATGTGTGTTATTTCTTCGTGCATGTCTGAAATTTTTGTTCTAAATTGTGAAATAATGTTCGTAGAATAGTAGAGAAGGTTTGTGTCTTGTGATTTTGGTTAAAAATTCTTGAGGAGTTACAAACCTGTAGCATAATTTCTACATGGTATCCGAGTTAAATTCAAAGTAGAGTAGAAATTCAAAGTTGTTTCTCAAAGGTTCGAATTTGGAGATTAGTGTTGCAAGTTTTCTTCAAAGCCGAGGAGATGGATTTCAATGGACTAAGGCTAGAGTATGCCTTGGAAGACACCTTTAATTTTGTTTCATGGAAGGATCAAATGGAGGAAGTATTGGATGATGATGATATGCTAGAAAGAATCAAGTCAGATGTTGCAAAACCACAAGTATCTAATGCCCATAACCTTGCTCAGTGGAAGAAAAATGTATCCAAAGTGAGGAGAATCATATTAGAGGGATCACAGGACCATATTGTCTCAAATCTCCATGGAAAGAGATTCAATGATGTGGAAATCACTAACAAAATTGTTCAAGAATAATAGTGACCTAAAGAAGCTAGCACTCAAGGATGAACTTCGAAGTATCAAGATGTAGAATAATGACACAATTTCGCAATATCTAAGTAGATTCACACAATGCCGTGATCAACTTGGCGGGGTCGCTATTAATTACCCTGAAGAAGACTTGGTAAACCTAGCCCTTCTAGGCCTTCCCAATGGTTGGCACAACTATCAAGATTCCATGAATGGGAGGGAGAAAATATCGAATTGGGAGTTCCTATGGTCCAATTTGGTACATTAAGAGATAAGGAGGAACACTAGAGATGGGACTTCATCCAAGGGTGAGGATGAATAAAATTTTGCATTGGTTGGAAAGGAAAAGAAGGGAAAAGGGAAGAAATACCAATCCAAACTAGAATCCAGTCAAGGGGGTGAGAAGAAATATTTGTCAAAAAATAAATGCTTCCATTATCATGAGTTTGGGCACTATGCCACAAAGTATCCACACAAGAAGACAAGCAATAAGACATCAAGAGGAGAAGCAGGTGAATCCTTGGCTTCACATTTCAAACTTGACGTTAACCTCATTGAATGCATGGCCATCAAAATGATGGGGAGTGTGTGGTACTTGGACTGAGGTGCATCGTTCCACATGATGGGGAACATATATTGTTTCAGTGACCTGGAGGATAAATACTTATAGATCCACATTGATATGGGGGATGATGGAAGGTACAGTGTGACTAGGGTTGGTACAATCACCTTTCAGAGGGATTCATGCTCCCCCTCAGACTCAAGGATGTCATGTTCATTCCGGGACTAAAAAAATATTGTCTCTATTGCAAAGTTGGAATACTGTTGTTATGATGTGATCTTCAGAAAAGGAAATGAATTCCTGATACACATAGCCATGGTGCAGGTGAAGCAGATCAGGGTTCAGGTGAATAACCTATAAGATCTAGATGTGGAGGATTGTGCTTCTTTGAGCACAAAGGAGAAGAAGGTGCAAAGTAACGATTTCAGTGAGCTTTGACATAGAAGAATTATCCATTTGTATCGTGGCTCTCTGAATATCATGCAAAAGATAACCACATGCCTTCACAAAGGAGCACTTGAGTAGCATGATGTACTTTGGGGAGGTACACAAAATCCACTTTCCATGACCAGGAAAGCAAGGCACATGTAGTCCTAGAAAGGATCCACTCTAATGTTTGTGGACCTTTCTTGACAGCCTCCATTGCCAAACATAAATATTTTGTCATTTTTATTGATGAATTCTCACGGAAGAGTTGGATATTATTCATGTGGAAAAAAGATGAGTCATTCTCCATTTTTTTACAATTCAAAGCATTGGTTGAAAAAGAAATAAGCAAGAAGGTGAAGGCTCCCGGGACTGATAATGGAGGTGATTACGTGTCAAATGAGTTCAAAATTTTATGTGGAAAAGAAGGAATTTGATGAAATTTGACAACATCCCATAACCCACAGCAGAACGAGGTGGCTGAGAGAAAGAACCATATCATTGTGGGAGCAGCAAAGGTGATGTTGCATGACCAAGGCCTACCTCTGCACTTTTGGGATGAAGCATGCAACATAAAAATCTATTTTCAAAATCGAAGTCCTCATTAAATTTTGGGCATGATTACACCAGAGGAGGATTTCTTGGGGATAAAGTCAGATGTGTCGCACTTCAGGATATTTGGAGCCTTTGTTTGCTGCTATGTCTCCAAAGATGCAAGGAAGAAGCTAGAGCAGACATCAGAGTTGGGGATATTTTTGGGTTACACATAAGCTACCCACAACTACCATGTGTACTTTCCATCCCTCAGAATGACAGTTGTTCGAAGGGATGTAGAATTTTATGAGATTAAAGTGATGTATTGATCTCTTGAGAGGGATCTTCAAATCCCACTAGAAGAGGAGATTTTATCTCAAAAGGAGGAACCTCAAGAAGTTGTGGAGCAACCACAAATTGAGGAGAAAAGAGTGGATACCACTACTTAAGAAGAACCATCTAGAGAAGGTAGGAAAATACCCAGGGAAGTTGAGAGACTTGTGCACAATGCGAGGGAGAATGTGGGTGCTCCTTCAAATGAGCGCATTAAGAGAAGGTCACATGATCAGTACACTGGCTACATGGATATGATGATTTAGCTTGTAGAGACGGAGCCATCCTCTTTCGAGGAAGTAGTAGAGAAACCTGTATGGGTTGATGTAATGGTGTAGGAATACAAATCCATTGTAAGAAATAGTGTTTGGGAAGAAATCCCAAGACCAGAAGATAAATCAATTGTTGGTTTGAGATGGATCTTCAAGGTAAAGCATGCGGCAAATGGAAGCATATAAAAGTAAAAGGCTAGATTTTTTTCCAAGGGTTACTTTCAGGTTGAAGGGATTGACCATGAGGAGACCTTTTCTCTTATAGCAAGGTACTCACCCATCAGATCAATTGTTGCTCTGGCTGCACAGATGGGGTGGAAGATCCACTAGATGCGTGTTAAAACAACATTCCTCAATGGAGTTATTGAGAAGGAGGTGTATAGAGCAACCAGAAGGATTCTATACTTTTTATCGAGAGTCTCATGTGTGCATAGTCAAGTAAGCATTGTCTAGTCACATGTAAGCACCCCGTGATTGGTACACTTGGATCAATATTTATATCATCGGTTTGGACTTCACCAAAAGTGAAGCAGATGCAAACCTCTATCATATTTTTGGTAGAATGTAAATTGTTTATTATTGTATTATATGTTGATGATTTGATTTTAACTGGTGATGAATGGCTAATTAGATCTTGCAAGGAGGACCTTTTAAGAGAGTTTGAAATGAAGGACATGGGTCTCATGCACTACTTCCTCAGATTGGAAGTGTGGCAAGGAGATGAGGAACTGTTTGTATCTCAAGGAAAGTATACCAATGAGATACTTCAGAGGTTATGAATGGAAAAATAAAAACCCAGGGAGACTCCTCTGGTGACCAAATGGAGGAAATAGGATGCCACTTCAAATAATGAAGTGGATGTTATTGTTTACTGGCAGTTGGTGGGTTCAATAATGTATCTTGTGAACAAATGACCAAATATATGCTATCCAATCAATCAGTTGAGTCAAGATATGATTTTATAGAATAAATTATTTTGGAGGGAAGCTAAGCATGGTTTAGCATACCTCAGAGGCATTACGTAGTTTGGACTATGGTATAAACGAACAAAGGGAGTGAAGCTGCATGGTTTCACAAATGTAGATTGGGTGGGGAGTACATCAGACAGAAAGAGTACATCCAGTGGAATTTTTAGTGTTGGTTTTGTAGTAGTTTCTTGGTACAACATGAAGCAAATATCTACGGAACTCATCTTGGAATGAGAAGCATACATGGCTTCCAATCAAGCAACATGTGAGGCGATCTGGATGAGAAAGATACTTGTTGGATTGTTTAGTCAGATGATAGATCCAACTTTGATCTACTATGATAATGAGATTTGCATCAAGCTCTCTAAAAATCTTGTTTTCCATGATTGATATAAGCATATAGATATCTCATATCATCATTTACGGGACTGTGTGCAGAGGTAGATAATGATGTTGCAATACATTCCGAAAAAGGAACAATATGCTAACATTTTGACAAAGGCCTTGTCAAGAGGGAAGTTCGAGTTCCACAAGTGCAGGATAGTGGTGGCTGATAATCCCTTTCTTGCTGAGAGGGATTGAAAAATGAAACAAGAAATTTTGAATTTGATTTTTCCTTGATTAAATTAAGAAAATTTGAATTTCCACATCATCAGACAACTTGAATGATGTTAACTCGAGTGATATTTCTTGTGTCACCTAGTTTATTTAGTAAATTCGAGTTGGAGGAGTTAGAGTTAATTTTAACATGTGTCATTTCTAATTTGTAGCAATCAAGGTCATTTATATAAGGTTGTTTTAACTTAAACCAATTCCAAATCTTGGAAGAACTAATGGAGGGTCAAGTTGTACAGTGGGACTTCAGTCAAACTCAGTGATCATCTAGTTAACTGATCAATCAACCAAAAATTTCTAGTGCATGCAGATAATTTGAGTTAACCAATTGAGATGGAGATTCCAAGGTAGTGTAACATCATTTGTATACTAGTTCTAAGTTTAAAAATGTTGCATGAAGTCATATGATCAACCTAAAGGAATTGTGCAATCAATTGGAGGAATTTCCAAAATAATAGGGGCCTAATTCCTCAAGTAACAATGCAAGGAAATAGGAGCTCAAGCCAAGGCATAATTTGACTAATTCTAGGTTAGAGGCCTTCTGTGAGAAGAGAGATAGGTTGTGCACTTGCGGGGGGAGCACAATTGAGAAAATAAATTGTATTACATATCTATTTCATCTTATTAATGAAAGAGGCATTCAGGGGTTTATCAGATTTATTTCCCCATGTAAAAATATGTGTTTCATGTGTTATTTCTCCCTGCATGTCTGAAATTTGTGTTATAAATTGTGAAATAAAGTACACATAATAGTAGAGTAGGCTTGTGTCTTGTGATTTTGGTTAAAACTTCATGAGAAGTTGCAAAGCTACAACATAATTTCTACATTAAGTGGAAAGTACATGCTTAGGATATTTTAATTCCTTACTTACAACTTGGTGAGGTGAAAATTCTATTGTTTTACCTTCATATCAATGAGTGATCTAATACGTTGATATAAGGTTGTGGGAAAGACTTGGAACACATAATACATCATTGAAATGACCTACAACAGTAATAGATTTATCATCACCAGGAAATATTTGTATGGTGTTACTATTATTAAGAGTAGAAAATATGGCTTTATCCTTAGCCATATGATAAGATGCTCCAAAATAAATAAGATACTTAATGGTTGAAGTAAAGTTCACATTGACCAAGAAACCAAAAGTAGAAAGTGCACGTCAAGAGAAGAAGTGTTAGCAAAAGAATCGATATTGATGTTGTTCTTCTTCATTGCTACTTCCAAGGGCTCCATCTTATTAAATCATTTAACCCATAGATGGTCATCTTTCCCACAATAATTGCAATGTCTGTCAGACTTCTTTCCCTTTGATTTTGGTCTTGTAGAACTTAATGGGTAAATTGTAAACTTCTCATGAAATTTACTAAATCACAAGACTAGAAGCTACTCTATTGATCTTCGGAAGAAAATTCATGATTGAGAACACAAATAATTAACATGCATCAAGATTCAATACATATACACAAATATTTATCTAGGGGAAAGAAACTTATAAAAACCCCTTACTATCTATATATTGCATTAGTCAGAAAATATGAGAAGATTACAATGTTTTTCTCAAGCTCGAGCAACCTCTGCATTGTCTCTATCTATCTCATTGCTTCACAAGCCATCTTTGGTCAATACTTAACCAATTTCCTGCTTTCCTAAGCCCCTATTTCGTTTCCCTATTCAATGAGGAATTAGGCCCCTATTTAATAGTAATTCCCCCCCATTGGATTTTTTTGTGCAATTCCTCTGGGTTGATCCTCTAAAAAAAACAATGAACTATACACTCAATCTAGTATATAGTTAATTGTACATTGCCTTGGAAACTCCACCAAAAGTGGGAAATAAGAATTCTCTTCATGTATGAGCTAATTTAGATTGATTCATTAGTTATCTGGATCATCACTGATTGTGATTGAAGTTACATTGCACAAATTGACCTTCCACTAGTTTCTCCAACAATTGGAACTAGTTTAACTAACCATAACTCAATTTAAGTGAATTAAATTGCTACAACTAAAATTAACTCAACCTAGGCTCCTAAAATTTGGGAACCCACTTTACACAACTGAACCTCATTCCCCTAACTTGAATTAACTGAGCTAGAATCCTATTTTTTTAGGAATCACACAATTAAAGTGAACTTGAACTCAATAACTTGAATTCAGTGTTCTTAACCGAGTGACAAGAGGCATGCCACCTAAATTAACTCCTCGAAGTTGTCTACTGATGTGGAATTTCAAATTTCCTCAATTTAATTAAGGAAAAATTAAAATTGAGACTTTCTTGTTGCATTTTCAACACTCCCTCTCAACAAGAAAGAGATTTTTAGTTTTAGATTTCGGAACAACCTCCATAGTGCACATTTTGGAATGTCGATGTTTTGAGTCTACAACAAGACCCAAAGGGATTCATAAATACCCCGATATAGCACCTATGGAATGTAGTGCATGTAACACTTCTCTTTGTTGTTGTTTCTATTGCATGAGAAGCACCCAAGAAAAAAAACAAACTGAATCAACTATGTCTACAATTGTCTACTGAGAAAATTGTGTTGTTGCTGAATTTGCTACTGAGCCTCCTGCTCTGTTGTTATCACTCCTTTCCACTCCTCAATATTTGACTGACACTGATCCCCCTGCTACTAAATATTGTGGGCCCCTGTAGCAAGGTAATGATCCATGACGACACCACCTCAATGAACTCTGCCCAAATTTTTTCACTCTAAGACTAGGGCTTCAGATAGCCTCACATCACACTTGGAGGTATGGCTACATGTGCTCCCTCAACCCACTTAGCTCAAAATTCCCCCCTACTGGAGGTCTCTACTTTAGTGGATGTCTCCACTCTGCCTCTTCTCTACTTCTCGATTTGTGGGTTTGTGGTTGCTCCACAACTTCCTTAGACTTCTTCTGAGGCTGCATGTTGAGAGGTCCATTAGAGAAATTTTGAGGTTTAAAATGGGTCTCCTAAGAAAAATGTACAACCAAAATACACTTATAAGAACCAATAGGATTTAATATATTTCAACCATGGGGGATGATTCACCATTTTTGGATTAAAAAGTAATAAAATAATAAAACTACCTTTTCAACTTGTATTTTCAACTTATCTCCCTAAATTTTACAAAAATTTAGAGCGGGTTGTTGGATGCAAAATTTAATTTCTCATCCAAGGAGTACCCATGTTGCATACTTTCGATGAACCTTTCTACACAAAAAATGAGAAATACATGAAAAAATGTGATTGAAATCACGTTTTTCATGTATTTCTAATTTTCCATGTAGAAGGGTCCATAAAAAGTATGTAAAATTGGTACTTCTTGGATGAGGAATCAAATTTTGCATCCGAAGAGTGTTTCCACTCGAAATTTGAGTAAACCCATAGGGAGATAAATTGAAAATACGAGTTGAAAAAATAGTTTTTTCTTTTTTCCACCTAAAATTTGATGATGTAATCTAATATTATTTTATTATTTCCACTATTATTTTATAGTTTCCTTAGGAGGCCTGTTGGAACAGGGTCTCCTACAACTGCGAATTTTGTCCATTTTTTTATATTTTTGTAATATTTAGTTTAACACAAGGGTTTTGGGGTGGGTCAAAGACCCTAACTCATTGTAATGGGTCAAGGGTAGACCAAGAGTCCACAAACCACGGTTTTCGGACCATTGGATGCATAGGCTAAATTGGTATGAATAGATGAACCTTTTTGAATCTTAGGTAGAGAAAAAGATAGAGATTGATGATAGTTGTGAATTGTTAGATCTGTTTGGGTTGCTAGGGTAAGGACTCCTGATGGCTGTGTGCGTGGAGATCCTCAGTCTTGCTGTGTGCGGACCCTGCTAGCTGTGTTGGATTATATTGGGTTTTTGAGGCTAATATATGCGAATCTGGTTAGAGTACCTCTGCGTTATCTAAGTTTATGTACTACTGTTGATGTGAACTGTCGAATTTGTTACACTTACTATTGGTTATTCGTTGTTTATGTGGATTTTTCTTTATTATGATATGGAGTATTAATGTGATCTATTTTCATGCATTTATAAAATTACCTATGATAGTGTTGATGTGGAAGTGCTAATTAGATCCATGACTGATAGTAGTCTGTTAACTTTGGACTATAATGGTTAGTGAACTTGCGAATAGATCTATTTTATAGCTGCGAAAGTATCCTTGTTTCTTATATATGAATCTATGATTTGTGATTATAGTTTTTGTGCTGGTAGCTTGGTGTTACGCACGTGGATGCAAAGTTAATTAGTAGCTAGGAGATCTATGACATAAGTCTGTAACTAGATCTGTTAATACAAAGATGGTAAGCTAGGAACGCAGCTTTGCTTGACTTACCTGCTCTCTCTTAGGTTGTGGAAACCTGGTTCCAACACCCTTCCATACTGCTTCGGGTGAGACTTTGGCCTGCGCAAGCAGGTCACTGCCAAAAGGGCCAGTAGTATAAGGGGTTTGTTGGAAAACCTTAACCACTGAACCCGGGTCAGGACCCCTTGAGCCAATAAATGGTTATGTTGCCAAGATTGGGAACATTTTGAGAGAGATCGGGTAATGCCAAGAGAATATTGGAAACTTGAGAAGAAATAAATTGAAGAGTGGTTCGAAAAAAAGAAGAGGAATTTGCGATAAAAGAGAATCGCAGCACAAGGTTGACGGTGGAAAATTGGAAGAATAAATACATTTTCACAGAGATCTACAAAAATTTATTTCTGACAATTGCAACCAAGCTTCAGGAGTGGCTTGCAAGGCTTGTATATTTCCAGAAGTGTTGGAAGGATGAATGGGTCACGCAGTGGACTCCAGAGTTGATCCAACAGTTAGAAAAGACTGCTAACACCATCACTCGTATGGTAGATCACTGGGTGGAAAGTGTGCTAGGAGGGTTTGTGATAGAGTTTTCCATTAATCAATTTGTTTCCTATTCTGAGGCAGACCGAAGGTTCTTCAAGGGTTTCCAGGGTAAGTTTCTGAAAACCTTACCATTGTTGATTAAGATATTATTGTGTGAAAAGAGCGTTTTGTGCAACCACACAGAGTAAATGAGCTTCGATCAAAGTGAGGGCACAATGCACAGTGGTAAATACTACAAAACTAATCAAGGAGGAGATCGATCTATCTACAGTCCAGCAAGAAATTATACTGTGCAGAATTCTCCGTCTACGCCATAGTCGAACCCTCATAGGGGTGAGAACTCACTGCTGCCACCACCAGAAGACGATATGGCCTCACACATGAAGCTACCCACCTTCAAAGGCATAGGGGATGAAGATATGGATCGGTTCTGGTTTGTCACAGGGTCGGTATGGACTGCGCAGAATGTAGCTAGTATGTAGTGAAAAGAGCGCAACTATTCCTTGCCTTTGAAGGAAGAGCCTTAGACTGGTACATGGGATACATTGACTAGCATGCGAATGAAACCATTGAAGAGATTAAAAACGCCTTGAAACAATAATTCAAGAAGCCCAAGTCCCACTCTCAGATAGTGAACGATCTGAATGATATCAAGCAAGGACCGTCCGACTCCGTATGGGAGGTTGACCAACAGTTAAAGAAGGCAATTAGAGAAGGAGGATTTCTGTACGATGACACTACTACCCCACTCGCGCGATGGAGCTAGAAGCTGCGCCAAGAGATGATACCCAGTTAGGAGTGCAGCAGATACAAGGCCAGCTAGAAGCAATGCATATAGAGATCCATAATTTGTGGAAGGAGCGAGGAATGGAGGCTAGCCCTGAAATATGGTGCATCTGGTGCAAGGTGAATGGACACACCAAGGATAACTGTCCTCTACTAGAAGAATACATACAGGTTGGGGGACCCAGTCCGTGGCGACCTAGGGAAGCGACAGGACCAAGTGGATCAGTACTGTGGTGCGATGATTGTTGCGTTACTGGGCTGCACGATACCAACCATTGCCCCCGCCTTGCCGCATATGTCCTAGAAATAAAGAAACAATGGTGCAGGTTATGTAGGTCTGTAGGCCATGATGAATAGAGCTGCTGGATGTATGATCTAATGATAGATCAAGGAAATGTCTATAGGGTACAGTCAAATCCGTCCTCGCCAAGATCCCCCTCGGGCATCGGTGGCTCCCCAGCTTGGGACAGGGGAGGGGGTCGAGGTGGAAGCACGGGTAGAGGGATAGGACGGGAAAATGATTTGATATAACTGTGGGGAAATATGGCACTTTGCAAGGGACTGCGTGAGCCTTGTGAGACAATCCTGCAGATATTGCAGATAGCTATATCAGGCGATTGAAGATTGCCCGATTCTTATGGCTAAGATACAGGAGAAGCAGCATACACCTACGCAGAATACAAAAAGGGTCAAGGCGGAACCTTGAGATGAAGGACAAAGTGTTAATGTTATAACATGCAGTGGCATGGCCACCGGAGGAGCTGCAGAGAAGGCTGAGGTGGAGCCTATCATCTATAAAGTGGTTGTTAAACAAGAAGGTTTGGACTTACAGAAAGAAAAGGAAACCTTTGCACAACTTGCCAAGATTTTGCTAAGGTTGAGGCATGTACTCCTCATGCCCCTGCGAACCCCAAAGCAGATGATCAGGTCAAACCATTCCTACAGGCATGTATGAAGCTGTTACGTGACCAAAGGGCCGTATAAAATCTCCAAGCCTTAATAGACAGCTACGCAGAAAAAACAACCCCAGTTATGGAAGTTAAGGATGTGCACAAACTATATAAGCATAAGAGATGCACTGGCAGGGAGATGCAGTTAACCGCGCATATTGGTGACTATGAGATGGATTAGGTTATTCTGGACCCGAGCTCAGATGCGAATGTACTACCTAAGAAAACCTGGTAGCGAATGGGAGAACCTTAGTTAGAATGGTCCACTATCCAACTGCGCATGGCTAATCAGCAAAAGATCATACCTTTGGGAAGATTATCCAAGATCGTGGTAGACATTGCAGGGGTAAAAGTTCGGGCTCATTTTGAGGTCAGTCAGATTGTAGAAGATGTGGATCCCTATCCTGCGCTCCTAGGATTGGAATGGGCCATTGATATGGGCGGTATTATCAATTTGCAGAAAAGAAGCATGGTGTTCGAAAGTGAAGGGACACGGGTGATTGTACCACTCGACCCCGCAGAAGGAGAAAGGTATATAGAACTAGTGCATGAGAAAGAAGAGGTGGTTGGAATCTATAAATTAACTACACAGGATGAAGACTAGATCAATCCTACGGCCAATGGTGTGCTTTGCTAGGAAAGAGATAGCGAATGCTTCTCCGACTCCGACAAGGAAATGGAAAATTGGAAAAATCGGCTACATGATGTCTCTACGCTTCACTGCCTGCGAATTACAAGGGACTTCCACTGCATAGCTTTGGATGTAAGATAACTACCCTACTTTGATGGTTCTGGTAGTATAAAAGAGTTTTTGCGAACATTTGAAGCTGAGGTGCCCAGGGAATGAAGGTTGTGGGCCCTTAATCTATCCATGCGCGCAACACTTGAAATATGGTGGGACACGCATATGGGGGTGTTCTAGCAGTGGGAGGAATGTCGGGATATGATGGTCCTATGATTTTAGCCTCTAGCCAACGTGCGCGTCAAGACATTTCTTGGCCTAGGGGATCCGCGTGGACATTTGTCTGCCTGGATGGAGAAATGGTGTGATCGTACTACAGGAGAATGAGTTCACTTGGTCGTTCATGCCTTGGGACCAATTCTTGCTGCATGGTACCTAGATGCAGAGCTACATCAACGCTCCTACCAATGATAAACCTTAAATGATGAATTTTTGGGGACATTCGGGTTAATAGGAGGATCAGAGGTGCTTGATGAAGCTCTGCAAGATATCAATAACTTTGCATTTGGTGAATCCAGCCCCTACGCAGCATATGCGATACCCACATGGGAAATGCATGTGTGGGATATTGTCAATTGTTGCAATATAACTATAGAAGAGTGATATGAGGATCCGTGCAATATCTCTATCCTAGAATTAGAGGGGGAGCACGCAGTTGTGGGACCTCCATTGCAGACTGTGGATGTGACGAAGCCTCTGAATCTGCGGGAAGTCAACATTGGCACAATAGAGCATCCTAAGTTGGCTAATGTTGGGGACTACTGGGATGATGAATCTATAAGAAAAGTTGCTCGATTTCTCACAAAATATCAAGACTTATTCCCAACCAAGTTTTTGGAGCTCAAAAGGATCACAGGATACCTAGGGGTTATGCACCTCACGCTAAAACTAGAAGCGCTCCCTCTAAAGTAGTGGCCTTATCGATTGAACCCCAAGTGTAAGCAGAAGATTACAGAAGGAATCGATAAAATTTTCTGACAAGGGTTGAGAGTGGATCCTGTGAAAGTGGTTGTTATCATCAATCTGGCAATGCCTACAACTGAGAAATAACTACGTTTGATTCTTGGACATACGGGTTACTACAGAATCTTCATTCAGGGATATGCACAACTCACAGCACCTTTGGAAAAGCTACTTAGGAAGGATGTTTCATTCCTTTCAGATTACGAGTGCCAGAATAGATTTGAGCTACTGAAGGCTAAGATGGTATCTGCACTGCATAGTGAAAATAATTGCCGTGCGGGAATTTCATCCTCTCTTTGGATCAACTTGCTTAAGGGATCAAGAGAGAAGGATTTGAGCTTCATTTCAGCATTTGGCTTGGGGCCATTCATCTAAATTCAGCCACAACGCATTTCCCTTCAGTAAACTGCGTCTTTTATGCAGGGGTAGCTGTAGCAGGGTTGCACCCTTTGATTTTATGCTAGTCTTTGAGGAGGAGGTGCTTATTTCCCTCCTGGAGTGCTAATAAGAGGCCTAGGGCCATTTATTTGTATTATTATGTTATCTCATGTCATATTCAGCCATGTATAATACATAGATGCAGTAATTGTGTTATTTTCTGCTGTACTATTTGTTATTCATGCATTTTTCCTGAAACCTTTGCCGGGTGTCTTGTTTCTATTGTATAAGAGGTTAAACCTCCATTTCTTTGTTGTATGATTAATATAAAATCTCTATCAGAATTATTTCTTCATTTTCTGTAGAAACCCTCATTAGAATAACACAGTCCTTGCTTCAGTAGTTGCTGCATGAGCTAGGCTATGGGGTTTGGGCTTATTTTAGCTGCATAGACATGGGAGATCTATTTATATGAACTAGAGTGATTTGTTTCACCTAAAATTATGCATGTGAGTTTTATATCTTGTCTTATAAGGGATCCAAGTCCCACTTCTCACTTGTATACCATTATTTTCTGAAGATAGTTGTTTTATGCTCTATATTGTTGCATTTCCCCACCCGGGAAGGAGAACATAGATCATCTTGTTGCCAAGGTTCTTTCATCTGTTGGTATGATGTTATTGGACATCTAATGAGCTGATCTACATTTCCATGCTCACGTTTTGCTGAAGCTCCACATTGGTAATAACTCGGATTATTCCCAATAGTGTATTTGTTCCCATTTTGGGATATTACAGTGGTATCAGAGCTGTCATCTTGGCTCAGCCTATGGATTTCAGATCCAATAAGAAGATAAGAAGAAGAGGAGAAAACAATTATGGAGAGGATGAGCTTACTCTCATCCATTTTCAGATCCAAGAAGAAAGAATAAGAGAAATGCATTGAAACTCCAAGAGGGTTTCAAGGAGGAGAGGGTTGTAGTGAAACCTCTAGAAGGTTTCAAGAAGCAGAAGAAGATGCATGCAATTCATGTTCTCATAGAGGAAGTGGAGAGCAAGGAGACCATTTAGAGCATGAAATCTTGAGTGGATATTTGGCAGAATACAAATGCCAACCTAGGGCTTTCAAAGAGACCCTAGATTTTCCTCAGTTTATTCAACCGAGAGAAGAGAGAAGAGAGAAGACCTTGCAACAAAGGAGTGATCAAAGGCAATAGATTCCTATTGTCTAAATTTTATGGGTAAACTACAGCAAGAGCTTGGGCAAGGAAGATTGAGGCATTCTTCCTACTTCATCCAGTGGTAGAGAGGGAGGCAGCAAAAGTTGCAGCGCTACACCTGGAGGGTGAAGCCAATGCTTGGTGGTGTAGTCACTTAAGCCACACAAGAGTGACTTCTTTTTTTGAATTCACTCAAGAGCTAATTAGAACCTTTGATGGAGAAAGATCATATGAGAGGAGGCCCACACCACCATGGGAGGAGGCAAGTACCAGCACTGTCATACCCTTGAGAGAGCAGCCTTCTACACCAGCAGTTGGAGCAGCCATGACATGGAAGGAAGGAGCCCTTGCAGCACTACAAGAGGTTCCCGCATCTTACCAAGGTATGGGAAGATTTCCACTTTTACTTGTTGTAGAAAATATTTCTAAAGATTGTGGAAATATGTCTTCATATGGCCCAGGATCAAATATTACTGCTAAGATAGAGCAACAGGATTTCACTGTGCTATGCAAGCTTGAAGGGTTCAGGGGAGATTTGAACTATCAACCTCATGTATCACTGATGAGTTACACACAACCCTTGAGGTTGGAGTGTGATATTTTGGAGGATGATAACCCACATGGGGAGAATTCCAAGGTGAAGAATGACAGAAGGCATCCACATGGTGTTGAGTGGATGTGGGGTAAGAGCAAGAAGCTGGTGAGCCACTTGAAAATTTATGATACAGGGCAGCAAGAGGCCAGAATGCATTGGCTACTCTTGAGAGAGTTTGGCCATCATGAGACATATCCTTTTTCCAAGGGTATGTGGGAGAAGAAAACTTGGCAGGGTACTTGCATCATATGGCAAGGAGTGTGGGGGCGTTATGATGATGTGATCTTTTCACCACATGGGTTGTATGATGGAGGTATGATGAGGCATCAAAGGCATTTTTTTTCTTAGGAGGATTGAGAGGGAGCAAGGGCATAGTTGCTCTCACATTTTGCATGATGTTGCAATGGGAGGAGATGGAAACATTATGGGAGGAGTCTTTGATATTGGACATGTCAGAGAATGGATTTATGGGTTGGCATGAGTCTATTTGCATGGGTCAACAACGTTGTCACTATGGAGCAACAACTTGTTGATGGAGTGTTCCCAGGATCACTTCATATTTGATGCACATGATGGGGATAGAGGAGGTAAGATTGGTAGAGGAGTGAATGGACTCATTTGTCATTATGTTATGATCTCCTTGACTTGGGTTTCCAGGCATGAGGGGGAGGATCTTCATGCAACATATGATTTATTCCTCTTCATAGGAATATGTTCTATCACTATGGAGAGCTCATCTATGGATCCTGTCACCTTATTACTTCCCTTACATGGTAAGAATTTTGTTTATGCATTTATTGATTGTTCCAAACAATATTTGCATGCTCTTACCTTTTCATTGCAGTGCATTGCTCTACAAAGGGGCAAGCTTTTCTTTAGGCTCCATGGTCTATTTTTGGCCAGCTATCATGATGGAGACAACCATCTACTATATTATTTGGGGCAAGTGTTTGGTTACTCCATGTATGCTCAGTTGATGCACTCAACCATTTACTACTTGCTGGTAGATGAGGTGACTTACACAACTAGCCATTTGTCAAGAGACAACTTGCCATACCATTTTTTGAAGCTGCAGTGGGGAAGACTACGCTGTGACCACTTGGGAGACTGTTGGTACCTTCCAACATCACATAAAACCTTCAGTCTTTCTCTCATTATGATGTTGTTCATGATCCTACTTGCTGATATTATTCTTACCTATATGAGGAGCATGATTGGAGGCGGAACACATAGAGTGGATGTGTTCTTGGGGGAGGAGCATCCCCACACTTTCTGCATTGCATGCTCTGAGGGGAGCATGGGAGGAGACATGGCCTCTACAACAATATCTTTGTTTCTTAATGAGGAGGGCCATGAGATGGATGGGATGCCATATGGTGGTAATTTCTTGTCCATCATGAATGAGATGGTTTGGGCCAGCTTGATGCATAGTTTAAGAAGAAATCTTTCGGTAAAAATCACATTATCATGAACAAAGTCGACGCGTTTCGAACCAACTAGTGTAGTTCATCATTAGGACTAGGTGAGAGATCAGATCAGTCGTTAAGTTTAAATAGATGTAGGAGAGGCAAAGAAAACTGTTAAAATCAGCTAATTTGACTATAAAATCCAAAACAGTTAGTTCTAATAATTAAAAAATAAAAAACAGCTAGTTTGAATATTAAAATTAAAAGTTTAATTAAAAAATAAAAATAAATAAATAAAAACAAAAATAAAATTTTTTTATATATCAATTTAATAGTTTAATTAAAAATTATTATTAAAAATAATACATTTTATTTCTATTAATATCGTTAATCGATTTTTCAAAATACAAATATTATATAATTATAATTATATATTATTATATTGAAATTCTATCAAAAAAATAAAAATAAAAATTTATTTATATATATATATATATATATATATATATATATATATATATATAATAAAATAAAAAAAAATAGTTCTATCAATAAAATTAAAAATCTAAACAGCTAGTAAGATATTAAAATTAATAATTTAATTAAAAATTATTTAGGACAGTCTATCTATAAATAAATTTTTATTTTTTAATATTGTTAATTGATTATTCAAATTTTTTTTTTGAATATTATATATATATATATATATATATATATATATATATATATATAATATTAAAAAAAAATTGAATAATCAATTAACGATATTAAGAAAAATAAAAATATTATTTATTTATTTATTTTATTTTTTAATTTATAGTTAGACTGTCCTAAATAATTTTTAATTAAATTATTAATTTTAATATCTTACTAGCCGTTTCGATTTTTAATTTTATTGATAGAACTATTTTTATTTTATTTTTATATTTTATATATATATATATATATATATATATTTTGATAGAATTTCAATATAATAATATATAATTATAATTATATAATATTTGTATTTTGAAAAATCGATTAACGATATTAATAGAAATAAAATGTATTATTTATAATAATATTTTTTAATTAAACTATTAATTTGAATATTCAAACTAGCCGTTTCAATTTGTAATTAAATTTGTAAATTAATGGAACTATTTTTATTATTATTATTATTATTATAATTTTATTTATTATTATTTTATTTTATTTAATTATTTATTTTATTTTATTTATTTATTCATTTTATTTTATTTTATTTTATTTATTTATTTATTTTTTAATAGATTTATAATAAAATAATATATAATTATAATAAAATAATATTTGTATTAAAAAAAAAAAATTTAAATTAATTAAATAATTTTTAATTAAACTATTAAATTGATATATAATTTTTTTTTTTAAAATTTTTTAATTAAACTTTTAATTTTAATATTCAAACTAGCCGTTTTTTATTTTTTAATTATTAGAACTAACCGTTTTATAGTCAAATTAGCTGATTTTAACGGTTTTCTTTGCCTCTCTTACATCTATTTAAACTTAACGACTGATCTGATCTCTCACCTAGTCCTGATGATGAACCACACTGGTTGGTTCGAAACGCGTCGACTTTGTTCATGATAATGTGATTTTTACCGAAAGATTTCTTCTTAATTTATTGATGGATCACAGAAGCCAAAAATCTAGTAATATTGATGCATAGTGCTGGGAGAGGGACCTTTGGAGGTCTAGCTTCCTTCTTGCCATTTGAGGGCAACATGATGGCAGCCCAAGATCAACAAATCATTTACACTTGTCTTAAGTGGAGAGGAAAGCAGCGTGGGGTAGACTACTATGTCTACCATGATCAGAATTTCAACCCACCTACTTTGCCGGAGCTTCAGGTGGAGGATGATTTGCATGAGTTACCATTTTGGAGGGTGGCTCATTTTTTTTGGTTGATAGCTTGGGGAGGAGAGATTCAAATGGGGATGATGAGTCCCAATCTACATCAACCCTCATGCTTTAAGAGGATCTTCAAACAGCCCATTTTTGCTTCCATGGATGTTCTAGTGCCACATAATGTCAGCTATTTAGATAGCTTACACACTTGGGAGGGGCAACTTGGAGATATATTGATTATGCGACACCTTGACCCTTGGAGGTTTTTTCCTTATGAGGTTGCTACAGGGGAGAAGAGGACGCTCTTTAGTCTTATCCTTGCAGTTGCTTGAGGACAAGCAACATTTGGGAGGGGAGGACTGTAATATTCCAAAATTTGCACACAACAATTTGGAATATTAGATTTTGCTACTTTCACCTAGGAGAGGAATAAATGGGTAAGGAAGCCCATGAAGAATAAAAATATGAATAAATTCCACCTTAGTGAGGAAGGAGATCACCTTAGGAGCTGGTTTTACACTTCCAAGTGTGAACAAGGACAAATTAGATGGAGACATAGTCAAGTTTGACTAAGTCAACATCCATTCTTGAGGAGGAAGAAATCACTCATGTAAACTAGCTCAATGTGAACAAGGATCAGCCTAGACACACATATGAGAACCGGATTGAAGATCCTTTGGTGTGAACAGAGGCATTGTCGGTGGATTAGTTCCAGTTGACCAAGTCAACAACGCTGCTACAAGGAGGAGGAAGGCTAGCTAGGGTAGCGCAGTTTTGAAAGAGGAAGCTTCATGAAGAAGTCACCTCAACATTGTGTGGGGTCCGGGGTGAGGAGGCTCACCAAAGATAAAAGGAAGGCATAGAATCAAAGGGAATTCATTCATGTTTTCAGCTATTTTTGTCTTGAGACCACTTGCATGCTTCAGCTGTTTAGCCAGAGTTGCTGCACTGCTTAGTGCAAAGAATTACCGTGTGGGAATTCCATCCTCTATTTGGATCAACTTGCTTAAGGGATAAAGGGAGAAGGATTTGAGCTTCATTTCAAAATTTGGCTTGGGTCCATTCATCTACATTCAGCTACAACGCAGGTCCCTTCAGTAAACTGTGTCTTTTATGCAGGGGCAGCAGCAGCAGGGTTGCACCCTTTGACTTTATGCTAGTCTTTGAGGAGGAGGTGCTTATTTCCCTCCTGGAGTGCTAATAAGAGGCCTAGGGCCATTTATTTGTATTATTATGTTATCTCATGTCATATTTAGCCATGTATAATATAGAGATGCAGTAACTGTGTTATTTTCTGCAGTATTGTTTGTTATTCATGCATTTTTCCGGAAACCTTTGCCGGGTGTCTTGTTTCTGCTGTATAAGATGTTAAACCTCCATTTATTTGTTGTATGATTAATATAAAATCTCTATGAGACTTGTTTATTCATTTTCTACAGAAACCCTCATTAGAATAATGCATTCCTTGCTTTAGTAGTTGCTGCATGAGCTAGGCTATGCGGTTTTGGCTTATTTTAGCTGCATAGACTTGGGAGATTTGTTTATATGAGCTAGAGTGATTTGTTTCACCTAAAATTCTTCATGTGAGTTGTATATCATGTATTCTAAGGGATCCAAGTCCCAATTCTCACTTGTATAGCGTTATTTTCTGAAGAGAGTTGTTTTATGCTCTATGTTGCTGCATTTCCCCAGCCGGGAAGGAGAATATAGATCATCTTGTTGCCAAGGTTCTTTCATCTGCTGGTATGATGTTATTGGACATCTAATGAGCTGATCTACATTTTCATGCTCATGGTTTGCTGAAGCTCCACATTGGTAATAACTTAGATTAGTCCCAATAGTGTAGTTGTTCCCATTTTGGGATATTACAGACGCTCATGAAGGCATAGAAGGAGGTCACTACGCAGGTAAGGCAACGAAACAGAAGATCTTGTGGGTTGGGCTATGGAAACATAGAATGAAATTTGGAAGGAATAGGCTCAGGCTGTAGTTGGTGCGCTGGGAGCGCAGGAGGTATGCTCAAAGCACAGGGGTGTGCTAGAAGTGCAGGGGTACACTGAGCGCACCCAGGGTGCGAAAACTAGCCGTTGGAACAGTCAAATAAGGTAAAAAGAAAAAATTTCTGTTGGATGGGGCAGGCGGCCAACATTTAATGAGGAGATTTCTAGGGATTTTTTACCATTTACTTGATTGTAAGTTCCACGTGAAATCTACCCTACCGTTGGGCGATTTCCAAAGCTATAAAACAAGAGGGCTAGATCAGACAGGGGTTCCGTATCGCTTGAATAACTCATACTTGGCATGTTTGGCCTGGACGAATTTGTGTTGTAAGAATTTCTATGCCTATAGGATCTGTTTCATGTCTGAGAAACCTGCTCCCTCTGACAGTAGCAATCCTGAGTTTTTATTTCGCACCAGAATGACGGCTACGAATCCTCCTGAACCATCGGAACCAGTAATCTTAGCGGAACAAGGCACTGAGGAAGTGGTGGAGATTGAGTCTAAGGCTGAAGAAGTTTTCTCCACCCCAGTCACAAAGAAGGGCAAGGAGAAAGCAAAAGGCTTAGGGAAGCCCCCGAAACTCACAAAATGGGTTGGGGGGGAGCCCTGTACTTCCCTGCGGAACATAAAATCCCCAAAGGCGACACCCTAGGTGCGTGCTGCTTAGGAGGAGGCCCAGCCTGTCGATCTGATCAACTAATTTCCTCCCTTCGTTCGGCCATGAAGGACCTCGATGCGCACGCCGAAGAACCTCGAATTCCTGATCACTTATTTATATATGCCGCTAGCCCCAGGAGAGGTCCCTGTCATTGGTGAACCTGCTGGGAAGCTTCACGAGATCAAATTCGACGATCACGACTTGGCCAGTTTGGAGGCCTTCCCTGAGCTAGCGCTTGAATTATGCCTTGACATAATTCAGGCAGACAATGGGATCAAAATTGTTCCTCAGCACTGGGTGCATGGATTGGCCGGGTCTGGGCTCCGGAACTTGTTAAGGATGCCACACTTTGGTCACTAGAACGTTACGGACCGGCTAGCCCGAAAATTGCTTGCCCTAATTTATGATGGCTACCTATGGATCCAGGACAGGATCCCCATTGACGCTGTGTTGGTTCACAGAATTACTAACCTTCCAATGCACGGTCCCAACCCTCTAAAGCGCATGGGTAAAAAGTATGAGGCAAAAGTTTCTAAGTATGTGTGCAAGACCTACCATGTGGAGCGCAATAATCAGGCTTTTATAATCAAGTCTATTAGTGACCAAGGCATCCAGTTGGGCACGATATTTTTGGCATGCAAAATGATGAGAAAATTTCTGGTCACCTCTATCCCAGGCTACGTAATTCAGTTAGCAGGCCAATGCGGGAAAGGGGTATGTTTTAACTGGGCCCAGTATTTGTGTGATGAGTTTCTTACTAATGTCCGCAAGTCCCAGAAGCAGGGCCGCGCCTTTTATTATTCTTGTTTACTATTCCTCATAGTGTTGTTTGCCTAGGAAGCCCCTGCAGAGTTATTCCTCCCTGAGCGTACCTCAGACATGTGCGAAGGGGCTCGCTATGCACACTTATGGGATTCTAAGGATCCGCAACATCTCGAGGAAAACTAAGTTTTATGGGTCCTATTTCAGAGTTGCGGATTAGAGTAGCTTGGCCACAACCATTAACTCCCGACCACGGTTGTCCCTTGCCATGTATGACAGATACAAAGGCATTGCGGCATTTCAGATCACTATGCATAACGTCCAGATCAAGGCACACCAGGATAAAGCATGGACTTCGCTCCCTTATATGGTGGCGGATGAAGAAATTGACAATGTCATTGCGCTCTGGCCTCCTAACTAGAAGATCGGCTTCAAAACTAGTGCGTAGGGCGTCGAAGGAACCATCACATCAAAAGTCACCCCCTAGTCGCCATTAAGGATACCAGAGGTGCGACCAAGAGTACCAGACAAGATACGGGCACAGCCGCACACAAGGATGCGCAGCAGAAGCAGGCCCTTGAGAAGGAAGTCGAGGCATATACTCAGGTAGATTCGTAGCCCGACCTGGGCACAAAAGGACTAGATGCAGGAGGACCTGCCTCCCCCCACGGCACAAATCGAACAAGTGAGCCTGTCAAAATGCCCCGCAAGAGGCAGCGCTCTCGGCAGACGAAGCGAGACGAGACAGTCACATTGATTGACAAAGACAATGAACAAATTGCTGATGCGGTCAATTTGGCCGTGGAGGATAGGTGGGTAGCATTAAAGGAGCAGCAGAAAGCTACGGTCAACACGATCTAGACTGAGCTCCATGTGCTACAGTTGAAGATAGATACATTACAGACCAGTGTAACTCAGGCACACACGCCTTTAGCCGCTGGTAGAGCAGCATTAGTTACAGACAAAATCCGCCTCTGCTCCTCTACCTGGCACAACCCTTGTGATCAGTCCACCCAACCTGGGAATCCAATTCTAGGCTAGTACTGAAGTCTAGCTGAATTTAGCTAGGCTCCCTCATGAGGCCTTGCAGGGTCTCCACACTTGGGTATTTTTGGAAATTCACCATCGAGACAAACAGGTGCACCAACAACTCGGAGTGGCTAAACAGACAATTGATGCCAAGAACGCTGAAGTGTGCCTCGCCACCGCGAAGCATACGAAGCTCAAAATCATGATTCACCAAATTTGTGTCAATGTTACCAAAGTGATCCCGGCCACAACCACCCCTCAGGCGAAGGTTGAAAGGTTGGTCACAACACTGAAGGCCTCCCAGGAGGAAGTTCATATGGTCAAGGCATGAATGGAGTAGCAGATTGCCGACCTTCAGGATAAGTTGCAGCCTGAAAAACCTCCGGAGGTATGGGCCTAGCAAACTGTGCTGGTCACAGTGGCTATGAACACCATTACAGGGAAAATCGCGCAGGGTGCCCAATTATTAGAAGCTTCCATGTAGCTATGGACCAAGGTCCAGTGCGACCCGATCTTGCATGGCTGTTCACAAGGAAATAGGTCTCGTGGGCAAGACCCAGGTTCAGAGATTGTGGCCAACAAGGAAGTCTGTTGTAGTCTAGAACCACGCCGGCATTTTCACCCTAATCCGGAGAGCAGAGAGTCTCACCCGAGGCGTGTCGCGACCACATGCAGAAGGGGAATAGATTGATAGTGGCGGATGGATCCACAACTCGAGATTAATATAGAATTGGTTGCATAAATAACATCATATACACAAGAGCATTTCAGAACATTGAGCAGATACTAATCAAATAAAATTTTAAGATACCACAGACATCATGCATGCATGTAACTCATATAATAATACAACAACCTGCAAGTATATTAATAAACTTCAGCTGGATCCACAGTTACATCACTTCAACAGGAAGAGCTTACAATTCTGTTACAGATGTCCCATAGGATAGAGAGATAGATAATAGAAGCCTAGGAACTACAAGAATGTCATGCTCAGGATAGATCTCTTCTACAGCATCCGCTCGATCCTCTTCAATCCCTCTGCATCTGTTTGTCTCTTCTTTCGGCTGGGTGATGACTATTTATTCACCCGCCATCGCAACTACTAGTTCCTCTTGCATTCTTCTTCAGTTGCTTTCAGCTTCTCTCTATTGTCTATGAGTTCTGCTATCCATCCTCTACCGTATCTTCTCTTCATATTCACTTATCTACGTCAGCTTCATCAGCTATCTCCTGTTCCCCCACATCCTCAGTAGCTTCTCTACTCACCGTAGTTGCGGCTTAGTTGCGGCTACCATGTGTCGATCTGAAACCTAAAAGTATGTTCTTTATTCAAAATTCAAAACAAGGGCCCCAACAGGCCCCGAACACAATTTCTTGACTCGTCCCGAGTCAATCACAAATCACTGTCTCCACTTCCATCGCTCCACCGGACCCCATGCCCTGTTCTTGCTGTGCACCTTCAGTTTGCTTCCCAAACAAGGGCCCCAACTCTGGGACCTTGCTTAACGCTAAAGCCTTAAGCTCATTGAAGGTTTTCACAGCTTGCTGCCACCCCTGTAACAATGCATCTGTCTCTGCGGTGATCTTGGTGACAGTGGCCTCCCTGACGGCGTCGGTACAGTTCCGAATACCGTGCTGATTTGGGTTTCGGCTTCGGTGGCTAATTTCTGCATTGTCCTGGCACTGAGTTGGAGGGGATGGAGAAGCTCTCAAATTTCTTGTTTGGCCATTGTTGAGTTGGCCTCTGTCTGCTGGATCTGGACCTCCAGAGCATCCGCCTGGGCATATCACTTGTCCAACTGCGAGGGGTCTGTGGCATCCTGAGTCTCTTTCGAAAGTTGTTACAGCTGCGCTGAAATGGGCTGAGTCTTTACCGTAAGGGCCGTCGAGAATTCTTGGAGACCTTTTAGGAGGTCATGAGCATCGTGCACTGCATAAGTGAGAGATTCCTGCATCTGGGTGACCTGGCCCTGTTTCTCTGTAATTTTTGCTGTGTAGACTGCCTCTGGATTGGGCAGCGTTGGCCGTGCTGCTAATGCTGCTTAGAGCTCTACATTTTCCTTGTAGAGGTCAGTGAACGCTACTCTGAGGTGGATGGCCCGCTACAATATGTTTGTTTCTGGAACATCTGTAGGCATCTGAGTGTAGTGAGCCTCGACGACCGGCCATAGCCTCGTAAACACCCTGGCCACTTCATTCATCTGGCCCTGGAGATGCCCGTGTGCTGCTGTGAGCTTCTCGTGCTGTTCAGTAAGCGCAGTGATTTGCTGCTATTGTTTTTCACACATCTATTGATGTTCGGAGTGAAGCCGTTCCGTCTGCTGGGTTGCCCTCTGAATGAAGTGGTACAGCTGAGCCGTACCCCACGTCTCCAAATTTTCGGGCCCCAAAGTACTTTAATATGGCCGCCATTCCTGCAGTGGTTGCCCACTGGCAACTGATCTGGTGGAGTGTTCTTGAGGGGACGGCGGCGGAGTCGGATGGCGGGCGGAGTCTGCCATATTCAGGTCTGGCCACTCCTGTTGATCGGTGTGAATGGCCTGTGGAAATAGAGTAGGTTCAGGCTGTGCCTCAGCCATGTCTACAATGATTTGCGCCATCTGTGTGATTATATCAGAAAAAGTGACCTGGGGGTCCCCAGCAAGGTTGACCGGTGATACCACTGCTATACTTGAGTCAACCTCGGCCCCGTGGTCCCCATTGAGTAGATCTCAGATTACTGGGTCTAACACGGTGGCGAATGCGTTGGATGGTGTGGATGAAGTGGAAGGTGGAGGTGGAACGGTACGTGATGGTGAAAGCCGAATGTTGATGAAGTTAGAGGGGTCAATGGGAGGTGGAGGTGGAATCCCTCCTATTTCCCCTGTGTCGAAGAATGGTTCTTCCTGTATAGGCACCCCTAGACTCAGTGGCCAAAGTGGATCCTCCTCAGTGAGGTCCACCACCAGACTCGATTCTATGGTTCGGGCCCTCTTGGCCTGAGGAGCTTCTAAGGGGTTTGTGGGCTTTCTCTTTTCCCCCATCAGGGTAGTCATTGACTTGGTGAAGTAAATAAAAAATTAGGGATGGGGGAGGTGATGGAAGTCGTGTGGAGAAGCGGGTTGGGCTGAGAAAGCTGAAACTCAGAGAAAACATGGAAAGGAATGACACCACTTGAGACAACCCGGGCCACTTCGTTGAGGCTGCGTACCTGAGTGTTTAGTTGGAGTGGGGCGAGCTGCATGTTGGAGACTCGTTGTGCCACCTCCACTTCTGATTTGCCAGGCTGTAATATTCCCAATTTTAGCCTCAAGCTAAAATGAAATATTATAGTTGCACATTTTATTTTTGTTTAATAAAATGGGCAAGGAGACACCTTAGCCCCTTTTAGATGAAGAAATAACACTCCTAATGTGAAAGGGAAGTGAATAAAGCAGCTGAAATAGACACCAATGGTGTGAATGGAACCCAGCTCACTTGGATTAGTCATATTTGACTAAAGTCAACAGTGCTGCCTATAGAGGAGAAGCTTCCTAGAGAAGCTGCACAATTTTGGAGGGAAGAGCTTCATCTGAGGGTGGAAACCCTAATTTGTGGGACCATGGTGGAGAAGAGTTCTCTCACTTTATATGGAGGAGATGGTAGCCCATTTTCATTATGTTATGTTTTATATTTCAGACTTGGGTCTGCAAAGGCTTGCATCCCCGGGCTGTTTAGCAGGGTGATGGTGCCCTCGGGCATTAAGGTGTTCCCGGTCGGGAATCCATACCTCTTCCTCAAGGAAGGATGAGGATTGAGCTACATTTCCTCAATCCGACATTGGCCACAACTACATTCATCTTCTACTACGCTATTTCTGCAGCAGAGAGGATGTTGTGTTGTTGGGTGTAGCAAGAGAGTAACTCATGGAGTCTCTCTTGTCTTGTTTTATTCAGTGGAGGAGTGATCCACTCATTGGAGGAGCTGCAAGGAGGATTCCCGGGCTTGATTTCATATTAGTGGAATTAGGCCACACTTCTATCATCTCCCACTGTGCAGTCCATGAGGAGAACTGCGTTATTTTATGGAGGCAGTGAGAGGAGGGTTCTTGGAGCTCATCAGGAGGTGTTTTTGAGACAAAGGGATCAGCCCTTTGTGTTGGAGACATTATCAGAGGAGGGAAATCAGATTTCAGATCAGCCATAGCCTCATTCATGTTTGGGTTCAGTTGCAGTGACAACTATGTTGTCACATTTTTGTATTCTCCGACATTTCTAGAAATCTTCCTAGATTGGCTAGAAATCATGTATTTCAGCCCATTTATCTTCTATTGGGATTATTTCTTGTATTCCTTCAGCCATATGTACATTTATTCATATTCAGCAGCTCATACCTTCATGTACTCAACGCAGTTGCAGCTACTCTGGCATTTTGTGGAAATGCATCAACTCTTGTATTTCATTGTTTATTCATTGGAGGTTTGCTCTTAGAGTTTGAGTGGCTTGTCCCTCAACTATTCTTTGTATAATTTTGTTTATATATCATAATATATGGATGGCTGTAGCATTTCCCTCATATGGCATTTTCAAATTTGTAGAGTTCAGTATTTATGTTCTTATGTTGTTGTAAGCTCTCTCATTGAGCATTGTTTTAGAGATCTAGTTTGAGGAGTTATGAATAACCCATCTAGATGCATTTCTTTGAGCTCATATTCTGTAGGGGAGTTGTATTAAAGATTTTCTAGGGCATCCCAGTGCTGTTTTGCCTTATTTATGTAGCAGCTTCCTTATACAGCGTCCTCAAGGACCCTGTAGTAGAAATTCCCGAGGTGGAATATTGCATATCCATAGGCAGATTTTGAGAAGGGCCAACTAGCCTCAGGATTTCTCCCTTCTTTGTAAGGAGTCATATCCTATAAATTCCCCATCATTCAATCTCTGAAATGGACCTGTGATAGCTCACTGAAGAAGGAATTGGAATATCTCAAGATATTCCCGAGAAAGAAAAATATTCTAGATTTGGGATATTACAGTGGTATCAGAGCATGATCTTTGCTCAGCCTATGCCCAAGATATAATGCCATCAGCAAGAGGAGCTTCTCTCCAAGGAGAGGAGATTGACAGAGGAAATAAGGAAGAAAGAATGAAGGAAGAGGAGGTTTCCCTTTTTATTTTCCAGGGCACCATTGAAGATCTGATGAAAGGGGAAAATTTTGGAGAAATTTTCTGAGAAGGGTTTGTGGATGAGAAAAATCCTAGCTACTTCATGAAGGGTGTGAGAATTCAGCCACACATGCAAATCCACAACGCAGTCCTTTGTTCACTTGCTTTGAAAAGGGATGGAGGAAGAAAAGAGGCCATGGGAGGAGCAACACTACAACTCAAGGTATGGCTCATGATTGTTGGTTTGAGGGTTTCATTTTTCATTGTCATGTAAATGAAAAAACATGTGATGCATTCACTAAGGGTTTGATGGAGAAAACTTGGTGAAAATCATTGTGTTATAAACACAAACACTTTTCATGCACTGGAAAGAACCAAAAATGCTGTCAAATTATGAGGAGATCCATCACCACATGGGGGTGAAAGGGGAGCCATTGCTTCTACTAGAGGAGCCCTTGTGTCTTTGCAAGGAGTTCCAAATGTTTTGCATGTGGGTACCAAGACACAATTCTGGAGTCATATGTAGCATTTGTTGGGGATTGTGATATGGATAGAGAAGAATAGTAGGATTAGCATGGAGGGATGAAGAGCATTCTCCCTTATCTATTTCAGAAGGTTTCTGCACAAAGAAAAGAGACTGCACTGCGTAGAGGAGAGAGGGACAAATCAGTCCAATCATACATGCGGTCTATTTTCAGATCTTGATGTCTCATTTTTGGAGGCTTTCCATTTGGGAGGCCACATGGTCTAGAGATTATGAGAGGCATCATGCCATTTGGTTCACCACTCTTGGATTCCAGAGGGGTGGAGACACTTGAGGAGTCCACTACAATGTAGAGAGTTTGGGGACAAGCTCATGGAGGAGGGTTACACACTCTCATTTTCAGTACCACCCATTCTCATCAGTTTCACTACACAGATAGCATTGTTGTATGGTTTGAGGATAGCATATTCATGATGCAGGATGGCTGCTCCATGGATTTTATGAGAGAGAGGTTACTTCCTTTGAGGAAGAACTCTTTCATGCTTTGGAGTAGAGGGAGGCCACTCATGCTCACATTTCCCAGGATCGGGAGATTCTTTGGAGGTGATAGTCTCTCATGGGAGGCTCATTTTCAGAGGTCCTTATTTCTATTTGAGCATGAGTAGTTGCATGATGGCATGAAAACAACTTGGAGGATGACTTTGGCATGAGGGGATGTCAAGGTAGCAGACAGCAGCGTGATGGAGCACTGTATTGTAGAATACTAGCGCTGCCTATATGGAGGGCTGATCCATGGTGGAGGACTCAGCTTTTGGTTGAGAGGTCCCAGGATCTTGATGCATGCATGATTCTTGGATGGCCTTGATGGAGATGGAAGATACTTAGTGGATGATATGATCATCTATCATCATGGGAGACTCTTCTTGGCTAGAGTTTCTAGTCTCAAGGAGAAACTTTTGCATGTAGCACATGCGGACTTCCTAGCTATGCATTTGGATGCATACTTTGATTGGATAGAGGAGTTCACTTTGGAGGGCATTCAACATGTTCTAAATTAGCATATGGATAGATGCATAGCCCAGTTGATTATTGGAGGGGTTGGCACAATCATTCCCTTACTCATTGGAGGAGAGGGAGAGCATTCATGATGAGCCATTTTAGCTCAAGGTCTCAAGTACATGGTAGAGGAGGTATAATTTCACATTATGTACCTATTTACTTTATATGAGCAGCATATTGAGCAAGGAGGATCATTCCTTCTTGCATTTGTTATGATGTACTTGCAACTACTAGTAGCCTTGATTTTGGCTAATTTTGTGATGGTTGTGGGGGAAGCCACATTCTCTTGGTGTGCACCTTTGGCACCAATGTGTATTTCATGTTTCATCTTATGAGGAGATGTTGTGGTAGCAAACAAGTGGCTAGTATAGCACTTTTTCATTTTGATTTTGAGGCAGGCCAAGGAGGCACTGCGCAGTTCCATGGATGGAACTTGAGACCACTCTCCGGTTGTCATTTGACAACTTATTTATATTGTATATTGCTCCATGTATTTTCTATGGTTGTCCACTCATGAGGAGAATTATTTGGAGATTTTTGTATGTACAGCCCATTGGGAGCATGATTCTCCCTATTGTATGTGTTTAATCTTGCAGGAGATACCATGGGCAACCCATGATTGCCATATTGCTACTTGTACCTTCTTGTGGGGGACACCACTCGGAGAATTTGCAGAGGCATTTAATGGTTGATTTCCTTGATGGGGTAGCTTGGGCCATTCTTGGAGGCCATAATTTTCAGCCCAAAGACAAAGGCAGCCCCATATGTGCAGCACTTCAGCCCCAACACATTGCAGAAATCAGGGGTTGACATTTTATTTGGATGATTGCATGGATGAGAGGATCATCATTGGGAGAAAATTTTCCCATGCATATTGTTTGGTCAATTTAGTGTGTCCTAAATTGCTGCATTTAATTGTCAATCCGGGAATCGTAAGCTGATGAAGTGCGGCGCACTATATGTGCAAGATAACCTCTTTCTTAACTTTTTGTCGTTTATGGTCTTTCTAAGGTGAAATGGAAATTCTAAAGTGAAAAACAAGTTTGGTTATAATTGTTCAAGGAAGTGATATCCCCTATAATGATTTACCAATCTCGAAACTTTAAAAGCAAATTGAAATTACAAATGACAAAAGAAAGTAAACTGCTGAAATGGAAAGTGTTGTTAATCTAATGAATCAAAACAAGGAACTAGTGAATATGAAAACTAAACTATTCTTGCTGCCAACTGAACACAAAAGAAACTACGCTTATGGAAATTCAAAATTGCAATGAAAGAAATCTAAATCAGATTACATCAATTCATTTTCTGATCCTTCATCATTAGACCAGCTATGACTTGCGGAAGTAATCATAAATAACTTGTGTAACTGATATTTAATTTTGCAGAAAGTAAACTAATACTAAACCATACACACATGATTCAATCCCTCGCCATCAGTCCAGCTGTGGCTTTCGGAGGCAATTGAAGATGTCATATATGATTCAATATATCTAAGTTTGCGGAAAAGAAACTAATACTAAACTACACACTTCATCATGCAGCCCCTCACCATCAGTCCAGCTGTGGCTTTCGGAGGAAACTCAAGACGCTATGAGCAGCTTAATATATCTAATTTTGCAGAAAGGAAACTAATACTAAACTACACATCTCATCATGCAGCCCCTCACCATCAGTCCAGCTGTGGCTTTCGGAGGTAGCTGAAGACACTATGAGTAGCTTAATATGTCTAATTTTAACTACTGAATCAGATAAACAAAACTGAGGTGCACAAGACAAAACTGAAGTTAAACAAAGGCTGTGAAAGAAAACTAGCAGCAGAATAATATCAGTTTCATATCATTAGCAAAAATACTATGAAAATGCCCCGGGCTGTCTACCTAAAACCTGCACAAGAAAACTGATCAGTGATTTAACAATCATAAAAACATAAAAGACAGAAATGCAATGGAAATTACAGAAATGTATGAACAGAAATAAAACAACTATGAAATATGAACATGTAATGAGTTATGATACAATGACTGCTTAAAGAAATGAAATGAAAAATATATACATTAATACACAGAACCTCGGCTGAGCAGGGGCCCTCTACGCAGCTCTGGCATGATCTTCAAACACGAATTAAGTTATGAAACAGAGTTTTTCACATTAAAAAGAAAGTCATTACAGGCTGGTGGTATTACGGCTCAAGGCAGCGTAATCACCACATAACAGAGTACGCACATCAACTTAACAGATATATCAACTAACACCTATCAACTCCCCTTCACTAACTCTACGTGCGTATGCAAATGCTCTTTATAAAGCAATAAAATGTAACTGTCTCCTGAAGTTTATGATAGCAGCCAGCACGTAGACCACTAAGGCCACGGATTTAGGAGTATGGCCATGTTGGAAAACGGATCTATGTAAGGTGGGCGCTTAAATTCAACTCCAGAACTTTGCACAGATGTCAATTAACCTCCGTAAGCTTGGAAACGGCCGTATGGATGTTTCTATGCCACGAAATAGAGTCCAGCCGACATAGAACTCCACAGTTGACTTCCACGTGGATGGCTTTGACCGCGGCTTTCCTTGACGAATTTCATTGAACCAATAGGACACGAACCATGTCCTTGTCATTCCTAGCCCGCCCATGTGGCTCGTTTCCTTCGTTGACACCTGTAACATTGATTTCCACAAAATAGCTGCGGAAAGTTGCAGCGACTGCGGAAAGTGACAAGTTTCCGCAGCTGTATGAACAAAATCTAAATCAAATAGAAAACACACAAACATAATTAAAAACCATGTTAGATACCCTTTTGCACATGATATTTGACAATTTTGGAGGTTTAGGTGAGTGAAAGAGATATTGAAAAGTGTATGGAAGAGAGACAAATTCGGGACTCAACATACCCCCACTGTGAAGGTGTTGCATGTCCTCATGCAACCAAAATTTTGACACTCTTTGTTCAATTCATGTGCCTTGATACTTCAGCCAACACATCTAACCCCCTTCTCTTCTTCTTTGGTACTGCCATCATTCTGGGTTTCTTCATGAGGCACCCGAATTTGATATTCACAAGTGCTCTGCTCAATTTTTGGCATTTCCTTTTTAGCTTCTTATTTTTCTTTTGCCAAATACCCAAATGTAACATAGTATTGTCATGGATAATCTTGTCCAATTTGCCTTGCTCTTTGAGTGTTTCATTTTCATTTTTGATATGCCGATTCAAAAGCTCAAGCTCAAAAATCTCCTGTTTTAATGACTGAACCAAATTATCCTGCAATGTAGGAGGCTGAATAGAAGAGGTGCTTGGACCTGTGGCTGCCTTCTCCAGGGATTCTATATAGTCATAGACCTCCTGCTGTTTGGGGTCTACTTCCGGTGTCTTTTTCATTGGACTGTCCTTAAAATGCTGCAAGGGAGAATTATGTTCAAAATTTGGCTGAGGAGAACTTTCATCAATATTTTGCTGAGAATAAAATGGAGTACGCTCATTGTATGATTGGGAGTGAAAGGAGTCAGGTTCACTAACTGACTGAAATGGACTATGGTCAGTTGGAGACTGTTCAGATGTCTCTTCACCTAAATCAATGAAATGAGGACCTTTAATTTGTGTTTTTCTCAGTTTTCCCTTAAGCCTGCTGCTTCTCCTCACTTGCTGTGGTACATTACCCTTTTGTTCTTGTTTTCCTGTTTTTGCCTTTTTAGATAGAGATGACTGTTTTTGAAGAAAAATTAATCTCTCAGATAGAATTTGGTGATATTCTTCTTCAAAAGAAGAAGTTTTATGGACAACCTCAACAATTTCTTTCCCTTTTGATATTATTGGCTTCTTAATTTTGATTTCCTTCTTCTTCCTTTTTACCAATCTCTCTTCTCTATCATTTTTCTTCATAGTAATAGTAGAAGTATCTTGGATTTCATCTACTGCTCTTTTCCTTCTACTTCTTTTTGCTGTGCTAGCTGCGGGAACTTCCTGTGTAGGAGCAACTTGGGTTTCAACATCCATTTTCTTTCTTCTACTCCTTCTACTTGGATTACCTTCAGGAATTTCCTGAGGTTCTTCAAAGAAGTTTCTTACTAAGAATTGTTCCCAAGTATCTTCTCTTTCTTTTAGTTCCTTTTCAATCAAATTTTTTATAAGCCCATGATGATATAAATGAGGCTCTACATCTCCTAGGTGTTTTTGCACAGTCACAGCCATTTTCTTCAAGCTATTGAATAGGAAATAAGGAAGATTAAGAGTTTGGTTTTCAAGGAAATTCATCAATATCCTAGTATGATACATGTACATAGAGCCAAAGCGGCCTTCACATGTGATAAATTTCTGAACAATGAGTAATAAAGTGGCCCATTCATCTTTTATTGCATGCACTGGGATTCCTCTTTTGAAAACAGTGATATCCATACCTTGATTTCTGAGGATTGTTCTCCATGCCTCATCACTGATACTTTTGTTTTTGAACCACCGTTCTCCTTCCTGAAGAAGTTCTGTGGCTGCTGCTATTGATGCTTCATTAACCAAAAACTTGAGGTCTCCCACTTCTGCTTCCGAGACATCAAATGATCTTGCAAGCGCTTCGGTAACTTCTCTGTGGTAACCCCGGAATTTCTGAATAAAACGCAGCCATTTAGCTTTTCTCAACATCTCTTTTGCTTGTGGAAATCCCTCTATGAACTTCGGTCCTTCCGGCTCTGCCCTTAATAATTTTCCCATTTTACTTTTCTGTGCTTCACAGCTTGCCTCTGTGAGGGTTTTAAGCGGAAGTGGAACGATGGAATACACGGAGTCGAGCACAATGCTGTGGGGATGTTATCACAAAACGGAAATGAGCACCATACACAGAATGGAATAAGACTGTGGGTGAATATATGAGAATGAGAGTGAGTAAAAGGAACGGAATGGAGTGAAACAGGGAATGAGAATGAGTAGAGTGAGGTTTTGTAAACACGACAGAGAAACGACAAAGAAGTTAACAAAGCATAATGCATTCAGCCGTATTTTGAATTTTTGGTGGCTGTGTCATAAATATGAACACGTTTCAATCAATGATTATGGAGTTATGCGGCTTGTAAGAGTCCTTTTTCAACTCAAATACGTATCATTATCTTCGGTGGGCTATTTGAACATGAGTAAGAGTCGGAATTTCAATAATGAAGCCGTTTGTGAATAAATGCAAGAGGATAACATAGAGATCGGGGAGGGTTACGGACTGTCAATATAATCATTGTGCGTTATGGGTAGAGCTCATAGTTTAAAATTACATAAAAAAAATGTGTCTTTTATACTATTTGAAATAAACTTTATTCATACCTTTGGAATCCTTGCTCTTGCCCTTGGTCTTCAACTGATTGATCTTCATTAGTGTCTTGAATGTCCCATTGATCCTCTCCCGCATTTTATTTCATGATTTTATGAAAACAACAACTAACTGTACATTCTTTTTGAAAACAGAGTAGTAGCAGCTGCGGAATCTGCTTCTGGCTGCGGAAACTGGAGTCAGCTGCGGAAACAGATGTCAGCTGCGGAAACTGACACAGCTATTACTTGGCTGAAATAGAAATGAACAAATGACAAATGACCATGTGGAAATGGTCATAAAAAGATTTTTATTGATGGAATGGATGAGATGAAGTGGAATGAAGTGAAATGAAATGAAATGAAATGAAATGAAGTGAAATGAAATGGAGTGGGTGGTGAGATAAAATGAAATAAAAGACAGAATGTTTTGGAAAATATAGAGTGTCAGGTGTCCCTGATTTTCACCCCATATTTTCTGTATAAGACTGCCAATCGATGATTGGTTTTCAGGCTTATACCATTTTTTTTTCTTCTCTTTTTTTTTTTTTTTTTTTTTTAAACTTGAAAAACAAAAACTAGCTTGGTAGAGAAGAAGGATTCTTCTGTACCAGCCTGATTGCAGAACTTTCTTGAAACAACTTGAAAAAATCCTCTTTAGAGAGTGGCTTATGATAAACTTTCAATCTATGGCCATTCACTAAAAGAGGAGTTTGAAACTCATCAATGGTCTTGATTCTTACAGCTCCATTGTTAAAGACCTTGTCAATCTCATATGGCCCAAGCCAATGAGTCTCAAATTTCCCTTGAAAGTCTTTAAACTTGGAGTCAAACAACAATGCCCAATCTCCTTCTTGAAACTTCTTCTCTTTGATATATTTGTCATGCCACTTAGTTCTTTGATATTGAACTAGATCAGTTTTTAGAATTGCTTCTTGTCTGATCTCATCTAGCTCATTCAATTTCTCCATTCTATGCTTTTGAGCTTCTGATAAGTCCATTCCCAACTGAACTGCTATCTTGAAGGTCTTGACTTGGAACTCAATGGGGAACAAGACTTCTTTCCCATAAACAAGTTCATAGGGAGAATGTCCTTTTGTATTCCTCCATGTAGTTCTGTAGGCCCACAAGGCTTCTGGAAGCCTTTCTGCCCAATCTCTTCTATGTAGATGAACAGTTTTGGTGATGATACTTTAAAGAACTTTGTTTGTGGACTCCACTTGACCATTTTCTTGTGGATGGTAAGGAGTAGATTTTCTGTGCTTGATTTTGTATTCTTCCATCAACTTCTCCACCAAATTTGATGTGAATTGGCTCCCCTGATCTGTTACAATTTCTCTTGGAACACCAAAGCGAGTAAAAATATCCTCATAAAGAAAATGAACAATTGAATTTTCAGTAGCAGATACTAATGCTTTAGCTTCTACCCATTTAGTAACATAATCAGTGCAAACCAATATATACTTCTTTTGCTTCGATGGTGGATTAATCGGTCCAATGAAATCTAAATCCCATTTTTCAAAGGGTTCAATGAGTACCTGTGTTTGCAATGGCATTTCATTTGAAAGGGTAGGTTTCCCTACTCTTTGGCAGCTATCACACCTTTTGACATATTTTTTTGCATCTTTGAAGAGGGAAGGCCAATAATATCCCAAAGAAAGGATTTTATAGGCCGTCCTTTTGTCCCCAAAGTGTCCGCCGCATGGTTCATCATGACATGCCTTAAGAATATCAGGCATTTCATCTTCCCTGACACATCTTCTGATCACAAGATCTGGCCCTGTTTTAAACAATTCGTTAGAAATCCATGAATATTTTGAACTCTCCTAAATAATTTTTGGTTTTTCACTTGGAAATAAATGTGAAGGTAGTTTCCCTGTAAACAAATAGTTAGCAATATCTGCATACCAAGGGGTCTTAATAGTTACTGCAAACAAATATTCATCAGGAAACTTATCTTCTACAAGAGAATCTTCTTTAGTATTCTGAATCCTAGACAAGAAATCAGCTACTGTATTCTGTTTTCCTGGTCTATCCAACACAGTAATATTGAATTTTTGCAAAAGTAAAAGCCATCTTGTCACTCTGCCATTAGTAACAGGTTTGTTCATTAAATATCTAATTGCAGAATGGTCAGTATGAATAAAAGTTTCATAGCCCGTTATGTAATGTCTAAACTTATTAATTGCATGAACAACAGCTAAGAACTCTTTTTCAGTCACAGTATAATTCAACTCTGTGGGAGTCAAATTTTTACTGGTGTAATAAATGGCATAAGGAATTAAATCTTTTTGACCCAACACAACTCCAAGAGCTGTATCTGAAGCATCTGTAGAAATATGGAAAGGAAGTTTCCAATTTGGTCCTCTCAAGATAGGTGCTTCAGATATTCTTGTTTTCAAAGTTTCAAAAGCGGATTGACAATCAAGATCCCATTTAAATTCACAGTCTTTTGTAAGCAACTTGAAGAGTGGAGATGCTATTTTAGTGAAGTTCTCTATAAATCTTCTATAGTAACCAGTAAAACCTAGAAAACTTCTAACATCTCTTTGACAATTTGGAATAGGCAACTTGGAGATGACTTCAACTTTTGATCTATCAACTTTAATTCCATCTCCCGAAATATGATGTCCTAAAACAATCCCTTCAGTAAACATCATAAAGCATTTTTCATGGCTTAATGAAAGGTTTGTTTCTTTACATCTTATGAGAAATTTTTCCAAATTTTCTAATGCTTCTTCAAATGAATTACCATAAACTGTAAAATCATCCATATAAACCTCTACACAATCATGGATTAGATCAGAAAAAATTCCTAGTACCGCTCTTTGGAATGTTGCGGGTGCATTACATAACCCAAAAGGAAGCACTCGGTAGGCAAAAGTTCCCCATGGACAAGTAAATGTGGTCTTATCTTGATCTTCAGGTGCTACCTGGATTTGATTATAGCCACTAAAACCATCCAAAAATGAAAAGTACTTTTTACCTGCTAATGTATCTAATACCTGATCAATAAAAGGCAAAGGAAAGTGATCCTTCAAAGTTGCTTTGTTCAACTCCCGGTAATCAATGCATACTCTCCATTTACCATTCTTTTTAGGTACTATAACCAAAGGAGAAACCCATCGGCTATCTGAAATTGGATAAATGAAGTTTACATTGAGAAGTTTTGGAGCTCTTCTTTCACTATCTCCATAAGATTTGGATTCATCCTTCTTTGAGGTTGTCTGATTGGTCTACTGTTTTCCTCAATATAGATATGATGGATGCAAGTCTTAGGATCAATACCCTTCATGTCAGTATACTCCCATGCAAATGCAGTAGAATGTTTTTGCAAGATTCTAGTTAGTTCTTCTTGTTGTGACTTCTCCAGATGTTTGTTGATATTTAATGTCTTTTCTGGAAAAATCTCAAAAACAGAATTACCAAATTCTTCCATAGAGTAAAGAGACATTTGTCTTGATGATAAATATTCTATGTCAGATTCCAACTGAAATTGTGTGGGGTCATATTCTCAAGTTATCTCAAAATTTTCTAATGTGTTCAGAATTTGACTATCCTCACTAATTTCAGAAATGGTAAAGACAGGTTGTATAGTGTTCTCATCATCGACCCATTCATTGTCTCCTATTTCTGTGATTGCTCTTGCTGGAGGATACAAATTGAATTTTTTTGTCGAATTACCATTTGAAATGTACATGTCTCCAGATCTACAACTAATAAAAGCATCAGCTGTGGCCAGCCAAGGTCTTCCTAAGATAATTGGATGTCCTCCTAGATTACTTTTGGGAGTCAAAATCATAAAGTCTAATGGATATTCCCAAGAATCTAAGGAGACTGAAATATCTTCTAATACACCATCTGGTTTAATAACCGATCGATCTGCAAGTTGCAATAAAGTAGGTGTAAAAAGAAGGTTAGGAAGTTTTAACTGTTCCATAGTCTGTCTACTCATAATGTTGATAGCAGCCCCTAAGTCAATCAATGTGTTTGGAATTTCTATCCCATTTATATGTGTCTTGACAATTGGACTTCCAGGATCTACATACTTCTGTATGGCAATTTTTCCCATCATAATGTCTGCAATCTTTCCTACCAGGTGGATTCTTCTTGTGTCCTTTAGCTTTCTTCCTGGTCTTTTGAAACTCAACTCCTTTATGGTTTTTGCTAGAATAGGAATTTCTCGAATGGCTTGTAGCAATGGAATCTTGATACAAACATTCTTCAATTCATCTAGAAAGTCATAGTTAGGCAACAAAATTTGTTTTTCCACCCCCTTATCAATTTGTAGTCTTTCCGGAAAAGGAGGTGTAGATGAAGATATAGGTTGCTCAACTATAGGAGTTGTGGATGCTAGCTTTTCTTTTTCTTTTTGAATTTTTGAATTTTGAAGAGATTCTTCCTCAGAACCCTTATTGACTTGAAGAGAGTCCTCCTCATAGGTATCTTGCTCTTGAATGTCTATAGAAGGTTTTTCTAAAACTCTACCAGATCTGAGTTGTACATCGTTGAGAGGAACAATCATATAGGTAGGAAATTGTTGTCCTTCTACCATATAAGTAGTTTGAGGATTCTTATTGTTAGGATTTGGCAATGGCTGAGCCGGAAGTTGATTTGTCTTCTGTTGGTATGGGAGCATGAGTTGAGGATTTGTATTTTGTTGAGAAGGTTGATGTTGTGGAAATGGCAATGAAAGTTGTTGTGGATTTTGGTTTGGAAATTGTGGAGCTTGTTGGTTTTGAAAAGATGGAGGATACTGATAAAATTGAGAAAATCTCCCATAAGGATTTTGCATCCCTTGTACCCATGGCTGATATGAGTTTTGATGTTGGGGCCAAGGTTGTTGCCAAGGAGTCCAATTTGGTGGGGTTTGAAGATTCATAGGGTTATTAAACCCTTGAGATTGTTGTCCCCGCCAAGGTCTCCTTGCGACAAAACAGAGAGATTCTATTGAATTTGGATCTTCTTGAAAAACAGCTTTGAGTCCAGGGATTGAAGGACAATCCTTGATTTCATGATTTTCTGAGCAAATCATACATGTTTTTACAACTTTTGCATCCAAGGGACATTCCCTTAAAGCATGTTTCTTTCTACATTTCGGACAAAAGATGGCTAAAGCATCTGTTTCTGCTTTCTGCTTGTTTTGGATTTTAAGGGTGTCTAGCTGTTCACTAAGACCCCCTAAGATATCAGTTTTAAACTCATCAAGCATATTACCAATCTCTGCCCTACTTACTGATCCAGTTGCAGATTTGTTAGCCCTAATAAGAGAAGAATCCCTAGGCCCTTTTCCAGTTTTAGATTTTCCCCTTGAAAGATGGATACATAGTTCTGTTATATCATGAAATGGGAGTTGAGAAATGTCTCCTTTCCCCATCATGTTTAAAATGTCTATCCATTCATCTCTAATGGCTTTTAATAGGAGGGCTTTCAAGGTTTCATTATCTAAGTTGCTCATCTTTGCTCTTTTCAAGTTGCATTGAAATCTTTCAATTAAGTCTTCCAAATTTTCATCTTCTTTTTGCATCATTTTGAATACCTCATCCTTATGATTGGTGGGCATACAATAGTCCAAGTATCTATCCAAAAATGTTTGTTTCATATCATTCCAAGTCCTGATAGATTGAGTGGTTAATCCCATGAACCATTTCAAAGCAGATCCCTTCAAAGTTGAAGGAAATAGTTTGAGTTTTTGAGAATCTTCCATATAGTCATAAGTTCGGCACACTACTTCAAACTCAAACAGAAATGTTTCAGGATCCTCACTTCGTAATCCATAAAAGTTAGGGAGAACAGATGGTGAAATATTTTTCATTTTTGCATGAGTTTCCTCATCAACTATAGGGAATCCAAGAAAATCGTCCCTATTTCTACCATTATTTCCTTCACCATTGTTATCTTCATTATCTCCTCCTCCTCTACCTCCACCTCTATTTATTACTTCCTCTGCCATGATAGTTTCTTTAGAGTCCTTATAGTCCTCTAGTTCTTCTATCAAGGAAGGATGAGAGAAAGTTTCTTTGTTTTCTAAGTAGGATTTAGTAGGTGGTGTAGGAGAATCCTCTAATTCAGCTGTTCTTTGGCTTCCAAAAATATTAAGGCTAGGGGTAGATGATGGTGAATCTGGTCTATGCCTTGAAGAAGATGGAGTTGTGAAAATCGAACTCTTGGCTTTAGCTATAAACCTTCCCCTAGAATCTCTTGCTCTATGCATGTCATTTTTTATATTTTTTAATAAAAGTTGGGCTAATAATTCTCTTTCTGATCTTCCAGATCACACTAGGTGCAAGAAGAGAGCATACTTAAGAAATTACTAAACCAATAACTCTCTTTTCTGATCCTCCATATCACACTAGGTGCAAGAGGAGAGCATACTTCAAGAAGTTATCAAGTTTTCCCTTCTTTTATGATTTTGTGTTTTTTTTTTTTTAAGAAATTGGCTACCTAGTTACACTTCCCCGGCAACGGCGCCAAAATGTTTGGTCAATTTAGTGTGTCCTAAATTGCTGCATTTAATTGTCAATCCGGGAATCGTAAGTTGATGAAGTGCGGCGCACTATATGTGCAAGATAACCTCTTTCTTATCTTTTTGTCGTTTATGGTCTTTCTAAGGTGAAATGGAAATTCTAAAGTGAGAAACAAGTTTGGTTATAATTGTTCAAGGAAGTGATATCCCCTATAATGATTTACCAATCTCGAAACTTCAAAAGCAAATTGAAATTACAATGACAAAAGAAAGTAAACTGTTGAAATGGAAAGTGTTGTTAATCTAATGAATCAAAACAAGAAACTAGTGAATATGAAAACTAAACTATTCTTGCTGCCAACTGAACACAAAAGAAACTACGCTTATGGAAATTCAAAATTGCAATGAAAGAAATCTAAATCAGATTACATCAATTCATTTTCTGACCCTTCATCATTAGACCAGCTATGACTTGCGGAAGTAATCATAAACAACTTGTGTAACTGATATTTAATTTGCAGAAAGTAAACTAATACTAAACCATACATACATGATTCAATCCCTCGCCATCAGTCCAGCTGTGGCTTTCGGAGGCAATTGAAGATGTCATACATGATTCAATATATCTAAGTTTGCGAAAAAGAAACTAATACTAAACTACACACTTCATCATGCAGCCCCTCACCATCAGTCCAGCTGTGGCTTTCGGAGGAAACTGAAGACGCTATGAGCAGCTTAATATATCTAATTTTGCAGAAAGGAGACTAATACTAAACTACACATCTCATCATGCAGCCCCTCACCATCAGTCCAGCTGTGGCTTTCGGAGGTAGCTGAAGACACTATGAGTAGCTTAATATGTCTAATTTTAACTACTGAATCAGATAAACAAAACTAAAGTGCACAAGACAAAACTGAAGTTAAACAAAGACTGTGAAAGAAAACTAGCAGCAGAATAATATCAGTTTCATATCATTAGCAAAATACTATGAAAATGCCCCGGGCTGTCTACCTAAAACCTGCACAAGAAAACTGATCAGTGATTTAACAATCATAAAAACATAAAAGACAGGAATGCAATGGAAATTACAGAAATGTATGAACAGAAATAAAACAACTATGAAATATGAACATGTAATGAGTTATGATACAATGACTGCTTAAAGAAAGGAAATGAAAAATATATACATTAATACACAGAACCTCGGCTGAGCAGGGGCCCTCTACGCAGCTCTGGTATGATCTTCAAACACGAATTAAGTTATGAAACAGAGTTTTTCACATTAAAAAGAAAGTCATTACAGACTGGTGGTATTACGGCTCAAGGCAGCGTAATCACCACAAAACAGAGTACGCACATCAACTTAACAGATATATCAACTAACAACTATCAAATCACATTTACTAACTCTACGTGCGTATGCAAACGCTCTTTATAAAGCAATAAAATGTAACTGTCTCCTGAAGTTTATGATAGCAGCCAGCACGTAGACCACTAAGGCCACGGATATAGGAGTATGGCCATGTTGGAAAACGGATCTATGGAAGGTGGGTGCTTGAATTCAACTCCAGAACTTTGCACAGATGTCAATTAACCTCCGTAAGCTTAGAAACGGCCGTATGGATGTTTATATGCCACGAAACAGAGTCCAGCCGACATAGAACTCCATAGTTGACTTCCACGTGGATGGCTTTGACCGCGGCTTTCCTTGACGAATTTACTAGAACCAATAGGACACGAACCATGTCCTTGTCATTCCTAGCCTGCCCATGTGGCTCGTTTCCTTCGTTGACACCTGTAACATTGATTTCCACAAAATAGCTGCGGAAAGTTGCAGCGGCTGCGGAAAGTGACAAGTTTCCGCAGCTGTATGAACAAAATCTAAATCAAATAGAAACACACAAACATAATTAAAAACCATGTTAGATACCCTTTTGCACATGATATTTGACAATTTTGGAGGTTTAGGTGAGTGAAAGAGATATGGAAAAGTGTATGGAAGAGAGACAAATTCGGGACTCAACACATATCATCAATCCTACCTTAAGGAGGCCTTAGCACATCAAGAAGGATTCCACTACAACTTCTATCTTTCCATGAGGAGCATTATTGACAGCTTGCATACTTGGGAGAGAGCATTGGAGGAAAGATTCATTGCAGCCCATTTGTGCAGTGGTGGGACCATTGATGAGGAGGCCACAGGAGAAGAAGGGGGAGAAGATTTTGTTCTCTTCATGTAGTTGCTTGAGGGAAAGCAACATGTGGGAGGGGAGGACTATAATATTCCCAATTTTAGCCTCAAGCTAAAATTGAATATTATAATTGCACATTTTATTTTTGTTTAATAAAATGGGCAAGGAGACACCTTAGCCCCTTTTAGATGAATAAATAACACTCCTAATGTGAAAGGGGAGTGAATAAAGCAGTTGAAATAAACACCAATGGTGTGAATGGAACCTAGCTCACTTGGATTAGTCATCTTTGACTAAAGTCAACAACGCTGCCTATAGAGGAGAAGCTTCCTAGAGAAGCTGCGCAGTTTTGGAGGGAAGAGCTTCACATGAGGGTGGAAACCCTAATTGGTGGTATCATGGTGGAGAAGAGTTCTCTCACTTTATATGGAGGAGATGGTAGCCCATTTTCATTATGTTATGTTTTAGATTTCAGTCTTGGGTCTGCAAAGGCTTGCATCCCCGGGTTGTTTAGCAGGGTGATGGTGCCCTCGGGCACTAAGGTGTTCCCGGTCGGGAATACTTACCTATTCCTCAAGGAAGGATGAGGATTGAGCTACATTTCCTCAATCCATCATTGGCCACAGCTACATTCATCTTCTACAACGCTATTTCTACAGCAGAGAGGACGTTGTGCTACTGGGTGCAGCAAGAGAGGAACTCATGGAGTCTCTCTTGTCTTGTTTTATTCAGTGGAGGAGTGATCCAATCATTGGAGGAGATGCAAGGAGGATTCCTGGGCTTGATTTCATATCAGTGGCATTAGGCCACACTTCTATCATCTCCCACTACGCAGTCCATGAGGAGAACTGCGTTATTTTATGGAGGCAGTGAGAGGAGGGTTCTTGGAGCTCATTAGGAGGTGTTTTTGAGACAAAGGGATTAACCCTTTGTGTTGGAGACATTATCAGAGGAGGGAAATCATATTCTAGATCAGCAACAGCCTCATTCATGTTTGGGTTCAGTTGCAGTGACAACTATGTTGTTACATTTTGGTATTCTCCGGCATTTCTAGCAATCTTCCTAGATTGGCTAGAAATCATGTATTTCAGCCCATTTCTCTTCTATTGGGCTTATTTCTTGTATTCCTTCAGCCATATGTACATTTATTCATATTCAGTAGCTCATACCTTCATGTATTCAGCGTAGTTGCAGCTACTCCGGCATTTTGTGGAAATGCAACAACTCTTGTATTTCATTGTTTATTCATTGGAGGTTTTCTCTTAGAGTTTGAGTGGCTTGTCCCTAAACTATTCTTTGTATAATTCTGCTGATATACCATAATATATGGATTTCTATAGCATTTCCCTCATATGGCATGTTCAGATTTGCAGAGTTCAGTATTTATGTTCTTATGTTGCTGTAAGCTCTCTCATTGAGCATTGTTTTAGAGATCTAGTTTGGGGAGATCTAAATAACCCCTCTAGATGCATTTATTTGAGCTCATATTCTGCAAGGGAGTTGTATTAGAGATGTGCTAGGGCATCCCAGCATTGGTTTGCATTATTTATGTAGCAGCTTCCTTATACAGCATCCTTAAGGACCCTGTAGCAGAAATTCCCGAGGTGGAATATTGCATATCCATAGGCAGAGTTTGAGAAGGGCTAGCTAGCCTCAGGATTTATACCTTATTTTTAAGGAGTCATATCCTGTAAATGCCCCATTAGTCAATCTCTGAAATGGACTTGTGATATCTCACTGAAGAAGGAATTGGAATATCTCAAGATATTCCCGAGAAAGCAAAATATTCCAGATTTGGGATATTACATAGGCAGTGGCCACGGTAGCATCTTATCAAAGTTGTATGTGGGTATCCCGCTTCGGAATTCCATCGAGACCCTCGGCCATGAAAAAAATTCATTGTGGAAGGCTGTGTTGTTGAGCTGGAACTTCAGTGGCCGCATGTGAAATGTCTCCTCCGACACGCAAGTAGGTCAAAGGAAGGTGTGCCTGTGGCTGACCCCAAACCATACTTGCTCGCTGTATCCATCCAACAGATTCCTGGGCACCCTCTGCTGGCCTACTACCACATCTATCATTAAGCCATACCAACTTTGGAATGCCTCTGCATTGACCTCTTTGGTGCTGGGATCACCCAAAACCTTCCATGGGACGAACTTCATTGCCAGAGGCTGACCCTCCACTATTTCCGCTGGTATCATGACGAGGGGAGTATGCCACTTCCACATGGAAAATGCAACTATCAAATACCCATAAATAAATCTTGTGGCCCTCTTGTAATTGTCTTCGCATGCATTGAACAACTCCTTTAGTAGGAAGGAGCACCAGTTCAACTTAGCCCCCTGGACGCAGTGCTTTGCAATGGAAATAGTATCCAGGGTACATTATCCCTTTGTGTAGTGCCTCATTGTCTTACTAGAAATGAGGTAGCATGCGAAATTGACTTTGGGCTTATTGATAAGTTCCATGTTCGCTCCCTTTCCTCCCTGTTGTGTGCCATATTTTGTATAATAGTCTGCATCTCCTGACTTCTATGCTCTTTTGGAAGTGTTCTGACATGCAGAGGATACATCCGGGCCGTTCTGTGAGAGCCCTGTGAGCTGGTGGACATCCTCGGCATGGATTGTAATTTCTTTTCCCAACCACAATGACCCGTTCTGGATGCGACTGAGCAAGAACTTGGTACATTGCATGGCTGGTCCTGTTGTCTCGAATACTGACAGATTTATTAAATTTAGAATGGAGGATTGCTGTAGGCCTTGGAACTCCGGCAAAATTCTGTTTGCTGCACGCCTTGCTTCTGTGGTGTAACATTCCATATACACCTGGCGCTTAAGCGTTGGGAACTCGAAAGAGTCCGTGAGGTATACATCTATGAGGGCAGCACTGTCGTACTTCCCGACGAGGGACTCCGTTTTATGAATTCGACTGTCGAGCTATGGTTCTACGACTGCTGGGTTGACTCTTGTCATCTTCGCTCAGCATTGATACACTTGCAGAATCGGTCTCGGTGCCTTCTCTTGGCTCTGTGCTTTTGTATACTTATGCTGCTCTGGTTCTGCTCCAATTTCTAATTCTAACTCGGATGTCTCCAGCATTCTCGTGCTTTTCTTCATGCAGGTTATGTAATTAACTGGCATGAGTGAGGTTGATGAGACCCCATAACGAATTAATTCCTGCTAGCATCCTCCATGGCGATAATCGTGCGATTAGTCACCTACTGAGGTGTGTTCTGACACCTGCTAACGGTGGTATGGGGAAATGGGCAGACGCGACGGCTGAGGTTACTTCGAATTATGGAAAAATGATTACTGCAAGGTTGCTTCTAATTATGGAAATTTATGTTGCAAATCTAGGTGATCCTACGGACTGACACAAGTACTAACTGAAATGATATGGATTGACACTTGACATGTTTGCTTATCCTACGGGGATGACGCGCTAGACACGCCCCTCCCTGACCACAATTGGTTGAGGTGCGGTCCCCGCAACATAGCAGTTATTGATGACCTATGCATGGACAAGGAACACTACCTATGCTCATCCCAGTTGCGGGAGAGTTATTCAACTACGCTACTCTACGGCTTCTCTCGAGTGCGAGAGTTATTAATGAAAAGTGAAATAAACTTATTCATGGTAGGGCTTTAGGCGTGTGCCATTCACCCACCCAGGTAAAATAGTACCCTCCAGTTGAGCCAACCGAACGGCTCCAAAATCCCTAATCTTGACGACGAAGTAGGGTCCCAACCAGTGCATCTGCAGTTTTCCCGGAAACTTCTGAAACCTGCTATCATATAGGAGAACCTTACCTCCAACCTGGAACATTTTAATCTTGATGTGGTGATCATGCCACACCTTCTGCCTATCCTTTTGAACCTTTTGGTGAAACTCGGCCAGAAACCAGGCCTCGTCCAGTTCTTGTAATTCATGGAGGCGCTCCTGTAGCGATTCCTCTTCCGAGAACTTTAGGGATGTGGCGATTAGAAGACTCGGTATGGTGAAATCGGCAGGAATCACAGCTTCACGGCCATACACCAGCTGGAACGATGTTTGATTGGTCAAACGCTTCACCATATTTCAGTAGGCCTATAGTGTAGCTGGCAACCGCTCGTCCCAATCATCATACTTGCCATTGCAGATCTTCGTCAAACCCTTTTTGAGGATTTTGTTGAAGGCTTCAACAGTGCCATTGGCCTGTGGGTAGTACAGGCTGCTTTTGTGATGTTGGATCATGAAGGTGTCCAACAACAATTTGATCGTTTCATTAATGAAATGAATACCTTGATCATTGGTTAAGCTCTGTGGGCAGCCAAACCTGCTGATGATATATTCAAAGATGAACCGAGCTGTTGTATCGGCCGTACAATCCCGTACCATCGCTGCCTCAGCCCAGTGGGTGAGGTAGTCGGTGGCGGTAATGATGTACCGGGCTTTGGAATGCCGGGATACTAGGGCTATGGGGCCGACAAAGTCAACTACCCATTTATCAAATGGCCGCAACACGTTCATCGGGTGTAGTGGTAGCTCATCTCTATGAGAGGGCCTCCCCGTTCACTGACACACATCACATTTCTTAACAAATGATTTACTATCTGCATGGACTGTTGGCCACTAGAGTCCAGCTTGTAGAAATTTTCTAGCGGTGGGTTTTTCCCCCACATGTCCTCCCGCAATGCCGCTATGGAATTCCCACAGCACGGCCTCACATTCATGGTCAAGGACACATCTTTGCAGAATCTCATCCAGGCCCAATTTATACAATTGTCCTGCAATCAGTTGATATTTGGTGGCACAGACGACCAAGTGCCCTTTCTAGATCGGAGTGTAGTGCTGAGGGCACTGCCCCGTGGTTAGGTAAGTTGCGATGTCGGCCAAGTAATCTGGGATGGATTCTATCCAGAAAAGATCAGCATCAGGGAGATGATCATCGAGAGAGCCCTTGTTCTCCCCCGTCTCTAACCTGGATAAGTGATCGAACCCAACGTTCAGCCTCCCGGGATTGAAAATCACCTCGAAGGTGAATTCTTGGAAGAGTAGAAGCCATCTGCATATCCATCCTTCCAACACAGGTTTATTGAATAAGTAATTCAATGCAGAGTGATCAGTGAAGAACTTAAACTTACCTCCTAGGAGGTAGTGGTGGAACTTCTGGAGCGAGTACACCATTGCGAGGGCTTCCCTCTCTGTGGTGGTGTAATTCCACTCCGCATTGGACAATTTATAGCTGGCAAAGTAGACTGGGTGGTCAATTGTCGTCTCTCCTGGTTGCGCCAAAACAACCCCTAGTGCAATACCGGAAGAATCGATATGCACGTGGAACTGCTTATCCCAATATGGATGGACCAGAATGAGTGCAGTTTCTAGCTTCTCCTTTAGGGTGTCAAGGGTTATCCTGTAGTCATCCGTCCACTTAAACACTTCTGATTTCCAGAGGTGCAGTGATCTTCGCATAATTCCGGATGAACCATCTATAGTAACTCATGTGCCCTAGCAGTGACCACAACTGCTTCACCGTTTCTGGGGCTTCCATGTGGACGATCACGGCTACCTTGGCGGGGTCGACGTAGACCCCTTGCTTGCACACCACATGTCCTAGTAGCATTCCGAAGGGAACCGCAAAGATGCATTTCTTCAAGTTCAAGGAGATCTGCAATTGCTTACATCAATCAAACATGATACGTAGCAGGGTGGCGTGGTCCTTCAGCAAACTGTAGATGGTACAATCGTCCATGTAGACTTCTAGGAACTTATGAATGTACTCCCGGAAAGCAGCGATGATGATCTGGGAAAACACAGCGGGGCCATTCTTCAACCCAAATGGCATTACGTGGTATGCAAAAGACCCCCACTCGGTGGTGAATGTCGTCTTCATTTTGTCCTCTTCCGCAATGTGCACCTGATGGTAGCCCAAAAATCCATTAGTGAAGGAGTAGGCCTTGTTTCCTGCAACATTGTCCAATACTTCGTCACCAAAGGGGGCGAAAAACGGGTCATGAATGCAGGCGTTGTTTAAGCTTCGGTAATGCATACAGACGCGGATTTCTGAATTGTCCTTATTATTCTAAATGATGATGGGACTCACCCACTCTGCTTCCTCCATAGGGAAGATTAGACCTGTTGTCAGCATCTTATCGATCTCCAACTTGACCTTTTCTTTGATCCGTGGGTTCAACCGGTAAGGTTGATGCTTCACGAGCCTGGCGTCCGGTTTCAGCACTATGCGCATTTCTTTGAGGTCCCCTTTGATGCCCTTTAAGTTTGCAACCGATGAAGGGAATAGATCTTCGTATTCCTGGAGGAGGCTGAAAATTTCCTTCATCGTCTCCTCGTCCCAGTAGTCCCCAACTGTAGCTAGTTTGGGCTTTTCCAACGTGCTGATGTTTAGCTTCTTTGTCTTCAGCGGGAGTAGATGGACTCCTTCAGTGGTCGAATCTTCTTTGATGTTCTGCTCACCTTCCGTCTCTTCAAAATATAGGTGCCTTAGATCCTCCAGGCTGTCATCATCTCGCTCGGCGTCAATCCATTGGCAAGCCAACTCATGCCTGCCCTCAGGATTTAGCGCTAATGTTCTCCTGTCAGTCCCCGGATCGCGGAGAAATAATACCCCCTTTATGGCCTGTAATTCCTGGGACACCAGCTCTGTCTTCCCTTCGAACAAAAAGCACCGAACAAACTTGTTCGTGACTTCCTGCCAGGAGCTGGTCCCTCTTTTCCTCTCTTCTTCTAAGTACTAGGCATGTGGGATGGTATCCAGGGAGTGGACAAACCGATGTACCCATAGTTCCTCTGGGTACCCTACACCACACCACTACTCCTGATAGGTTTTCAGGTGGTCTCTCAGGTCAGAAGTTCCCCGATACCTGTACTTTATCTGAGGTCCTTCGTCTTCCTTGAATCGCGCTCTCAGAGCCGCCGCGACACAACTCCATTGGGACATGGAGTTGCGGTGATTTTTCCACCACCTTGCGGATGTGGACTAGAATGATATGCCCAGAAGGGGTATCCTGTTCTCCTCCGGTACCTTGTCTTCCATCTTGGCAATGAATGTGATGACTGCGTGCATGTTGGACAGGATGGGGTACTCTCTTATCTCTTCTCCAATCCAACAGACCCTAGCAATGTTGGCACATCTCCGCGTGCTGGTCTCATACCCCCCGTGTTTCCAGTCTTCCCAGGCTAGTTCTGATCCCAGCTCCAAGCTCTGGACACTACGCCAACTCACGGAGCCAGTCGCTGTCGGGTTAATATAATCCTCCTGCTTCCTTGCTGTCATATGATAAAGATTGTCCAACATCTGAGCATCCTCCCTGTTATCCATAGTTTCTGTATACCTCGGGCCTTGATACGGGTCGAGAGGCTGGGTGACTCAGACCTCTCCGTCCTCAAAAATCATCAACTCCTTTTTGAGGTTGATGATGGCGTAATTCTCAAAAGCCCAGTTGATTCCTAGCAATGCAAGGTAGGGATCCTTGTCTCCCATGATATCAATAACCTCAAAGTCTGTGTAAGTCTTCACCCCTGTAATGTCGACCTCGACATCTTTGAGTCGGCCGATCGACATAATGCAGTACTGGTTCACCATCCTAAGTTGGATTGGCGAGTAGGTCAGCCATGGCCACCGAAGAGCCTCCCACATCTTGCGAGGCAAGATATTGACGTCAGATCCTAAGTCGAGCATGGTGTCTTTGATCTGAAATTCTGCAACCTGCGTGTTGAGTCGGAACTCTTTTCCCGTTATTCGTTTGTTCCACTTGACCCGCTGTATGTACTGGGGTGCTATGTTTGGAGGTTCTCTCGGCCCTCTATTCCCCTGTAGTACGTCCTCCAAGGTATTCTTGAGCTGTTCCCGCATCGAAGCATTGTCAACAATCTTGAGGAATAGATGGAGCCATTCGTCAATCAGGGCCCCCGTAGCGCTCTGTTCCCTGGTATCAGTCGTCATGGGTATCTCAAGGCCTTTGTCTCCCCCCAGCTAATAAAATGTCTCCACCGCCTCCTGGAAGTACTTCTTCTGTGTGTCCGACCTGATCATTTGTTTCGGGTAGGCAGGTCAGATCCCTCGTACCGGCTCCTTCTCGCGAGCATCCTACCCCGTCTTCTTTCCTCCTTGCGTCATGATAGCTACGTTCTGCATGGCCGAAGTTGCGGTTCCCCGAGGTTCTCAGTTTACCAGATTTGTGCCCCTCTGCTGTGCTCGTTCCTCCCACTTCTTGATAAGTTCAGGGCAGTCCTCTGTCGCATGGGTGTTCACGCGGCACTAGGAACACCATGGTCGTCTAGGTAGGGGGCATTCCCGGGTCACGTGACCCTCCTGGTCACAATTGTAGCATTTCAGCGGACCCCGTCCCCCTGTGCGGCCTCCGCGCATATCGCTTCCTCTGCCCCTGGAAGCCTTGTTCACCCTATAGGAGGGTTGGTCCAATTGGTCCGCCAGTGCATCGAGAGCTCTGCACTATTCGGTGTTGTGAGTCGTGGAAGCACAAAATTCACAGTATACGTTGTTGGGGACATTGGAGTACTTTTGAAAAATTGGACACGTCCGAGGTTGATGACCCATCGTCCGGAAAATTTCGCAATACTCTGTGGCGGTTTGGTTTGGTTGAGGTGGGAACCTCGCGTGAGGTTGTTGCGGCTAATAAACCCCCTGCGGATTCATCGGCGCGCCACCCCCACTAGGTGGACCCCCCTGTTTTGCTACGACTGAGGGCCCCACACCCAGGCTACGCAACTGAGGACACTCAGTTGCCACATGCCCTTCGACCAGGCAGTGTGTGCACCAAACGTTCAGCCTGGCTGGTCTTATAGGCTTCATCTCCTTAAGTTTTTCAGTCAGACTGGAAATATGATGTTGTAATCCCAATAGGGAAGTATCCTGCGGGGTCGGCCCTCCCCAATATTCCCGAGGGTAGCTCGCCATTTCCTCTATCTTTATAGCCTGCTCCAGAGCGTCCTTCAAGTTGTCAATATTTTGCTGGGTGAGGGGGGTTCGTGTCAAGGGAAGTAGAGCCTTGATGAACCAGTCCCTCTGATGGTTCGGGTCGATCGGGTAGCTAAGTTTCCCGATCGCATCCTTGAATGTGCGCATCAGATCCCATGCAGTCTCTCCTTCTTTCTGCTTAATCTCCCATAGTTCGGACAGACCCTGCTGGTCTATTTGGGGGAGCTTAAATTCTCAGACAAAATCCTGCTTAACGTCTGCAATTGCTGGATTCGGGTGGGCCTCTAACCACTTTATGAACCATCGTAATGCCCTTTCTCTCAGCATGGTTTGGAATTCTATTAGCTTCCCTGCATTTGGCATCTGCCGAGCCCTCCATATGGCTTCACAGAGATACCAGTGTTGCTCCACATCATCGTTACCTTGGCCAGAAAATTCTGGGTACCGGGTGAATGACCCCGCCATATTTACTTGCGAAGGTGTGACTAGAATAAACCCTCTGGGTCCTGGTTGGTGACTATACCACTAGGAACTGCAATACTACTAGTAACACTGATATTGATGTGTGTCACTGCTGACAATGAACTGCTGTGAAATTGACTCAATGCTTGTAACTTAATGAAAATATTACTTAAAGGTTTATAGAGTACCAGGGGAAGGTAGGGATCCTTTCCATTCAAACTTTGGGAAGTAGGAATACCTGGAGATATGAATGTCATCCGTTCTTGGAATAACCACTGCATCACGATGTACCATTCACCATCGGAACCTTCTTCGGGTTGCACACATGCATCTTCTTCATCAGACGTCGTCTCCCTCTTTCTCCTAGCTGCACTCCCATGCACCCGCCGCACTCCCACAATGGTCCCTTCTCTCTCCAGGGTATCCGCCTGATTATCCATATTTGTTATCCTCTGAGGCGCCTCCTCTTGATCCTTCCTATTGTTCCCTCGTAGTTTCAACTCCCACATCACCCTTTCTTGCCACCTGTCGGCGATCTGTGCCCTCCGATGTGCACATCGCTCCCTCAACCTCCTTGCGGTCTCAGCATCCATTTCCCCACTCCCCTGCTTCAAACTTCACGTAGCATTTTTCCCTTCGGCCCTTCCCACAGCACTGGAGGTTTACACTTCCATGCTCGATTTCTGGAATTCCATCAGCCCTTCATCCACCATCAGGGCCTTAATCCGCAATGGAATTTTCTTAAGCAACTTCCCTCTTAGCCTGGATCAGAAGATAGCCTAAGCCTTAGAGAAGGATTGGTAGCACTCTGCGGAAAACTCCACAATATACCCGTCCAAAGTGGTCTCTACCCAGAAATCCACTGCGCGGGTCAACTCAGTACCCAGCCGATACAGGGCCACCAGATCTCTGTGCACCTACTTGCATTGGATCTTTCGCAAGTTGTCCCTAGTCACCTTGGTTTGCAATCTCCGCAACTAATTATAGAGGTCGCTAGGGAATTTCCCCCAGAGGATCTCGTAGCTATCACTGGTGGAATCCGAGAAAAGGATGAGATCCTTGAGCACCTTCTCCTTTTGATTCGTCAACTCCACTTGCTGAGCGATAAACTGGTCCAGATGGTTATCCCACCATCTCCGTATTTCTCCTTCGAAGACCCTTGATACCATGATCTAGTTCCCCTCATAACGTGTAGGGTCTCGGCAACGGAACCATTTGTTGGCGAGGAAACAGGTCTCGCGGGCAAGACCCAGGTTCAGAGATTGGGGCCAACAAGGGAGTCTGTTGTAGTCTAGAACCATGCCAGCATTTTCACCCTACTTTGGAGAGCAGAGAGTCTCACCCGAGGCATGCTACGACCATATGCAGAAGGGGAATAGATCGATAGTGGCGGATGGATCTGCAACTGGAGATTAATATAGAATTGGTTGCATAAATAACATCATATACGCAAGAGAATTTCAGAACATTGAGCAAATACTAAGAAAATAAAATTTTAAGATACCACAGAAATCATGCATGCATATAACTCATATAATAAGACAACAACCTGCAAGTATATTAATAACCTTCAGCTGGATCCACAGCTACATTGTTTCAACAAGAAGAGCTTACAATTCTGTTACAGACATCCCATATGACAGAGGGATAGATAATAGAAGCCTAGGAACTACAAGAATGTCATGCTTGGGATAGATCTCTTCTATAGCATCCGCTTGATCGTCTTCAATCCCTCTGCATCCGTCTGTCTCTTCTTTCGGCTGGGTGACGGTTATTTATTCACCCGCCATCGCAACTACTAGTTCATCTTGCGTTCTTCTTCAGCTTCTTTCGACTTCTCTTCGTTTTTTATGAGTTCCGCTATCCATCCTCTGCCGTATCTTCTCTTTTTCTGCACTTATCTGTGTCAGCTTCATCAGCTATCTCCTGTTCCCCCGCATCGTCAGTAGCTCCGCTACTCACCGTTGTTGTGGCTTAGTTGCGGCTGCCATGTGTCGATCTGAAACCTAAAAGTCTATTATTTATTCAAAATTCAAAACAAGGGCCCCAACTGTGGCATCAACCAAGACCTACGGCAGAAAGAAGAAGAGTTTGCGACGTTGAAAGCCACCCTGCCCACTTTAGTTCATGCTCAGCGTTTGAAATGATTGCACACTAGCCACACCCTCTAAGCTAATATTGATGAACTCCAGAAAAATAAGAAGGCCCTCGGAGACCACCTGAAGCCTTGGGCTGTTGAGGTCCTTAAGCTTTCACAAGATGTTTATGTCACAGTTAAGAAGATGAACCAGACTCTGCAGAGTGTCACCGCCGTGACGGAAGGCCCGATTTCAGAAAAGTTGGTCGACATCACACAGAATGTCGTTGCTCAGAGTGAAGGCATGTTGCCTCCATTAGCCGAGGTGATCAAATTGTTTCAGGCGCAGGTGGATACCCCGCCATCACAATGACTCAGGATGAGTCACAAGATTGTGTTGGGGGACCGTTGGAACAGGGTCTCCTACAGCTGCGAATTTTGTCATTTTTTGTATATTTTTGTAATATTTTGTCTAACCCAGGGGTTTTGGGGTGGGTCAAAGCCCCTAACGCATTGTAACGGGTCAAGGGTAGACCAAGAGTCCCCAAACCACGGTTTTCGGACCATTGGATGCGTAGGCTAAATCAGTATAAATAGATGAACCTTTTTGAATCTTAGGTAGAGAAAAAGATAGAGATTGATGATAGTTGCGAACTGTTAGATCTGTTTCGGTTGCTAGGGTAAGGAATCCTGATGGCTTTGTGCATGGAGATCCTCAGTCCTACTGTGTGTAGACCCTACTTGCTGTTTGCGTAGGTTTTGTTGGATTGTATTGGATTTTTGAGGCTAATATATGCGAATCTGGTTAGAGTACCTTTGCGTTATCTAAGTTTATGTATTACTGTTGATGTGAATTGTCGAATATGTTGTACTTACTGTTGGTTATTCGTTGTTGCTGCGGATCTGTATTTATTATGATATAGAGTATTACTATGATCTATTGTCATGCGTTTATAACATTACCTATGATAGTGCTGATGCGGAAGTGCTGATTAGATCCATGACTGATAGTAGCTCTGTTAACTGTGGACTATACTGGCTAGCGAACCTACGAATAGATCTATTTTATAGCTGCGATATTATCCTTGTTTCTGATATATGAATCTATGATCTACAATTATTGTTGATGTGCTCGTAGCTTGGTGTTACACATGTGGATGCGAAGGTAATTAGTAGCTAGGAGCTCTGTGACATAAGTATGTAACTAGATCTGTTAATACAAAGCTGGTAAGCTAGGAACACAACTCTGCTTGACTTACCTGATCTCTCTCAGGGTGCGGAAACCTGGTTCCAACACCCTCCCATATTGCTTCAGGTGAGACTTTGGCTTGCGTAAGCAGGTCACTGTCGAAAGGGCCAGTAGTATAACTGGATTGTTGGCAAACCTTAACCTCCGAACCTGGGTCAGGACCCCTCGAGCCAACCAGGCCCTTTTCATACCTCACAATTCCCCTAATGTAACATGCTCCCTCTCAACCTCCATATCTCTAGTATTTTCCTTGCTCATCAAGGCTTTGCATGCATCTTCTACCTCAAGTGCATATAGGTTCTTGACTCGAGCATCGATCTGCTTCACATGTCCAACGATTGTGTGTCTCAGGAATGCCTTTCCTTTGCTAAATATCACATCGTATCCATGATATTCCAAAACTACAACGGATACAATATTATTCTTGAGACCTAGAACAAACATCACATCATTTTACTTCCTGATGATGAACCATAGTAAATGGTTCAAAACATCGATATATATATGATTTTAATTGTGATGGATCCAGAAACCATAATACAACAAAAATGATATCCTTGAGCCTGATAGGGGAGCCCGAATCCCTTTGAAAAGTAATTGTATTGATATTGGTCACGCTATAACTTATGTTGTCTCCAAACTTAATGTTCATATCGAGATCCTTCTCCTCCAAGTCAGTGAAAAAATCTTTGTTCTTCATCATGTGGAACGAGACACTGCCATCCAAGAACCACACACTTCTCATCATTGTGCTTTCCATGCATGCGATGAGAATGAAGTCAAGCTCGAACTATGAAGTGAAAGCTTCACTTGTTGCTACTATAGGCTCCTTCTTGCTTTCCTTCATGTGTGGACACTTTGTGGTATAGTGCCCAAATTTATGATAGTGAAAGAACCTAATTTTGGACAACTATTTCTTCTTTACCTCTTGGCTAGAATTCACCTCATCTTGGAATTCTTCCCCTTGGCCTTCCTTCCTTTTCTGACTAATCCAAAGTCCTATTCCTCTTATTTGGATGAGGTCCCATATCGGGTATTCCACCTTATTTCTTCCTGCACTAGATCAAACCATAATCACTCCCAACTTGGTAGTTTTTCTTTACTATTTACCAAATATTGATAGCTATGCCAACTCTTAGGAAGGCCCAAAAGTGCTAGAGTTACCAAGTATTCTTCACAGACATCAACACCGACCTCGCCAATTTCATCACGAATCTGTCTTAACATGCTCAGGTACTACGGAATTGTGTCATTATTTTGCATCTTGATGCTTCAAAGCTTGTCCTTGAGTGCCAGGTTTAGGTGATTACTATCGTTCTCGAACAACTTTGTTAGTGTTTTCCACATCGCGATTAGAGTCTCTTTCCCATGGATATTCGAAACAATATCATCCTATACTCCTTCCAAGATGATTCTCCTCACTTTGGCCACATCCTTATTCCACTGAGAAATATTCCAGGCATCAGATGCTTGGAGTTTTTCTACATTGGTCTTGATGTATTCTAGCAGCCCATTGTCAACTAATATTGCCTCCATGAGGATATTCCAAGCCACAAATTTTGTGGTTCCTTCCAAATAATACTCGAGCCTAAGTCCATTGAAAGTCATCTTCTCAGTCCTGGAGAAAACTTGCAACACTAATCTTCAAATTGGAACCTCCTGCAATGACAACTTTGAAATCTCTTCTCTACTATGATTCTAGTTTTGATACCATGTAGAAATTAATGTGTAGATTCTAAAATTCTCATGAAATTTACTAAATCACAAGACTAGAAGCTACTTTATTGATCTACAGAAGAAAATTCACGATTGAGGGAACAAATAATTAACAGGCATCAAGATTCAACACACATACACATATATTTATATAGGGGAAAGAAACTGCTCAAAACCCCTTACTATCTGTATATTGCATTATTTAGAAAATGTGAGAAGATCACAATTCTTTGCTCCATCTCGAGCAACCTCTACACTATCTCTATCTGTCTCACTGCTCGACAAGCCAACTCTGGTCAATACTTCACCAATTTCCTACCTGCCCAAGCCCCTATTTCCTTTCCCTATTCAATGAGGAAATATGTCCCTATTTAATAGGAATTTCCATCCATTGTATTTTTTTGGGCAATTCCTCTAGTTTGATACTTTGACCAATACAATTAACTATACACTCAATTTAGTATATAATTAATTATACATTTCCTTGGAAACTCCACCATAACTGGGAACTTCAAATTGTCTGCATGCATGAGCTAATTTAGGCTACTTGATTAGTTTTTAGGATGATCACTAAGTGTGATTGAAGTTACACTACATAACTGGACCTTCCACTAGTTTCTCCAGCAATTGGAACTAGTTTAACTAACCATAACTCAATTAAACTAAATTAAATTGCTACAACTAAAATTAACTCAACCTAGGCTCCTAAAATTTAGGAACCCACTGCACACAACTGGGCTTCATGCCTCTAAATCAAATTAACTGAGCTAGAATCCTATTTTTTAGGAATCAACTAAAATAAACTAAACTTGAAATCAAGCCTTAGTTAACTCCTCCAAGTTGTCTGCTGATGTGGAATTTCAAATTTCCTCAATTTAATTAAGGAAAAATCAAAATTGAGACTTTCTTGATGCATTTTCAACACTACCTCTCAACAAGAAAGGGATTCACAACTACCCCGATCAAGAACCTATGGAATGTACTGCATGCAACACTTCTTTATTTTGTTGTTTCTACTACAACATTTGCAATTGAGAATCTTCCAAGAAAAAAAACAAATTGAGTCAATTGTGTTTGTAATTGTATACTGAGAGAACAGTGTTGCTACTGACTTTGCTACTGAGCCTCCTACTCTATTGTCAATAGTTCTCTTCACTGCTCAATATTTGACTGACACTAATCCTCCTACTACTGAATACTATGGGCCCCCATATCAAGGTAATGATCCATGAGGAAAACACCTCAATGGACCCTGCCCAAATTTTTGCACTTTGGGACTAGGGATTCACATCACCCCACCTCACACCTTGAGGTATGGCTACATGTGCTCACTCTTCCCACTTAGCTCGAAATTTCCCCCTACTAGAGGAATCTACTTTAGTGGATGTCTCCACTCTGCCTCTTCTCTACTTCTCCATTTGTGGCTCTGTCCACAACTTCTTGAGACTACTTCTGAGGCTGCATGTTGAGAGATCTAACATGCTCCCTCTCAACCACCGTATCGCTAGTCTATGTATTTCTCCTCAAGAGTTTGCATGCATATTTTACCTCAAGTTAATAAGGGTTCTTGACTCGAGCACTGATATTCTTCACATGTCCCACAACTATGTGTCTCATGAATGCATTTCCTTTGTTGAAGATCACATTGTAGCCACGATCTTCCAAAAATGAAACGGGGACAAGATTCTTCTTTAGACCCAAAAAAAACATCACATCCTTCAGCCTGAGAGGGGAGCCTAATTCCCTTTTAAAGGTGATTGTATCGATACTGGTCATGTTATACCTTCCATAATCTCCAAACTCAATGCTCATTTGGGGATCTTTCTGCTCCAAGTCACTGAAAAATTCTTTGTTCCCTGTCATGTGGAATGAGGAACCACTATCGAGGTACCACACACTTCCCATCATTGTGATTGCCACACATGTGATGAGAGTGAAGTTAAGATTGAAATTTAAATCCAAAACTTCACCTACTACTTCTACTGTAGGCTCCTTCTTGTTTTCCTTCATGTGTGGAAACTTCTTGGAATAGCGCCCAAATTCATCATAGTGAAACCACTTGATTTTGAAAAAGTATTTCTTCTTTCCCTCTTGGATGGAATTTTCCTCATCTAGGGAATCCTTACCCTTGGCATTCCTTCCTTTTTTGACTAATTCAAATTCCTTTTCATCTTCTTTAGATGACATCTCATCTCGAGTATTCCATCTTATATCTTCCTGCACTAGATCCAACCATAATCACTCCCAACTTGGTATTTTATCTCTACCATTTAACAAATATTGATAACTATGTCAGCTCTTTGGAATGCCCAAAAGGTATAGAGGTACCTTAGGAGAATTAACACCGACCCGACCAATTTCATCATGACATTGTGTTAACCTGCTCAGGTACTACATAATTATGTCATTATTTTGCATCTTAATACTTCAAAGCTTGTCCTTAAGTGACAAATTCCTGTGGTCACTATTGTTCTTGAAAAACTTTGTAAGTGTTTTCCACATCGCAAACATAGTCTCTTTCCCATGGAGATTAGAGACAATATGATCTTGTACACCCTCCAATATGATTCTCCTCGCTTTTTCCACATCTTTCTTCCATTCAATAATATTTTGGGCATCATATGCTTGGAGTTTTGTTACATCTCTCTTGATGTATTCTAGTATCCCATTGTCATCCAATATTTCTTCCATGCGGATATTCCATGCCATAAAGTTTTTGGTTCCTTCCAAAGAATACTTGAACCTGATTCCATTCAAATTCATCTTATTAGTCGTGGAGAAAACCTGCAAAACTGATATTCAAATTCGAACCTCCTACAGATGGAAACCTTGAAATAGCTTCTCTACTGTGAATATAGCTCTAATACCATGTAGAAATTAATGTGTAGATTCTAAAATTCTCATGAAATTTACTAAATCACAAGACTAGACACTACTCTAATATTGATCTGAGGAAGAAAATCCCTGATCGATAACACAAATAATTAACATGCATCAAGATTCAATACACATACACAAAGATTTATCTAGGGGGAAGAAACGGCTCAAAACCCCTTACTATCTATATATTACATCAGTCAGAAAATATGAGAAGATTACAATGATTTTCTCAAGCCCGAGCAACCTCTGCATTATCTCTATCTATCTCACTGCTTCACAAGCCAGTTTTGTTTAATACTTAACCAATTTCCTGCCTTCGCAAGCCCTTATTTCCTTGCCATGATCGATGAGGAATTAGGCCCCTATTTAATAGGAATTTTCCTTCATTGGATTTTCTTATGCAATTCTTGTAGGTTGATCCTATAACCAATACAATGAACTATACACTCAATCTAGTATATAATTAATTGTACATTTCTTTGGAAACTCCACCACAACTTGGAAATTCAAATTCTCTGCATGCATGAGCTAATTTAGCTTGATATATTAGTTATATGTATGATCACTGAGTGTGATTGAAGTTACACTACATAACTTGACCTTACACTAGTTTCTCCAACAATTGGAACTAGTTTATCTGAACATAAATCAATTTAACTGAATTAAATTGATAAAACTGAAATTAACTCAACCTAGGCTCCTAATATTTAGGAACCCACTTTAGAAAACTAAACTTTGTGCCCCTAACTCGAATTAACTAAGCTAGACTCCTATTTTTTAGGAACCAACTCAAGTAATTTGAAATTGAATTCAGTGTTATTAACTAAGTGACAAGAGCCATATCACCTTTGTTAACTCCTCTAAGTTGTTTGCTAATGTGGAATTTCGAATTTCCTAAATTTGATGAGGAAAAATAAAAATTGAGACTTTCTTGTTGCATTTTCAACACTCCCTCTCAACAAGAAAGGGATTCACAACTACCCTGATCTAGCACTTGTGGAATGTAATGCATGCAACATGTTGTCTCAGGAGAGAGTTCTTGGTTGTGGGGAACTAATGCCCGAGACATCTTGAGATTGATTAAAATAATTAAAATAAATGGATGGAAGGATAGGACATGAGGGCTTACAAGCAACTACGAGAGTTGTATAATGTTGGACTCAAGGAGTGGATTGAATAAGAATAGAAAGCAAAGTTCAAATTAGGCACTTAAGAATCTGAATTTAAACTACTGCAGAAAGAATAATGCAATATTGAGAAAATGCGAATGGAATTCTTGGATGTGGAGCGCTTCATTAAGAGGTTAGAGATTAATTTTCATGATTATTATTAAGTAAATTCATTAAAAACTAAACTAAAGCATCAAATACATCATACATTGTGCAAGAGAAGAAAAGAAATATATGAATCTTGGGTAACAAGGGAAAATAATCACCACAACTTCCCAATGTTGGAATCAATCTGCAATATATATTCAGATTTCAAAGAGAATTTCGATTTACAATCCCAGTCATGGGTGGTTGTGCCCTTATGAACCCCTACAATGAGATTTTTTCCCATTTTTATCCTCCCCATTGCTGAATTAGTTTTGGAAACTGATTTCTAAAACCATTAATAAATTTATTTCAACAATTTATAAACTATATTCCTTTCCATACATTTTAATTGCATTAAAATATTATACATGTCACACACACACACACACACACACACACACACATATATATATTCTACTTTTATCAAAGTAATCCCACCAATACATATGTAACAGTTAATAACATGATTTGGATTTTCGACACAAAAATTAAATATATATGTAGATAAAATTTTGTAATAAAAGGGAGTGTGGGCCATGCTAGTGTCTAAATGTTCAGTGATCAAATACACTCTTCCAAGTTTACTTGATAGTGGTCCTTGGTCAAAATTTCATGTTTTCAAACAAATTCTCAAATAAAATTTTGTTCATTGAATGTTGTCTAGGTCTGAATGCTACTCCCTTCACTCATTCATAGTTATCATCAATTTCAAGGTCATATCATTCATCATCACCTAGGTTCATAGATCAATCAACATACCTCCATCTAGGTGATGGTCTAGGTTTACTTTGTTTTGCCATCATAATGACCAATCATATCATGAGGAAAAAAAGAGTCATTTTCACCATAAAAATCACCTTCATTGGGAGTTAGAAAATATAGTAAAAATAAAGAAAAGAAAATTTGTATTTTCTCAATAAGTATGCTACATGATCAAATTTTTTCAAAAAAAAGAAATTTTTTCTCAAAGTATTTATGATTTCACTAAAAGACAAAAAAGAAAATTTTGTGAATTATAAAGGGAAATGAAGCTTTGGAGTTTATTTCATCCTTTGGTTTTCAAAAGAGATCCTATCTCATCCTCAAAATACTCCACAACCATCAAAGATTTAAGACAACCTAAATAAACTGATCCATATTGCTCTGTGTTACACTTCTGGCAACTGTGCTATGCTTCTGGTAGTTGTGTTATGCTTCTGGCAGTTGCTATACTTTTGGCTTCCAAGCTTCAAAAAGCTACCAACGGGTCAATTCATCATTTCTCAAAGGTTAGGATACCTCCAAATCAGTAAGTGAATGTTCCTCACACCTCATTCAAGTCAATTTCTTCAGCAAAGGGTGGATTCCCTCTGGGTTTTCTTCACTACGTTTTTGGGTTTCTTTCATGTTTGGCTTGTTTTAGTTGGGAAAACCCTAGTTTTATCCCATACAAACCTTCATACATCACCCATATGCCTTATCAAATCACTACATATCACTCATTCCTCTCATAACTACCATTTACACTCAAACCCTACTTTTCACTATGTTTTTGCAGAGAAACTAGGAAAACTATGTGTTTTAACCCTTTTGTCACCTTTCCCATACCCATTTCCAAAAATTTCACTTGCATCCTATAGCCAACTTACCACCCTATCTACCCAATTTTTTAGGTATTTTTCCCTAACTCGCTTCCATCTCATTTCTGTCCCTAAAATCATTGTACTATTATCCCTTGTTTTCCTAATTTTTCACCTTCCCTTTCCACCACATCAAGATAGGTTTTTCCTTGTTGAAAAACATCATGGAGGGTGAGAATAAGGTCCATAAGAGAGGTCATAATTCTAGGTTTGAGCCATCCAATTTGCAGGAGATCAATGCTTCTCCTTATGTTAAGAAATCTTTTTAAGACAATGGTTGTTTAAGGTTTTGTGAGACAATCCAAGAGGTAGGCTGTAAGGCTCAATTGAAAAGCCTTTTGGCCACCATCTTTAGGAGAGATAAGGCTAACATAGCAGGTATTGAATTCAACATATCAAAAAATTCTACCACCTCAGCAACATGTATCCCAAATCGTGGAGAAATTTGGTTCAAAGGGATGGACTTGGACATTGAGAACTATAAAATGTTCTTAAAACCTTATAGAAACGTGCTCATGAACACATATTTCCTTTCAGGATTTTACTTGACAAGTATGCCCCTTTGATTAAGTTAATCATGAAATATTTTACATGTGAAGGGAGGTTCCCAAGATTGTACTAGTACCACATAAGGTTATTGATGCACTTCACTGCCACCAAGCCACCCAATTTGCCTCATTATCTATTCAGGAGTTTGGTCAAAATGACTGAAAAAGTACAGAGGAAAGGAAAAAATTATCACACTAATTTGTTCCACCGTGGTTTGGTCAAACTTATATTTTTGCATCAACTCTCAGGAATCAATATGTCTTTTGAAACTTTCATGAAGACAATTGCGTATATGCCTACTACTAGTCCATCCATCATTCAGAGAATAACATCAGCATCAACAAAGCCACAGGAGTTTGGCTCTTCAAGTAAACAAGCAGAATTTCCAAAGACACCAAGGGCTGAAATCACTCAAACCTATGAGAAGGGTAAAATGATTTTCTTTTCTCCTATGATCACGAAAGGTGTGTTTGAACCTGAAACTATAGTTGAGCAAAGAGAAACCATGGAGTAGCCACCTATTAATGAGAGTGATTCACCTTTGCAGCAACATGAGAAGAAAGCGCCTATGGAGGTTGACATGGCATAGCAGGTGGAAGACAAATAAGTTGAGGATATAATCAGAGAAAAGGATGCAGAGATAGCAGAGCTTAAAGACAAGCACTCAAGGGAAAATTTCAAGATAACCTTTCTACAGGAAGAAAACATGCAATTGAAGGTGAAACAACAACTCCAAAGAAAACCAAAGGAAAAATTTGAGGCAGAGAAAGGTAGGGAAAATAGGTGGTATATGTTGATCATTTGGAAGACATAGAGGCTAAAATAAAGCCAACTAGGCCAAGAACAAGAGGATTAACCAAGAAAAAAGAACAAGAAAACGAGTCATGTCCTACATTAGGTCAGCTAACCTTTGATGAGTTGATCGCTACTGATGTTGAGAAAGACAAAGAGCTTTGGATTGATAGGGTGAATGTTAATCTTGAGAAGCATTTGAAAAGGAATAAAGGAACAATAACCTCCAGAGGCACATGGTGAGACACTATTTCACTAGGAATCAAATTGCCAAAGTCAGGGTTAAGAATTTGAAGAAAAAGCTTAAAGAAACCCTAATTAAGATAAAGGAGAAATATAGATTGGATTTTCTATCTGAGAGATCCCTATTTGCTTAGTTCATCGTTCAACGATGCCATGGACAAAAAATTAGTAATTTTTGGCCATTTTTGGTATTTTTTGAGTTTTTTGGAAAAATCTGGAAATTTTACCCTTACAGAAGTGTCTTGCAGCTGCGCGACACTTTTCCTCAGAGCCTCGAAATGAAAAATTCTATACATGGTTGGATTTATATTGCAATTTAATTTCCAGATATGGTTTCAATTTTTCATGACACCTTTCATTTTTGGAGAAAAACTCAAAAAACACCTTGTTTTTCATGCTTCTGCCACTGTTTTTCCTTTTGCGCAACACTTCTAGAATGAGCTTAGAAAAATGGATTTTTGAAGGTCTTATAGGAGGTTTTTTGTCAGTTTCAAGGTTGGGTTAGATATAGGACATCCAAGGCTTCCTTGCCCAATCTCCAGTTCAACAAGAGGATGCCTTAAAGCCACCTAAAACTTTCCTCAAAGTGGTGTGACGCTTCTGTCTTGGATACTTTCTGGACATGTGTCAAAGAAAAATGGTACAAATATCGAGGTTAAAGTTGTCGCATGAGAATTTTTGTGGATAAGGGAGTCTTTTTTTTCCCCTCATTGTTGAGGAATCATGTAATTACTCAAGGAGACAAAGACTTCTAGTTATTAGCTAAATTTGGGGGGATTTTTTCTAACTTCCCCAAATTCTAGGTAATGACTCATTAGGTGAATTTATGATGTATTTTGGATTAGGTTTCGACGTAATGAGGTGGAATATTCTCTATTTTCTATATGTAGTCCAACTCAAGTCATTTTAGAGGTTGGGTAGTTGATATTGTAGTTGTGGAGCTTATGTACAATATTTTTCAGTGAAATCAAATACATGTTATAGCTATAATTTTTGGACTCCAGTGGTATGCTTATTAGCATTGTTTTCTCTGAGTAACACCATAAATTTGAATGATTATACTTCTATGAAATAACATGTTTGATTCTATATGATAAATCTTATGAGTATATGAACACATTTTCTTCTTTTTGTGCTCCGTTTTATAAGATTTTCATAAGTTTGTTTTACGTCTTCTGATGAATGAACTCATGTGATATGATAATTACGAATCTATCTCTCTCTCTCTCTCTCTCTCTCTCTCTCTCTCTCTCTGTATCTTTTCAAACCCTATACCAAAATGACAATCTAAGTATGTTTCTAAGTATACCTACCTAGCCTCATCTTCATATGTGTAGATGTACCTTTGAAATCAGACCTAAAACCTAGACCTAGTTCCTAGACTGACATTCCTATGTAGCAAAATTAAAACAAAACCCTAATTCACTGAGCTTATATCTAGCCTCAGATAATTACATCTCCAATCACCTCATTTACTGTAAAAGTGACATTGAGAGAGCCCCCTGTGGTTTGGTCACAGGGGCGTCACTCAATTAACCTATGGCATAGCACATGCGTTCGTGGCATATTAAACAATACCCTTAGTTTGACTACATATTTTAAAATACCTATAAAATCACTTTATTTAACCCCCTACCAATACTAACCCATTGCATTTTCCCAGTTTAAAAACCCCCTACTTTGACTAGATATTGTAGGTATCCGTTTTTCCATTAACATTTTTTATACCCCTTTATATTTATATCCTTAACATAATGACATGATGCCTCTCTTATGACCCCACATGCATTCTACAATTCACCTTTATTATTGTGATATACATAGGAGATGCATATTAGTATTCCCACAATGTGATTAATCCATCCACACTCAAGCACATCTCATTATGATTTGTGGAATTTAATGGTCTAAGGCATACAAAGATCAACCGTGTTTTAGGAAGATTGTTTATGTGCATGTCTATAAAATGACATATAAATTGATCTATATGATGATGAAAAATCAATTGATCAATCTTTATGAACATGTTTTCACCAAATAAGGTGTTCAATCACAAGTCTAGATCCTCTTCCCTTTGAAAGCTTCTTGTTCAAAGATCCAACTAAAACCTCATGTACTCAAACTATTGTCTTATTAAGGTGGAACAACAAAAGTTACAGTTTCAGAGAGTTATGTAGAGAAGAAAAGGCAAGGTGAGGATGAGAGTGATGAGACCCTCCCTTTGCTTTAATGAAAAAAAACATTTTTCTATGTTGTTTTTAATTTAAGTGTTTTAATGAGAGCCCTATGGTATATTTTATTAAGACATCATTTGGAAACGACCCATGTGGATTGCATTAATGGTTTTTTAAGCTTGGTGATGTGAATTAAGGAGCTCTTACCACTAGATTTCTTGTTTTAAGGATTATAAAAAGGATTTTGTAAGCATTGTAGATATTTTCCCCTAATTTCAAATGGATGGTATTATGTGGCTATGTTTTGTGAACCTTCGCAACATCAACATGCTAGGTAGGTCTACCCCCAAGTTTTTCAGTAAGCATCTTTCAAATATGGATTTCACATTTGGAGGGATCTGTGGTGTCACAACACTATCTTGGTTGGATTGGAGAATATTTAATAAGCCCAATATTCACTAGTTTAAGACAAGAATGTGTTTTCAAAATGATACCAGAAATTTCAAGGCCCATTTAGAAGCACTGGAGATGTAGTCATAATTACTGTAACAACTATACTCAACAACCTCAAGATGAATCTTCAGTCATAATTACTGTAACAACTAAACTCAACAACCTCAAGATGAATCTTCAACAGTGTTCACAAAAGGGGATCATTGTCACCATGTCACGGAGAAGATTGTTGCTATACAGATGTCAAGGTTATTGTGACAAAAGCAAGATCTGTCATGTTTTCATTAAACATTAGTATAAAAATGTGAAACATGGTCACTTACTGACACATAGGTCATAGTCTATAGATTACTTCCCTTGACAGTCTCATTATTATCTATCCACAAGATTACTATAAATGTCATTTTCAGATCAAGGTTATCTTATGTCACCAAAGGTGTCAAGACATCGTGACGATATTAAATGCTCAATCACCATACTCAACCATACTACCTTAAGAATCAAATCTTGTAGAAACCAACTGAAATTAAATTTGTTAATAAGCTTCAGAAAATTCTATCTATGATACACAGATAGACTGAAGACTTATTTGCATCTAGCTAGACAACTCAATACATCAAAATCCTAGACAATTGTATACTTTAAGGCTTGGTCATTAACGCACAAGCACATAGACTTCCATTATTTCTTTTCACTTCCACAGAAGCCCTTGCTTTAGAAACTCAATCTAAAATGTATTCCATGATGAAAAGACTGTGATGGAGAGGCAAAATTCTATTGTTTTTTCTACACAATGATTAATCACCTGAAGAGGAAACCTTTAATGCATCTGCAACTGCCAAACTTTTGATTTGGGAGTGATCAAACTCAATTTTAGTGTGATGCCAACTTCTACCTTCTTGGCTCAAGATATTCACTATAGAGTTTAGAATGACCATGTAATGAACAAGCCTAGATCAGCAGTACTTCCTACATGAACAAGTGCATATGAATTCAGGGTGCTGAAAAACACATCAAAGTCTGCAAAGTGTCAATTAAAATATCAAGAATATTTTTAAATATAAGACATACACCATGCAAGTTTCAGCGTAATCACCTTTATGTTTTCTAGTTTCATTCTCTCTATGAATAATATTCAGAGGTCATGTCTCATTATCTAGTCCTTGTTCAGAATTCAGATTAGAGAGTATAACCACTTCCATCAGAACGTGACCAGAAAGATCAGGTGGTTGATCCGTTCCCACAGACAATACAGCCTGAAGAAATGATAAGAAAATTAGAAAAATATTCATATAGGTAGGCATGCTCATGCTGAACTTCTATATTGTGCTTTGTACTACTGAGGTCTATAATTTTATGGTTTACCTCTAAGTCCATATAAACAGTTTCTTTCCCAATCGACCTCAAGAATTTTTTTAGATCATTAGTTGTAAGTGTTGCAAGCACGTGAGAAAAAAAGCCATGTTTATAGTGACAGCTAAAATATTCTCTACATCAACATTGAACAAATAGTAAATATATGCACTAAAATTTAGAATACATACAATATTCTATGTCCCAAGTTGCAACTCCATGCAAACTATACTAATGAAATGAGCCAACGTTCATTAGGAAGTTGAAAGATATTTTTTCTTCCAACTTTATCATTTATGTTTTAAGGTGAAACTTAATTTTCACAAGCAACAAAGCTAGAAATGATACCAACCATAGGGATCTCTACTATGTAAGTCATTAAATGAATATCCCTGAGGATTGAAAAGTACTACATATTTCGAGCAGAAAGAAGTAACTGGAAAAAGGTCCATATCCATCAAATTCTACCTAAAACAAAGAGTAGAAGAATTTCCAAAATATTTAACATATAACTCTAAAACATTATTACGCAAAATTTTAGATATAAAAGGAGTAAGACAATAATGTAGAGATAAAACAAATAGCAACCACAAGTCATGACACTAAAATGGAAAGAAATAAAATTTGGTAGACACCAAATAGATAACGGTAACCATAATAAGTGATGGCATTGAAATGAGAAATGATATTATGTTAATGACATAACATATTGAAGAAGTCAATTATCACATTATTCACTTCAAAATAAACATAAGGAATTCTCTGGGAAAGCTAGCAACAAGGTTATATATATTGAAAAGTGATTAGAGGAGAAGGATGTAACCAGTGGAGGTACAAATTGAGATTTAGAAAACAAATAAAGTAACAGTAAACATTCAAAAACACATACGAATAAAGGAAAAAAGGCTGAGATTGAGAATACATATAGGGATATTCAAGGCTTAAATCATTAAATAGGCAAAGACATGATAATAAATTATTTTTCTGATGGAACATGATTCATACTCTGACTACATAAATAGAAAGAAGACAGCAAATGAGGTGAAATTGAAAGCAAAAAAATGGACTTTAATTGTGAATGAATTCAAACTAAAATCAGGAAGAAAGGACTTTAAAATCATCACAGGCATCAATTTTTGCCTCTCTTAGTTACCTAATACATATATTTTGACTTTAAATCATCACAGGAAGTAACTTTTGCCTCTCATACTTACCTAATACAATTCCTTGCAGCACATGCATGCATCACCTCAACTACCAAACCCAAGCACCTGTAGCAACCCAATTCCCTGTTTGATGACAACAGGAAAATGAAAAGAGAAAAAAAATGATATGGAAATTTGAAAGGTAACACCATGAGCAATGATTAGTGCTAGACGAAGCCTTTGATTCTATACAGATTGATAGAAGAAATAAAAATGATGCACTATGTCATTTCTGCCCTAAAAAAAGTATTGATAATGAAAACGTGGTGAACAGGTCTTAAATAACGAAGATTTGATTTGAAAGTAAATACAATATTATATGGAATTATTAAGAGAAAAATTGTGAATAAGTTATATTAAACTCTGATTTTTTATTTATTCATTCAAACTTCCTTAACCTATGGTTGTTTGTGTGTGCACATTGTAATTAGGCAATCATGAAGACTGCAAATTTATATGCATGCATATTATTATTGTTGTACATGAAATGAAACGTCCCTTTCCTTCCACAGGTTTACCCTTTGGGATTGAGATCCATGATTCATTAAGACTCCATGACTTAGAGTAAATCCACAAGATTCACAACATATAACCCTGTGAATCCCTAAGAGCTTGCAAGGCATGAAAATCACTCCCAAAAATGAACCAACAATCATAAATCCAAGTAGCATCGATTCTTTATCACATCATATCAATTATTTTGACAAAGGGGCTTATCAATATGTGCTCATACCCTTGTCTAGTTGGGGGTGTGTGCTTGTATGTTAACATTTTTTACATAATGTGCATGCAAATCTTCTTCAACAAATCATGTAGTACATTAGAAATAAATCATATAACAAGTATGGAAACCTCATGTTGAATTTTACCAACCGTCACTTGCTAATTTTATTCTTCTCCTATAGCAATGGCTTCATCAACCATGCATAATGCGTACTATTGAAGGACTCCATTTAAAAAAATAATTATTGCACCTAATTTTAAAAATGATAATGTAGTTTAACTAAAATATATTGAGTGTTTCTGCGTGTCCTCGAAAAATATTACATCCATATCTAGAAAAAGAAAAATTTCATTATGCTAAAATAGCATGGTCCATTAGTTGTCCAGCTGATCATTTTTAATATCAACAATGGATATTTCATGTATAATCATCATATGCAAATTTCATCCACTTCTATTATCATTGTAGGTACACGTTCATCCTCAAACTGGCTATGATTGTGGAATTCTTCTGTACAATCTACAATTCCTCTTTATAGATCATGCGAGGAAATTATGTTCTTGTAGAGATGTTCATCTTAGAGCATAGCTTGTAAAGGTGTGATAATTAAATTCCAAATTTGGTTGAGATGATGTTTCAAGCAGCTCAATTTTCTGTCAACGTCGGGATTAAGGGTTTCCAAAAATTTGATGTTTCTTTTGAACCTCTGAATATTTCGACACAATACACAATCCACCAGAACATGTTATATTCCCTACTTGACCTGCTGTTTATTTGATCATATCATACCAGTTTCACCAACTTCTTACACAATCAGCCTAACAAAACCATGGCAGGAATCTTCAAAGAAAACTTATCAGCCCAATTAAAGCTCCAACAATAATGTGATCAGGATTTGCCACGTGTTTATGATGGAATGTCTTCCGAGGCTCTATAGATCAAAAAATAATAAATATATGGATATTTCCAGTTTCCACAATGAGAATTGTTTAATTTGATGTTTCAGAATTAGCTGCATTACAATTTTCCACTGGTATATTAGGGTGATGTATAATAATTAAGTCACAAACTTCTAAAAAAATTTGTAATTCATTAGTCAGACAAGAATGTCGATCTTCTACCGTGTGACTTACATAGAGATAAAAATTCTATAATATAACATTATTTATATCAATCCTAGGTATTCCTCATTCCATTTAATGAGTGAATGCACAGGAATCTAGTACTGCAGAGAAGTGAAAATATATTACAGGAAAGTAAAATATGCTCTCCAATCACCCAATGAGAAATGCCTTGGAAAAATATTTTTTATTAGACCATTTTGCAAAATACAATGACATTTTTTAACATAATTATACAGGCATAAAACCCAATCAAACTTTTGGTGGGCTCCAATGTTGTATCTGGAAGATCTCCACCAGAGAATCCAACAAGTGCCACTAAAAAAGGGGAGTCACCTTTATAAAAATGGAATGGTATCCTCATTTGGTTGCTGTGAGGATGAAAAAGGTAATTTTAAATTGTGCATAAATGTATTTCCAGATTTCCTTGAAATTAGTTGAAGGACCCACATGATATTCAAGGGTAAAGATGCCCTTAAAGATCCAAGAATGCCCAAGTTTCTATCATGCATATGCATTTTTAATGGAACACCAAAAAAAGATACATAAGCCCCTTGCAAATCCACACTTACACTGGCAGGAAAAAACTTTCAGGAAACATGTTGAATTGCACAAGATGTTGTAACTATCAAGCCTAATATTAGAAGTATCCTAAAATTTTGCTGCCACAATGGGTGATTCCCTTCATCACCTGTACAAAACCCTTCCCCTACTTCCTCATTACTGAATAGGGTCCTATCATAACAATCGAGACAGGTACCACAAGCTACATTATATGATTTGCAAGCCAAATAGCAAACACGAAGACGATTATCACCATCGCATCTTTGAATGGAAATCTGTGAACATATTCATTTTATTTTATTTTTGTAATAAAACAATTAGTTTCAAGTTCTATGCAAAACACGGAGTGTGTTGGCTTCAATTAGTACTAGCCTAACATAGTAGCAATCATATAGAGTGTAATAAAATAGATTCAAAATTTCAAGTTAGAGTGAAGACATGATGCAAGTAGTAATGAATGCATAATGCAATCCCTGTCTTCCAGCAATTTTAGGAACAACTAAAAAGGAATTTCATCGCTATAAACAACTTTTGTGAAATGGGAACAAATTTCCATCTATAGTTTTTACATTCACTGTTATAATATGTGGTAAGTTTTTCTATTCAATATTTATGCAATCTGCATCATGTTTGCCTCTTGTTAACAATTTTCACTTATAGATTAAACGATTTTATAGGTCTGTTTTTATATAATCATTCTGTAGCATTGATTAGTTTCTGTTTTTTTTCCCTATGATGGATGAATTAACACAAAAACATGACAAATATGGATCCATTATAGCAATATGTCAAACATTCCCACATGAGTGTGGTCTAGTGGTAAGAAACAAGGAAATTCTATAATAACAAAGAGACTTTGGTTCAAAAAACCCCCCAAGTGGTTGTAGATGAGACTAGGTGCAGATCATAGGTGACTTAGATATGCAACCCTCATAGCACAAAAACTTTAGCTAAAGAGACTCCATGAGACCATTTCTAAAAAAAAAACAAAACAAAACAAAAATATGTTACAACATCATAAGGGGTTAAACTGCCAAAGACTGAATTATAAGCTTTTTGGAAAGGATATGAATGGATGGATAAGCCATTTCAAACACCACCTTTGTAGAAATCCCAGGGCATGGGGCAGGACTCTCACAACCAATCAACACCAGAACTAAAACAAAGAGCTTATCCGAATAGTAAGGAAGATAGAGGATATGTGGCTTGAATATGCAACAGGAGGAATAGAAAGAACTGCAAGAACGACGTGCATATTGGGGATGGCCAGAAGGGAGAAGGACTCCAAAGGTTCACCTTCTACAAGAAAATTTCCTTTCTTTGTTCGCATAAATAAGCCGAGGCATAGCCATCCATCAAATCAATTGATGAAAAACATGAAGAAACTAATAGGGTTGTGGGCAATGGTTTCCTATGCAACGAACTAATTAAGATTTCTCAGTTTCTCTACCATGCAACGATTCATTTTGCTGATATTATTGGCACAAGATATAAGAGCCCTAATTATAATAGGTTCAGGTAAGAAATTATTCAAAAGGAAAAGAGAAATAAAAACACCAGATTGGAAGACCTTAAAAAGTAAAGGGAAACAAAAGGTGCACAATAATGTCTTGCGGTTGTAAGGATAGGAAGAGTAAGACCCTCCTAAATTTTTCAGTTTATTGTCCCAAAGGAACAATGTTTATTAAATCAAATTACACATTTGCATAAATAAAACATGGGGCATTTTTGTGTGAATTTTTGAATGTATTTATCCAAAAGATACGTGCGCAACATGTTGTACAAGTCATAATCTATAATTCTTCTAGTTATAATTATGTGGACACTGACAAGATGTTAATGGAGAAACACCCCACATTCATTAGGACTTTCATTGCTGCCCATTATATCGACCTAATTTTTGAGGAATTGGAAAAATTCACTTTATAAAGGATGATTAATGTAATATTCCAAATTCGGATCAGCTCATGAATCATGTATGAAAAACGCATTTCTAGAAACAAATGAAATAAAACAGTAAAATGGACTCTTGGATCCCATATATTAGTCAATATACATTCTAAATCCAATATTAGAGCTGAAACAAAGCAAACTAGGTGGGTTAAACAGATCTCCCACACCTAGGATTTCCAAAAAGCGCTAAAACCCCAAGACTGCAAAATACCGGAGCAGCTGCTCAAGGGACTGCACAGTCTAAGAGAGGGTTTACACATAAAATGATAGGATAAAAATATATCTACTCATGTATTGATAAATAATACTGAAGAACAAAGATCTAAGCTCCTTATACAAAATACAAAAGAAACCGGCAAGGGTTTCTTGTCCAAACACTCTGTATACAAATGTGATATTCAGAAAATTACTGAATCATCACTACAACACTGAAGCACATGAGTGCACAAGGCTGAAATATGTCTTATATGATTTATTTCCCTCAAGGGCTTCCTCCCATGAAAGGATGAACCTCTCAATCACAAGGAAACTCAACAACGAAGCCACCAAACCATGCAATGAACACTGCCTCCAAAATAACACACTCCCTAGCAGAAAAAATGATGGGAATGTATGGGAAATGTGTGGTATGATACCACAGATCTGAAATAATCTCTGGATCTCTCCAAACATATATCTCAAGTGAAGGAAACCTTCCTCTAATGAGAAACTAGCTCAGAAGCCGAGATTCCAATTCCTTCCATTGCTGCACCCAGCAACACTACACAATCTCCGACAAAGTTTTGCTAATGAATATGGATGAAGCTTATTCTAAAAACCTGATGTTTAATGGGGAATGCAAACTCTCCCAATGAGGCTCCTCAAAGGAAAGAGGTGGGATTCCCGCCCGGGAACACCCAGTGCTAAACAACACTACAACTTTGCTAAGCAGCAAAGCAACAACAATTCTTGGCAGACAAGAATAATAATATACGACATGATCCATAATGCTGCCATCCTCTTCCTTATATAAGACATGAATTTTTTTTCCCTTGGCCCCACTCAATTAGGTTACTTCTAACCCAAGTTACATCTCCCTCAAAAATTGTGTTATTCATCCTAGGATTTCTCCTCCACTAAAACTGCGTTGGTGACTTTGTAAAAGCAGCTTGAATTTAACCTTGTTTACACATGGAGGTGTCTTATTGAGCTATAAAGAGTGTCCCCTTCCACATTTGGAGTATTTATTCCTCCTTAGGAGACTTATGGGGTTTTCTTCCCATTTATTCACCGACTATAGCTGCTGCTAACTCTAATGTTCCATTTAGCTTGGAGGCTAAAATTTTGGAACATTACAGTCCTCTCCTCCAAAATATTTGTTTGTCATCAAGAAAATGCATAAGGAAATCAAAATTTCTCACCTCTTCCTCATGTGGCCTCCATCAATAGCCTCCATCACTTCATCAAGAGAATCTGCAAATATACTGTCATCCAATGCTTCCTCCCAAGTGTGAAAAACCAAAGTGTCTGCATCAATCAAAGGTGGAAAGTGTGAATGGAAACCTTCCAGCTGTCTCGTGGCCTCCAAAAAGTAGGAGTGATGATCATCATGGTGAATGAGTGCCTCCCTCACCCATGCTATCATCCAAATGAAGTGAGTCACCCTCCAACATGGTAACTCATGAAAAGTCTCCTCCACCTTGTGCTCCTGAAATGTAGGTGGGATGAATGAATGTACATGATAGGAAAGAGGGCCTATCCCATTTTGTCCTCCTCTCCACTTATGATAAGTGTAGAAGGCCTGCTGATCTTGGGCTGCAACATGATTTCCCTCCAATGGCAAGAAGAAGATTGAGCCTCCAAGGACTCTCCCTCCAAAATCATGAGACATGTCAACCCAAACCATTCCATCCAAGACGAATGGCACATCATCACCATTTGGCCTCCAAATCAGGAAATTGATGAAAGTTAGGTGCAATTTTGGATGGTACCAAAGGTTCTCCAAGTGGATATTACGCAGTCCCCCCAACTTCTGGTTGAGAATGTCATGTGGCAAGTGGTCCTGCAACAAGTTACAAGCTGTATATGTCTGTTTTCCCAACATGGGGAAGTAAGAATCAATGTATATAAGCTATACATGGATAAAAAAATAATACACTTGCCCAAAGTCATGTATAGATGGGCTACTATCATCATAAACATTGGCCCTAAAGTGACCATAAAACCAAAAAATACTCTTGCTCTTTTGAGGAGCAATGCACTGTTCAAACATGGTGGGAAAGTATAAATACTCAAGGGAGTAATCAACAAGTACAAAAATTCATTCCCTACCATACATAGTGAGTAGGCTAAAAGTGAGGTCCATGTATAAGCTCCCCCATGAGGATTCCCTCACAAAAATCTGCAAGAAGAAGGGATACAAATACTCTTTGGAACACTCCATCAATAATAACACTCTCCCAAGTGACAACGTTGTAAACCTTAAGAATAAGGCTCCATGAATTCTCCCTTTTACATCCCACATGCCAAAGCCATCCACCATCATGCTGCTATGTGAGAAGATCATTTTCCGACATGGAAGTCTCTCATGATCCTCCAATACTGAAGGGTAGCCTCCTTGCACCATGAATGTGCCTTTCTTCTCTTCAAAAATATTATGAAAAGTATGGGAAGAATTTTTCCCATACTCTCCCAAGTGCAACCATAGCAACAACAACCTTTGTTGCTGCCTTCTCTCTCCTTCATACAAGCCATAGAGTGAGATCATGATGGTCAACTTGTATGATGTCCCAACAAACCAATCAGCCATGAAGTGCCTCCTCAAGTTCTCCAAGTGGTTCCTCCCACAAGAAGAGAAAAAGTGTGATATGGAAATCATGGTTTGCACATGGTTCCTCCTGAAATGTACTGCATAAAAAGTGGGGAGAATCATGCTCCCAATGGGCACCTCCAATCTCAATCCCACTCTCCAAAAAAATCTCCCTATGTACATATACATATCAACAACATATGGAAGCAAGGTACAATGAGAACAAGTTGCCAAGTGACAACCAGAGAGTGAATCATGGTACCTCTCATTGGACCAGCGCAATGCATCCTTGGCCTGCATCAAAATAAGAAATAACAAGTGCTTTTCCAGCCACTTTTTTTCGTCCACAGTCATCTCATAAGATGAAAACATGAAGTTACAAGTTGGTTCCAATGGTGCACACCAAGAGACATATGGCTTCCCCCACAACTCATCAAAAAGATAGCCAAGATCAATGCTACAAGTAGCTACAAGTACATCATCATACAATATGCAAGAAGAGATAATTCTTCTTGTTACATGCTCCTCAAACAAGTAAAATAAGTACAATACAAAATGTGAAATTATACCTCCTCCGTCATGTACTTGAAGTCTTGAGCTGAAATGTCTCAACTGGAAATTCTCCCTCACTCCCAATGAGTAGGAAGGTGGCTATGACATCCTCTCTATCACCATCTAGGCTATGCATCTGTCCATATGCTGATATATGTCCTTTTGGATTCCCTCCCAAGTGAACTCCTCCATCAAATGGAAATATGCATCAAAGTGCATAGAAGAGAAGCCCTCATGTGCTGCATGTAGTAGCTTCTCCTTGATACTAGAAGACCTATTCAAGAAGATCCTACCATAGGAATAGATGACCACATCATCCACCATGTATCTGTCATCTCCATCCAGGTCATCAAGATCATGCATGCACCAAGATCCTTGGATTAATCCACCAAAAGCTGAGATCTCCAATAAGGATCAATCCTCCTTAAAGACAACACTGGTGATTTGGCATGTGAAGCTCTCCTCATGCTGCTGCCTGCTACTTTGAAATCCCCCATGCCAAATTCTTCCTCCAGACTCTTCACCTCTCCAAAATCTAAGAGTGGTGAATCCAAAGACAAGATGTCTTCCATCAACTCCAGATCAGGTGGCCTCCCAGGTGGAATGCCTCCATGTAGTGAGAAATCAATGTCAATATTAGACTGCATATATGATTGGGCAACCTTTCCCTTGCCATCACTGTGCAAATAAGTCTGCCTCTTCCTTGCATTAGCTTTCTGAAACAGAGAAGGGTGTGTTCTCCTCATCAATTAATGCTGCTCTTCCTCCCTACCTCCTCCATCCAGATGCAATGTTGCATAATCATGTTGTTCACTGATTATGCTTGGACCTCTATGTATGAGATCCTGGGGAAATTCTTGCAAAGATACAAGAATCCCTCCTGTGGGAGAATGTGCTCCTCCTCCCTCTGCATGAGGCACCGGATGTGCTCTAGATGTGACAGCGCTGTTGCCCTCTTCTTCATCAATTTGTATAGGCAACATCTCAACAATTGGATCCTTTTGTGAAAACGTGATCCCCACGCCCTCTTGTTCAAGAATATGAATTGGAGTTTTTGCTTCCGGCAATGTGTAATGCAAGACATCAGCTCTTCCCATGGTTTTCTGAAATGGAGTTTCCTCCATCACATGCAAGGGTTTTGTTTTCTCAAGTTTTCCTTGCTCATGTGTCTTAGGAAGTTTTTCACCAAACCTCTCCATCAATGTTTTTATGAATCTTGCATAAGAGAAAGTGTTGGCATTCTTTAAAGAACAAGACTCAAAAATCCACCATGCATGAGCCTTACCTCTAAAATGTAGCGCTGCAAATTTGATAGCTTCACCTTCAGAAATATGGTGCAGCTGCAAATAGGAATCTAGCTCCTCCACCCAGGCTCCAGCTAAATATGTGGGTGATTCGGCAAAAGAAGATAGAAGAAATCTATCTGCATCTTGCTGCTTGCTCTTCTCCATCTGGATCTTGAAAAACTCTTGGAAATCAGTATGATCTCTAAACCTCTCAGTTTGAGATTCATACTCCGGCAACAAATCACTAAGAGTTCTCCTATTAGGCATCTTTCCTCCTCCCATCCATCTCAAGATAGCTCTAGGCACTTGACTGCGCTGTGCATCATGGAGTGCAGCTGCATGCTCACACTCACCATGTGCAACTCTAGATTTTGCTCTAGATTCAACCTCCTTTGGAGATCCCATCTCCAATCTAATATTCTTCAGCTCTCCTTAAAAGCTCTTCATAGATTTTGGAAGAAGCTTTGTAAGCTTGTCTTCCTTTCTTCCTACACATACTGAAGATTTTTGGTTTCTGTTCATATCTCCTTCTTCTGATAGTTGGATCTCACAGGCTGAGCCAGAGATCATGCTCTGATACCACTGTAATATTCCAAATTCGTATCATCTCATGAATCATGCATGAAAAACGCATTTCCAGCAAAAATGCAATAAAACAGTAAAATGGAATCTTGGATCCCATATATTAGTCAAGATAAATTCTAAATCCAAGATTAGAGCTGAAACAAAGCAAACTACGTGGGTTAAACAGATCTCCCACACCTAGGATTTCCAAAAAGTGCTAAAACCCCAAGACTGCAAAATGCCGGAGCAACTGCTCAAGGGACTCCGCAGTCTAAGATAGGGTTTACACATAAAATTATAGGAGAAAAATATATCTACTCATGTATTGATAAATAATACTGAAGAGTCCAAACAAGGGTTTCTTGTCCAAACACTCTGTATACAAATGTGATATTCAGAAAATTACTGAATCATCACTGCAACACTGAAGAAAATGAGTGTAAAAGGCTTAAAGATGTCTGATCTGATGTAGTTCCCTCAAGGGCTTCCTCCCATGAAAGGATGAACCTCTCAATCACAAGGAAACTCAGCAATGGAGCCACCAAACCATGCAATGAACACTGCCTCCAAAATAATGCACTTCCTAGCAGAAAAAACACTGGGAATATATGGGAAATGTGTGGTATGATACCACAAATCTGAAATAAGCTCTGGAGCTCTCCAAACAGATATCTCAAGTGAAGGAAACCTTCCTCCAATGAGAAACTAGCTCAAAAGCCGAGATTCCAATCCCTTCCACTGCTGCACCCAACAACACTACACAATCTTCGACAAAGTTGTGCTGATGAAAATGGTTGAAGCTTGGCCTGAAAACCTAATGTGGAATGATGAATGAAAACTCTCCCAATCAGGCTCCTCAAAGGAAAGAGGTGGGATTCCCGCCCAAGAACACCCAGTGCTAAACAACACTGCAGCTTTGCTAAGCAACAAAGCAGCAACAATTCTTGGCATACAAGAATAATAATCTACAACATGATCCATAATGCTGCCATCCTCTTCCCTATATAAGACATGATTTTTCTTGCCCTTGGCCCCACTCAATTAAGTTACTTCTAACCCAAGTTACATCTCCCTCCAAAATTGTGTTATTCATCCTAGGATTCCTCCTCCACTAAAACTGCATTGTTGACTTAGTCAAAGCAGCTTGAATTTAACCTTGTTTACACATGGAGGTGTCTTATTGAACTAGAAAGAGTGTCCCCTTCCACATTTGGAGTATTTTATTCCTCCTTAGGAGACTTATGGGCTTTTCTTCCCATTTATTCACTGACTATAACTGCTGCTAACTCTAATGTTCCATTTAGCTTGGAGGCTAAAATTTTGGAACATTAAAATTAATCAGTGAGGAACATCACATAATTTTTATATAACCATGCATATGATCTTAGCCTAATGAGGAAATTGAAAAGAAAAAGGAATTGGTGAATCCTACCTTCACATCTTCTTCCATCACCGGAATTTCTCTTCAATCTATCCTCAGTTGTATATTGGAGATAAAAATGATGTTTAGTTCAGATGAGTAGTATGATAGTATATCTAGCGATAAATAGGAAGGGAAAGATATTACTAAATTAGTGTACTGTAGGGAAGAAGTAGAGGTTTGAAAAGTTAGAGAACGTTTGGTAAAGATTTTTTACCTAGTCGATCGTGATTAATACACAATAGGCTACCGATATGAGGCAATGGTTAGTGCAAAAGAAGTTACCCATCCTTCATATGAGGTATAGGGTAAGTTGGAGCATGAAAACATATAACAATCTGGGATTTAATTGATCAATAATGCATCTAAACCATCATCCCATTGATCAATCGAGTTGTACCTTAACTGAGACCATGATTTTAGTTTCTATGGAAACACTACGAAAGAACTGCTTCCACCTTCGAAGGATCATGCCTAATCCAGTTGACTATTCAACCATAACAAGAAACATGGAGATGTATAAATTGGGCACTAATTTATTTGTCTTTGAAATGGGAGTACAGGGAAGAAAAACTAATTTGTTTTCTTTCTTTCATATTTTCTACTAGAAAAAAATGTAATATAAGTCATTTCTTATTTGCTTATTTTCTGTAGATATGTGGTGGGAAAATTATGTTGGAAAAGCACCAAATTTATAGAGATTTTCCATATCAGTGCCTAGCCAGACTTGTGCTTAAAGTCACACTCACAAATTGGAGTGTGTTTAAAAAAATAGACAAAGGTGCAACAGGTTAAAATATATGTGTCTTAATAATACAGTCTACATCTAATACAATCCTTGATTATGGCTGAAGAAAATTGAGAGAACACTTGATATGGAGACCATTTCCTTATAGAAAATATTGACATAGGGTACAAGTGGTTGGTGGTGGCATAGCCATGATATGGAGAAGTCATCTAAATTGTTAGATGAAGATGAGCAGGATCAGGTGATAGGTTGCATAGGAAAATGTCCTACAACAAACAGAAAAGGAGAATGAGGAAAGTCAGGTGCTAGCCTTTGTACCTATATAGACTAAGATACCAATTAGTAAGCATTCAACTGTTAGTGTAGGACCTTCCTCTACTAGAGGATGACATGTTACCTTTTCCCATAAAAAATAGATTCCAGAGGTAATTCTCCTCCACCCATCAACCAATGAGGGACTCCAAAGACGAAAATCCCCAAACCTCACTTATTTTAAGGATTCTAGGGATTATTTTAGGGATATTGGGAATCCAAAGTAGCTAATTTTGAGCATTAAACAAGTAAAATATCCCAAGGCAGCCATAGGACTCCGCCCTTTAACTATGAGGGACTCCAAAGATGGAGATCTCCTCCCTTATTCAATTCAAACAAGCATGCAAATCACCTCTTATTTGCAAGTAAAACAGAAATGTGAGCAATAAATATAAATATTCCTTTGTATACAGACTCTAGAGACCAGATAAGGGATAATAACAAGAAATTTTTCTTAGACAATCACCAATGGGATAATCAAGTTTCTCTGTAGCAACTCTTCAGTAAAATAATTATACCTTCATTCCATCCTTGCATTTTCTAGTTGGGGCACCAAAAAGAAGAAGCATGGATTTTTTGACATCCTCGTGTCCAAATATTTCTGGAGCTGAAGAACATGCTGATGCAAGCTTGTTATAGATGTCACCATCCTTAGCAAGAAGTTCTATTTGTTCTTGTTCATCACCTTGTAAAATGTACCTATAGCTATTTGAAATTAATGATTAAAATAAGAAATATAGAGAAAACATGGATCAAATAAAAACTTCACCAAATGGCACATTTTAAAAAACTGCATATGCTAGACATGTGCAACCAAAGAAAAATTGATAATCTACCTACACTAGATGTGGAACTTTACATATCTATATAACGCATACCTAAAGGTATATTAACTTTGAAGACTGGCTTTTGGTGGAAGGACCCATCATATTGGTAAACCCACTTATTAAACAAATACATGCATGATGTGGCCTGAATGTATTGATGACTAATGTCATGTTGCACCAGAGTTGATATCCATCTATTTTTACCACCATCATCAAAGTAATGCTTGTTAAGAAGTGAAGCAACAAATTGACCCACAATAAGTGACAAAACACTGAATATTACAAGTGCCCAATGGGTCTTCCTTTTTCCTGCAAATATATTTCTATTGGGGCCTCTTCCTCGATCTGCATCCCTGTTCAAACTAGGGCCTGAAGTTCCAATCTCTCAAGTTCAGTCAAATTATATTACAAGAGCTTGAAAATAGACAGTTCAATCAAATATAAAATTAATCTGAAATATTTAACAGACAAACCTTTTTGTATTGCATCCCTGATCAAACTAGAGCCTGAAGTTCCAATCTCTGTAAGTCAGTCAAATTATATTACAACAAATTGCAGATATGCATTTTAGTCAAATATAAAATTAATCTGAAAAATTTAACAAACATACCTTCTTGTACTCTGTTGTGGCTTTCTGGAATACCACCCATCTAAATATCACCCATTAGAAAAGAATTACCAGTGTGCATCAAGAAAATTACTTAGCTTGTGGATGTATTACCAATAATTACTAGGCTTGTGGATGTATCACCAAGAAAAAGTATACAACACCTCATGAGTTGTTATCTTTAAAGGAAACTAGGAACCGGGGCTAAACGAATTGCAGTAGTGATAATGGGGCAAGATAGGTAGACTTTGATAGCTTTCAGGGCTTTGTCATTGTAGTGTAGGATGAGAAATGGAATTAGAATGAGCATTTAGATAATGAATTCATTCAATAAGAAGAAATTAACACAACATAATTTCCCTTAAAAAACACAACATAAATTGATTTATGAATTTTGTTTATAACTCTTTAGAAAAATCAGTGAAAGAATAAGATATGAAATGGAATTGAGAAGGCATTCGATGAAATGAAACACGAAGGAGATACAATGCTATAAATCCATACCACATGAATCCAAAAATTCTTACTGCAACTACCTCTGTATTATCAAAAAAACCTCCAAGTACAATAGCTCTCCTCTGATATATCCAATATCCAACCCCCCTCTATTACAAAAAAAATTATTTTTTATAGGCCAAATTACAAAGGCCTAATTTTCCAAAACAATAAATGTATTTTTGCAAAAATGAAATAAAAATGATATCAAGGTGGGTCTTTATCCTGCACTATCTATATAAATTATTTGTATCAGGTGTAAAGGATCATTGTGTTTTGAATTATCACTTATGGAATGCTACTGAAAATGAAATTGATATCCTGCAGGAAAGTCCAGAGGGTCCGGGTTCATCGTAGCCATGAACAGTACCACTAGAACACATTCATCCTACCTTTGGACTTTGATCCAGTTATGTGACCTAAGAGAAAACACTAATTTAAAAATAACAGGAACAAAGCAAAGCACACTTTATAATCATTTGAAATTGGACATAATTCTGTAATCAATAGAGGTTCCATGTCTGAAAGAAGCAATCAGAACCTCTGCTCATCTTCAACATTGCGTACACTTGAGGTTTTTTCATGTTTGTGTGCTTTCAGGATGTAACAGAGAGAGCTACATCTACCCCCCCTTTTCTTTTCTTCACAGAGATCGTGTAACATTTTCCTCAAGCTTGGTACCATGTCCTGATTTGGGAAAAGCTCACAAGTGTATGACCATATCCTGCTAAATTTATGCCCAAAAATGACTCATGAGTATACAATATCACAAATATACACTGTAGCCAAGCCAACATACATGCCAATAACTAAGTAGCGGAACAACACCCAAGCATCAATCAGAGAATCATTACTTTTTGAGGGGGATTTTTCATGATATCTAAATCAGGTGGATTGAAACCTAGAGCTATTGTAGGTGGCCCATCAAATACATATATATCAATATAGGCAAAAATAGTAATGCAAAATGCCATTTCAAACTTCACCCTATCAAATTATTGTCAATCCAAAAGTTGCAAAAAATCAGATACCATTCACCTTAAAATACTCCTTGTATCAGATGCACAAATTGCAAGGCCCATCGAACACATATATATCAATATAGGAAAAAATAATAAATCAAAGTGACATCACCCTTCCAATATTCTAGAAGCACATATCTCAATAAAGTTGAAAACAATTTGAAAACCAACTACCATCACCTATCCAAAAACCTTTACATATAGTAATTAATGTTAATTTTGTTTAGTGAAAGGAAATGCCCAAAAGATGATTAAGGACTCAATTGTCAATAATAACCAAGTGAAATTTAACTATTGTAGACCTCATGCATATGGCCAAAATATAAATACTTGCAAAAAGACTTTGATGGCACATTTGAGCTACAAACTCTGATTTATATGTCCAATTTGAAAAATGGGAAATCCAACTACCACAAAAACATTCAAAATAAAATGCACTTCATGTGTTAACCATTGTTCTGTTGTAAATTTGTTTACTTGAGTGAACATAAACCATCTTGATTGAATCTCGTGCCATTAGATCCTTGATATCCTTTCTAGCGAGCGAACCATTAATCTAAAAATTCAAGGAAAACATTAACATTAGTGAGAAGAACCGCATACTTTTCTTCAAAACATATTCATAAAAAAAGAACCATCTCTTCTTGCTTTTCATGATTAAATGGACCAACTTCAGAAGAACCAAAGTAGAAGGCATCCAACATAAGTGTTGAGGTAAGGGATGCCCTTATATTCAAATTGTATATATGTGTTGAAGTAAGGGGTATATATAATTATATAGATATGTAATTATATTGTTATTATGGAAGAAATACCAAATTAATGTTTGAATGAAACACAACTACAAAAAGATGAATGGCTAGTGAAAGAAACTTACGCCAAAAAGTAGGTAGCAAAAAAAGGCTGAGTTATCTCGAACATTCACCATTTGAAGTATTCACTAGACCTAAAGCCAAAAAGTACAAAATTAACATCAGATTCATACAAACAAATCAACAAAAATATAACCAAAAACTATTTATAAATAATCCAACATATGGAAATACATAACGAAAGTGAAAGTAGAATGTTTTGAAAATTAACCTTGTTCAAAATTTTCACAAAATCTGAAAAAACTTTGTAATCACTTTGTTCTAATTTGTATGTATCATTCTTAGCATTGTACGATAATTTTGCGATTTCTATAACAGATTCAAGTTGTACAAAAGCATGATTAGTTAAATCATACTTATACATGAACTGTCCATTTATTCTATTATACCAACATAATTGAAGCTCCATGCCTTCTAATCTATCCAAAAGGTCGATGTCATTATGGTAATCAAACACCCTATTATCATCCTTCTTCCTTATTCTTTGAACCCTTCCAATGTACCACATTCCACAAGAAACACCTTGTTTTTTACTTCGAGGAACACATTTTCTTGCAGTACGTTTAGTCAGGGGAATTGAGTTGTTTTCAAACAACACCCCACAATATGATCCAATTCCAAAGCCAATTGAAACACCCTTTTGAAGATTCTTCCCATATTGCCTAAAGTAGACCCCATTTCTCACTTTTGTCAACCTATCTTTGGATAATTTTGGATTTCCATTCAACTGAATAACCAAACATGCTTTGAACATATCCTTACCATCAAGATTCACCACTGGTTTTATAGTTTTTCTTACATTTTCATTAGTGGAATCTAAAATTTCATCCAACTCATGTCTCCACTCACTTTCCATTATTTTCAATTCACTTTCATTGTGTACCAATGAAGATGAATATTGAAATATAGAGTTGGAACATATTGGTGGAGAATCATCAACTACTTCATCCACACTTTGGAATATTGGATAATCTTTATCCTTTGTCGATGGTTTAACCCACCAAGAACATTGAGTGTAATTTTCTGGTTTCATTCCAAGAGTTGATAAAATGTCTTGTGCATCCTTCAATCCATTCTTAAGGGCTTATAAAATTTTAGCTTCTATGTATATTGAATCATATTGCGACAATATGTCAATGTTTTGTATTGTTTCTTGGTGCAATTTATTCCAAATGTTTTTTTTCTTCTTATGGGATTTATTAAAATGAAGCTCTTGGGAATTTGATTCTTCTTCAACAACTCTATTAAGGGTTCCAGCAGCATGGAGCAAATAAGTGAAATCATAGGCCCTCTCCACTCCAACCATCCCACCAACCTTGCTAAAGAAGTTCTCACATACAACTGACCTAGTCAAGTGAAAAACACATGGAAAGTTAGAGTATTGATCTTGAAACAATCTCATCAACAAAACTGCAAAATGGCAAGAAATTGTCACATCTTGATATGTCTCTTTGCTGATGAAATTTATGTTGACATTAGTATGAGATTGATTTTGTACCCAACATAATCATAATGCGAAGAAATAATGAAATCGTGAAGCATTTCACATGCTTTCCCAGAGGCTCAAACTATGAGACATAAATATGTCAATGTAGTCAACAACAATCATTAGGTAAGTCTCTATAGCTAGTGTCCTCTCTAACTTTCCACTTGGTGTACTTCTCAACTCTTTCAAACACCTTTGAACATGCCTTGAAGCAATGCGTTGTGCAAAACCCCAATTTTGTTGATCCATCCTCTCTATATCTTCACACTTAAGCTTGTGATCATCCACTTTAAAAGTGTGATAAACCATTCTGGCATGGCCAAAACTTATGTACTAATTTCCTAAAACCAACTCTCATTGACCGCTAAACAAAGGATTCACTAGCTTTTTGCCATTGTGGATGTAATCTTGGTCATGCAATCCTGTTACATTGCAACCATTGTACAACCCAGTTAGCCTCCACCCCTCCCAAGGAATTTTATATCAAAGACTTGATGTTGAAGAATAATCCTTCAACATAAGTTGTATTCTTCTGCTATCCCCATTCAAGGAATGACCAACAATAGGTCCCAAATTTTTTTCTACGTGTTTATTCCACATAAATTCTACCTTTTCCCATTGTTGATAAACAAAATTTACATTGAATTTATTGCATGTTGGATGAACAACCACAACCAAATGAGGAAGTTTTTCAGGTAAAGGGTTTGCAATAATAACATGTGCATAATGTCCAACAACATTGTTTTTAAAATAATTTGTTATAATATCATAGTCTGCATCTCCCTCACCAGCTGTCACTAAGAAATGTGATTAGCATTGATGTTATTTTTTCAAACCACAAAACCCCACCAGTGTAGCACTTTTTTCTACCCACCTAACATATTTTTTCAGAATTGTTTCATCTTTAGCAAGGCATACAAGAATTGGTCCATATATACCATGTTTAGCTTTATAAGAAGCATACATTTTTCCAACTACCTCAAAAATGTGCTCATGCTCCCCTGGGATATATGTCAATGACTTTCTAACTTGCCTTAAAGTTGTAGATATTTAAGGACCATCCAGATTCAAGATAATAAAGTTATGTAATCTAGGACCTCCCCATAACTTGATCATCTCATAAAGGGATTATTTGGATGTACTATACATTCTCCTTGCTTTTTCATGAATCAAGTTATGAAATATATCCTTGACAAATTCCCAAACTGCATCTTTACCTTGTAATTTTCCTTGGTTATGTGCCTCACAAACATCCTTGCAAAACCTAAATACATCCTTCCTTTTTTCCGATTGAAACAACTTTTCCTTTAGAGATATCATTCTAATAGAGAATGTAGCAACCTTTGTCCTCTCCCACCAAAGAGCTTGCATTTTTTTATCTATGGTTAGCATTTGTAACCCTTTCAGCATTCTTTAATTCATTTTGAGTAAAATTAGTCCAATCTTCTACCTTTTCCTTTATCTCGTTCACTTCTTTTATTGGTGCACCTTGATTCACGATATAATCACATCCTGAACCAACTTACAAAATCTACATGTTAATGAATCAAAAGGGATCCCTATTTCAAAACCCCTCTGGCAATGAATATGCCTATATGTACCATCAATACGACATTAAATACCCTCATAACATAGCATGATATTGGTATGCTTCTCTATGGCCCATAATTTTCCACCCCTTTGATCATCCATTAGGACCTTTGTTTCCAATCTCTCCCCATTTCTATCAATATAAGGATACCAATACCCCCAACATTATAGTAACAAGGGAGACAATTGAGCTATAATAAGATGACAACAAAATAAAAAACAAATAAATTAGAAGTAAGATAAATAAAATAATATACAAATTCATATTTAAGTTTAGTCTAAAATATTAATTAACCACTAATTAACACACCTGAAGTAGAAGGAGTTGCACTTGTAGAACCCCTATGTAATACTAATGATGATGATGACACTAAGAATCTAGTCAAACTTTGTTGGGACTTATCATTGGTAGGCTTCTTAGGTCTCCCAACTGTGCCACTCCTCAACCCAGTCTCCTGATGTGAAGCCTCATTTGTAGTAGTAGTAGTGTACTTCTCTGATTTCATGTGTTCATTTAGATAACTGACAATATTACCACTTGTAGGTACTAAACAAAACCATTTATTGCATCGTGTACATTCGACTCTCACTTTTTTCATGTCGTTATAGTATGCAAGTGTTGCTTCCACCACCTTGAACAAATTAGGCTCATGTGTCTTGTTGAAATTATCTAGAAGTTTGATTGTTGATCAATATGAAATCGATCTCCAACCACCATTTTTTGTTGTACTTTTTTACATGAAGGAATTTCACTACCACTTGGCATTGAAAGACGTTGTTGATGGGACATTTTTTTCATATGATGGTTTTTGAAGTTGCACATTGTTCGCGCTAGAAAGGATACATCACCTGTTCCATAATAAATGCCACAAATTTTACAATGGATCTTTATTTTAGATTCTCCCTTTTCTGGATATACTTTGAGAGTAAGTTTCTCATTGACAAAATCTTCCATTAAACTTTTCACTTTTTTTTCCCAAGATACCAATACACAAGGATCAACAATTGTGGCTTCTTCCACTGACAAAGGAATATTTTCAACTCTTGGTTTTTTATGCATAGGTTCCTCCACATTCTCTTCAATGTTTTCAAAGATTGGTATTGTTTCCACTACATTTGAACCCCTTGTTTCCGCATCAAATGTGCCTAGTTTCCTCTTGATGCCTAAAAGTGTTGTATAAAATTTCCATTTATTCTCTTGCTTTGGATTTAAAGCTAATCCATCCTGGATAAAATCAAAAGGGTATTCAACAATTCCATCATCCACAATTTCATCATGGATTTCAGCAAATGTACGACCTTTTCGACCCCTGACAATGCCAATGACAGATTTCTCTTCATCGATAGTAATTTTATAATACAATTCCATCTTTTTTTTCACATAAATAAATGAAAAAGTAAGTAAAATTCCACAAACATATTGATTTATTATGAAAAAAAGAGCAAGGAAGCAAGGTATTCACTTTCAATTCAAAGCTCCAAAAAACATGAATAATTCTTACTATTGCGATGAAAAACCTTGATTCAAAATGTACTATCAATGGATTCCTCAAATGGAACTAAAACTAGAAATAAAACAAAGTACTAAAACAGATTTGAGAGTTGATTTATTGAGTCAAACATTGAAAAACTTATAAGCAATCTTAGGCCCTAAATTTGCCTCAATTTTGGCCTTATTTACATCATTTTTTTGTGTCCTAAAGAGGTCAAAACGGTGTCAAAACCAAACCATCCTAGCTTTTACTACTCGCTGGTATGAAATGGATTTTATTCAATTTATTGTTCGCTAGTATCTAGGGCTTGTGAGAGATAAATACATTTTTTTATGTTTTTGGAGCTACCAATGGGTAAGGAAAGTGCTTGATCTCTATGTTTTTGGAACTACCTTGTGGATCCACCATAGTTCTAGTTTCAAATAAAGGAAAGTTATTGCTAAAGAAATTGACATTCATCAAATATCGATTGTTCATTGATTGCAAATAAATCAGGTCCACCATTTTAAAGATTGTATATGGTGTCTAAGGTGTTGTGATGTTAACCTTTAGCAACTTACATAGTCGTTTGATCAGATGTAAATAAGTGGTTGTTTGAGAAGCTTTGCAGTCTGACACCTTTAAGAAACTATAAAAGGAATTTAGTATGAGGAATGAGTGCATGATAAAAGAATTCGGAGCAAGTTATGCATCAAAAAATAGTACACACAATTTCTAAATCCTTATCTAAATATCAAAACTCGAAAGGATTTTTCTTTTGTAAGGAAACTGAGTTTTTCATTACATAAAAGAACATAATGTACATCAGGCAGGGGGTATCAAGTTTCAACATAGTCTAATGGAAAAATATGAACTCTGTAAGGCAATCACATCTTATCCAGTTTCATACACATGTATCAGTTGCACTACGACACTTTAAACATCAGTTTTGGGTTTATGCTTGATCCAATACTACGCTGTCACTTAGGATCCCCTTGGTTCTTCATATGATCTCAATAAGGTCTGATAAGCCTGCCCATGAACACTTTTCACTTCTTTGTAGTCAATCAATTGCCATTGACCACTTTGGTCCAACTTTTTCCTTCACTCTCTACCTTGGATGCTCTAGATTATGTTGTATTGCATGAATGGGCAATCCCTGTCACTACCACATGTAACGTAATTATGACTAGTGGTAGTATAAACATCATTAAGTATTTCACAATCTGCAATAATAGTGGTGTCCATATCTTTCCTTGCAAAGCACTCTTGAGTTTGGTTCCCACTTCTGATCTAGTTTTTATACGGGTTTAGCTACTATCATTAATCAGCTCTACATCCTTGATGTTGGGTATACTGTTGAATTCTTTTTGGGTAAATTTTACTTTAATTATGATCAAGGGTAAGTTTTCTCTCTCCTTTAATTAACAATAATATTCATATTAATCATGCAACAATATTTTGTAAGGGTCAAATCTTAGTTGTGTTGATAGGAATATGCTAATATCCAATCCATTAGCTATTTTAAATGTCTTTTATATGCATTCACTTTTTCAGAGTTACTTGGTATTTCTAATGATGCGTATTTGTGTTTTATATACTCTTTGTACACTTGTTCGATGACGATTGAAGCGAACAAAGTTCCTTCTCAAGTTAAATACTCTAGAACACTTGGAACACAAATATATCCATGAGGATACAAATATTATATTAGATAGTATGATGAATGAGATGAGATAGATGATTGAATGTTACAAGTGAGGCCTGCTTATATAACTACACAGGTGCCTCTTCACGAAAGGTCATGTCTTATCAGACGTGGCCTTTCAACCTAATTACTAATTAACTAATTTAATCACTAATTAACTATTTTATTCATTACATTGCCTTCCCCTCAAAAAGCTTTGTCCTCAAAGCTTGTCTACATAAGGCCTCGATTTATTTTCCTACTACGAACATATTCTCATCTTGGGGCAGTCATCCTTGTCGATACAAGTTGATATGATCCTTAAAGTGACAAACAAAATTGTCGCACTGAGGATTGATCGGACCATCCTAAATCAATCTTCTGTGGAACCTTACGATGACTGGAAACTTGTGATGATTCGTTAGTATTCGTCGGAATATTAGCTTGTTTTTGTTTTGAATACATAGCTTGGTTGAGCTGTCTGCTCCCGTGATTTGGATGTCGATAGGGAAATTTTTTGGTTTGACTTTGCTTTTCTTTTACCGAGGATGTTATTAAGTGACAGGACCTTCACTTAGCATGTTCTTCGTTTGAACTGCAACATCGACGTTTGTTACTTCTGCAACTTGCTTGTCATCCTCTTCAGTTGAGACATTTATTGGATCAACGTTCAATTTTTATTCAACTTGAACTTCTGTATTTGAAGATTTCAATGCTTCATTTTCGACAAGTTGTTGCACCTTGTTTTCCAACGACTTCTTGTCTTTCTTCAGTTTATTAATTTGCGCTAGCAATTTTTGGTTGTGGTCCTTAAGGCAAGCAACTTATTCATTCTTGTTAGTGGTGATTTTGTTAACTTCTCTTTGAAAATATTGTATTTCTTTTTTACTTTCTGGAAGAACTACTCTTGTGATATCTAATATGTCTTCCAGTGTTAGTGAGTTTGGCTTCACCGTGAGATCTTGTAACGTTATTTTTTTCTTTTTGTAAGAAAATGTCAAAAAAAAAAATTCGTATTAAGGATGAATGACCCTAGTGAGTCCATCCAGAGCGAACCCAAAATTATGTCACTATCATTACAAAATAAAGTTTTAATGGTAAAATGCGAGACAAAGGAATACTCGCCAATACTTAGGTGTAAATTCCCTATGTCATATTGTTTTTCATTTGCGTGAAATGAATTTGTTTCCATTATATTTGATTCGGGGATCACTAATTCGTTAGCACATTTAGTACTAACATAATTATTCACTTGATTAAGATCGATAGATATAAGAACTTACTTTTCCGCAATTGACCCTTTGATTCTAATTAGCACACAGACAAACATACTATAATTTTCATGAAATCTTCTTTCTTTCCTTTCCAAATTAGATTCAATTTCCTTTTCATCAATGATTGATTCCATTTTGTCTGTTGAATTGAGTTTTTAGGGTTTTTAAGGTAACCCTTCCTAACTTTCTCTTCTTCTTTTTAATGAAGTTATTATTCCTTCAATTTTTTTTTTTTTTAAATAATTTAATTATATATATATATATATATATATATATATATATATTCTTTTAACAATTGATTTTTTTTAACTTGTTTTTTTGTTGAAAGGTTACAACCCTAGTGAAACATGGCTATTCACATATATTCACCGATAAAATATATGTTCACTTATGTGTATTTGACTCGGTTAATGTTCTCCACATAAAAGTAAACTTACCATTCACACATATATTTTTTATTCCTTTACTTATTATTTTACCTTGCAAATACCATGGGCAATTACCATGGGCTTCCAAAACCACGAGCTTGTAAACCACTGAAAGAATAATCAAAATAACCTTACCTACTCTTCCTTGTTTCTTTTTCCTTTTTAATTTTAAATTGTCTTGGTATGTACGTATATGTACTTCTTTATATATATCTCTTTTTTTCTTTTTATTTCTTTGTTTTTTTGTTTTTTTTTTACTTATATATATATATATTTATCTTTCTTCTTCTTTTTAAACCTTTTTTTTGTTTTCCTCTTCTTTTAATTTTAGTGACCAAAGGCCTCTGATGAAATCAACGATGGATAAACTCCAGATTGTAGCAAAATGCTTCGACTATGACAGAGACAACGTTGATGAATTTCAATGGCCAAGGGCCTGGATCAAGGAGCGCAGCTCTGTGTAGCAATGAGCGGCCAGAAGATCGATTGCTCTGATACCAAATGAAGCAAACAAAGTTCCTTCTCAAGTTAAATACTCCAGAACACTTGGAATACAAATATATCCATGAGGATACAAATATTATATTAGATAGTATGATGAATGAGATGAGATAGATGATTGAATGTTACAAGTGAGTCCTGCTTATATACCTACGCAGGTGCCTCTTCACGAAAGGTCATGTCTTATCAGACATGGCCTTTCAACCTAATTACTAATTAACTAGTTTAATCACTAATTAAATATTTTATTCATTACAACGATCTTAGGGAAACAAAATATGAGGTTCTTCTTGCATCTTTAGGAGGAGAAATGTGAGTTTTTATGTTGTGTCTATTATAAATATTGATGTTTGTTTGAAGGTCAATTAATACTGGGGAAAAATCTGCACAGTATTGTGTTTTTTTCTTATAAAAGGAAAGTTGTTTGATTGTTTTTATCATTTGGCCTAGTTTACGCAACCGATGGCAAGGGCCTTATATCACCAGCAAAGGATAGAAAGGATGAGAAAAAACTAAACCTATCAAGGAATTTTCCTCATGGAGTCCAAGATAAGTACCAAAGTAAACTTGTCAGAACACCTGGACTTGCTGGCTTGTTGGAGACAATGTGAATACAGATGGAGGCAAGCTGCTATTCATTTGTTTCTCCCACTTACTTTCATGTGCCTTTGGTTTGAATAGTGAAGTTTTTCTATGTCCAAAAAAAAATTCTTCGAAAATGGTATGATTTACTGATGGCACACAAGGAAGAGTTGGGGAAGCTTATGACATTATAAAATGACAAGATTATAAAAGAAGGTTTGGGAGAGCCTGTAGGTGTTGTTGGTGCCATTACTCCATGGAAATTCCCACTTGCCAAGATCACATGCAAGGTATGTTGAATAAATTGTGAAACTATTTAATTGCCTGAAAACCTCATATGAATGAATACATACAATGGAATTTTGGTTTAATCAGACCATTTTTTATTTCTAATATCATACTAAATCTTGAAGAAATTGTGAAAGTATTTAATTCTTTGAAGACATTATATCAATAAAGACATACATTTGAATTTTGGTTCAATTGGGAGCATGTTGATAGAACATTAAATGACATTTATGCCTGTTAAGAGTCACTCACAGCGAATTACTTATTACCTTCTTCATGAGCTCGATGTTGTAGAGTGCATTGCCATGCCAGGTGTTCAAAAACAGACTACGTTGGTTTCACATTTTTTGGAAAGCTAGCTTTTGTCTCATAGTGAGGACCATTCTATGTTGTGTGTCATAATGTATGTTATTGCTATATTATAGGAGAGTGCTGTGTTTTTTGTTAGTCAAACCATTATTATTAGAACTTAGTGCCAAGGTGAGTTTTTTAATTTCTTTTGTTGGCTTGACTCACGGGGATTTCGAACTTTGAATCTCACTTTTTACATTATACTTAATATCATGGCGATCACCAATTGAGTTGCCCCCAATGAGCAGTGCCAAGGTGAGTTATTAGGTATGTAACTCACTTTTTTTAAGTATGTCTTATATTTACATAAAAATATTTAAGAAAACAAATCAAGGAGTGGACGGGTATATAAGACAGTGGATTTATTTTCTTCCATAAGACTATTAAGGCAGAAATAAAGTCTGAATAGGAAATTGCATCTAATTCTTTGATCAATAAAGCACCCTTGGACAACAATTTGTGATGTATGTCTAACACCACATGGTACTGAAAGTAGACAAAGAACTTTCCTTGTCTTCAAAATCAAACCTGCACCTAATCTTCTGAAGGGTAAATACTAAATAGAGCAGAGAATCTCAAGCACTACTAGATCCCAATGAAGGAGGATCAAACTAGACAGCTACAATCACCAAATAAGGTGGCGTGCCAATGAATCCACCGCTAAAGAAGTAAATATTGGTCCTGAATGTGCTTCCAACAACTCCTAGTGAACTGGAAGTTCCACAAGATATGCTTTAATATTTTGGGATGGTGGAAAATATGGAAAAGATCATCATTAAGTCTGCTCTCGACGAATTTGGCCTTGGAGGGAATCCTCTAATAAGTGAAAGCCATGCAAAGACCCACAACCTATATGAAAGCCATATGGACCATATATTGTCTAATCTACACACTCACCTATATTTTGGATGGACTGAAACCCATCTTGCATTGAGAATAAGGGTTGATGGATGCCACTGATGCAAAAAATGATATATCTTCCATAAATTATATTGCTGCAGAGACCAACTGAAACTAATCAAACCTGCACCTAATCTTCCAAAGGGTAAATACTAAATAGAGCATAGAATATCAAGCAGTGCCAAATCCCAACGAGGATCAAATTGAACAACTACAATCACCAAATAAGTCAGCATGCCAATGAATCCATCCCTGAAGGAGAAGTAAATATTGGTCCTGAATGTGCTTCAAACAAAGGCCCTGGGTCTCATACAAAATTAAATTAAATTTTTAAAAAATAATGCAAAACATGATAGTTATTTAAATTTTAGATCTTGTATATATTCATCACAAATAAGATAAGATGCTCAAAATCCCTTTTTTGGTACATTAGAGCGTAACAGGGACAAGCTAATAAAAATATTGTTATTGTTCACAGAATCTAGGATAACGATGACAATCTTAATGGGAGGGTGTTAGGTGCATTCTATGGCTAAAATAAATCCTGATAAAAACCATCTTGCAAAACAATGATTTTTTCCCTACTTATTAGATCAAGCCCAAAAAATAAATACAATTAATGATTTCCCACTATTTCCTTGTCAAACCCTATTCCAATTGCCCATTCACGTCAAGAAACAACCGTAAAGGGAAATAATTCTAGGATTTGAGCACACTGTCAAAATATATTATCAATTTGAAAAATCCCCATCAATTTTCACAGATAAATCAGTTAACATATACCTCAGTTAACCTAGTTTCAAACACAACATTGTTTGCTAAAATAAACCCTAGCATTGAGGCTCAGTTAACCTAGTTTCAAACACAAAATTGTTCGCTAAAATAAACCCTAGCATCGAGGCATAAAAATAGTAAGAATCTATCACATTATTCTCTACAGGTTCACCATGAATAACCTCTAGTGTTGTAGGCCCCCTTGCTGCCCTCGTGATTCCAAATGAAAATAAAGCTTAGATGAAAACATGAATGCTCTTTCCCTCTCTCACAATGTTTGTCGAATGCATGCTCTTTCTCAGTCAAATCCTCTTGCCCTCTTTTCTTGAATGGTTCAATCAGCAATGGTGCTCAAATGGTTCAGTCGGAAATGGTGCTCGAATCCACCTTAGCTCAATATTCCTCCTCCTATTACCCTTAGTTTGATATCTCAACCACTTATCCGTAATTTAGCAATTCCCTTCACCCCATCCTTTGCGAAATCTCAAATTCATCCACTGCCTATCTAAACCCTACATAGTCAGCGGCCATAGCTACTTGTTGTCTGTCTGCCTCTGATGTCTGCAATGGTGCTCGAATGGTTCAGTCGGAAATCAGACTCGAATGGAAATGGTGCTCCAATGGCAATGAAGCATCACACTCGAACACACTCTTTTTATTTTTCCATACCAGAAAAAAAGCCCATTTTTCCAAATAAATAAATAAAAAATACCCTAAAATATTTATATTCCATATGTAATAAAAAAACCCTCTAACCCTTAGTTATATGTCCAATATAATGTTTTGGGTTTTTCTAAAAAAATTACCCCAATATGAATGCACGTGATATAATATTTCTTTGTTAGTGATGCCCCCATGGGTTTGGTAGGGCTAGCTACCAAATCTAAATATTGGTTTGAGGTTACCTCCTTTAGTCTCCATTCTTAGCCTTGGGAAACAGAGGGAGTGATAACATTTTTGGTGCCGCTGCAGGGGAGCGATTGTAAAACTTTCCCTAGGGATACTTGTTTTAGTTCACTGAAGGTTAGACTTGTGGGTGACATGTTCTGACTTTCAAAGAAGGCTGAGTTAGTAAATTTGAGCCAAAGTGAAAATTCTCAAGAAAACTGGCTCCCAAAAGACACACTTGGTCAAATCACCCAAATCCCTCACCAATCGTTAATGACCCTGAAAATATTTTAAGAAAGTAGAAAACAAAGACTTGGAAAGTTAGAAAGGGTTTACCTCGACTTGTGAAATCAAACTCCTTTCCTACGAGGTTAATTGCTCTAGAATATTTTTTCTTCAATTTTAAATTCAAGACATCATTGTTTAGGTCTAAGACTGAATCCTTCCTTTCAGAAACTGTCTTTGACCCCATTGATTTTGAGACTTACTTGCCATTTTCTGAGTCCTATTATTTCGAGCTTCATAATGAATTCTAGTCTAATTTTCATAAACTTCAGGGTTTGGTCGATAAGTTTCAAGTAACTTCTGAAAAATATTGTTTCCCATAACAACATCAATCTTTTGCTTCACTACCTACTATCACACCTTCTCACACAGCTACAACATCATCCCTCACATTCACTCCATTATTACCTCTGCAATTACACACTTCATCAACACGTCCACAACCTCGTCCATTAGTCATGGCCATATTTTCTCTGTTGATACTACCGCCACAACTTACTGCACTACCTCAGAATTATCGTCAAAGATAGCCTCTATTTGATGGAACATCAGATGTTACTGCTCACCAACACATTGTCAAATTAGTTGATTTCATCGATCTTGAAGAGATTGACAACGAAGACGCCAAGATGTGCATATTAGCATAGAGCTTCTCAGGATAGGTTAATAAATGGTTCCACTCCATAAAATTTGGTTCCATAGCTAATTAGCAACAACTAGTTGATTTATTTATGGAAAAATGGGAGCGGAAGAAGAACCCTTTACAGATTCTAGCTGAATACAATGCCTTGAAAAGAAATCCTAATGAGTATGTGCAAGACTTCACAACTAGATTCAATATAATTTATGATTCCATTCCTTAAAATATCAATCCTCCTCCAGGCCTCGCATTACTTCATTACCTAGATGGTTTCGATCCTGATGTGGCTTACCAGTTGAGGGAAAGAAATTCATCTACCCTTAAAGAAATCCAGAGAAATGCAGTGAGTGTTGAAGTGAATCTAATTATCAAGAAGTAAAAAATCAAAACATAAAAGAGGGTAACCATCAAGGAAGAAACATCTACTTCATCAAAGGGAAAACTCAATACCTTGATCAAAACAATGGAGAAGATGATGGAAAAAATGACCATCGTGGATAGAAAAGCTGAGCCCTCAATCATAAATCCCAATTTCATGGGTCAAAATTAGCATCCTCAATACAAGATAAAGCAAACGGATCATAGGGGTCAACAACAAATTCGTAGTCCATTTCAGAAAAACTATACCGAAGGCCCCGATGAAGAAGAAGAATAGAATTCATGTGAAAATCATTTATTTGAGGAAAATCAACAACCTATTTTCCTGACTGAAGAGGATCAGTTTTTTGTAGAACGTTGTGCACAAGATGGTCAGCAATATGTTTTGACTAATGATGATATGTTATCAGTACGGGAAAAATATTACCAAAGAGGATATCAGAATTGTCTTAGGCAGTATGGCGTGAGAAATAGGAATGTGCCTATAACCTCAAGTCAGAAAAAACAGAATTTTCAAATAGATGTTCATCATAAAGATATGTCTACTTCAAATCAAACCAAAGATAACAAACCTGATGTTCCTAATCATGGGAAAGGTAATGAAGCTTCTACTAGCAATCTAAATAAAGATAAAGGAGTTCAAGATGGAGGACAGAGAAATGATATTCCACACAAAGATCAACCTGAAAAGAAATGTGCACCATCCAAAGAGGTAGAAAAACATTCTGCTCCTTTTAGTCTTGAAAATGAAATCTCAAAACTGAAAGTCTCCATTCCTTTAACTGAAATAATTATAATTACCAATATAATTTTCAAGTAGCCAAGTTGCTTAGGGTAGATCAAATTTCTGATATGGTCAATGTGAGTGATGATCACCCTAAACTTTTATTTGGTCATGTTGTAGATGGTGACTTAGAAGATAGTGAGGTCCTTCCTTTTTATCTTAGCAAAAAAATCCATGATTTTATCCTCCATAATTCCATGTTAGAATCTAGAGCATCTCATAAACTCATGCCTAAATCCATTATGGACAAACTAGGATTGGACATCACAAGACCCTACCTTGACCTTTACTCTTTTCATTCAGGAAGGGTTAAATGTCTCGGTCTCATTAAAGATCAAGTGGCGTCTTTAGAGAAAATTCTAGTCAAGAATGTCCTCATGGATGTTCTTGTAGCTAATATCCCTCCCAGATATGGAATGCTTCTCTCCTGGTCATGGGGAGAAAAACTTAGAGGCACCTTGTAGCTCAAATTTTCCTATGCTACTATACTAGTCTTTGGGCAACTCAGAAAACTATACCAGGAAAATAAGATGAAGTACATGATCAGTAGAAAAGAAAATAAAAAATAATCACCCCATACATGTTTTTCAAATGGATTTAGATTTTTTTATCATATTCAATGATGCTTGTTCAACATATTCAAAAATTTTGATGGAAGAAAAAGCAAAATATTCAGAATTTTCAAATTTTGTTTTAAAAATTTTAAGTGCAGAAAAAAAATAAAAGATGCCAAGCGGCTTGGAGCCAAGTGCATCAACCAAAAAAAGAGATGAAACAGTGAAATAAACATAACCTATTGGTACAACATACCCTTCTCAAGCAGTTAGTCAAGATCAGTGATCCAAATTACAACTTCCCGATGAAGAAAGTGGTTTGTGGACCATGGATTTTGATGGAGCCTTAGGTAAGGAAGGAGCTAGAATTGGAGTGTGGATTCACAACCCTATGAATAATTCATCTAAATTTCCTCCTAATGTTTGAATGTATTCTTACAAATTGGCATTTGATTTTTCAAAAAATGAAGCAGAATATGAGGCTTTGATAGCCGATCTGAAAATTATTAAGAAATTAGGTGCCAAGAAAACTTCTGTGTATGGCGACTCCAAATTGGTAATAAAGAAAGTCAAAAGGTAATACTAGGCCAAGTGTCCTAGAATGCAAGCTTACCTCAATATAGTGTTAGACATCCTAAGGACTTTCACTGAATATTCTTTGTCATTGATTCCAAATAATAGCAATATCATTGCTGATTCTCTTGCCACTTAAGCCAACATGTTCAAAATTCCAGTGTATCCCAACAAGAAATATGAAATTAACATCAAAAATCACCCTGCCATTCCATATAATATTCATTATTGGAAATTTTTTCAATATGACAAGAAAATCAACAACTTCTTGCAGACAGAAGACGAGTTTGTGAGTTCACAAATAGATGACTAGTTTTATGAAGATGATCAAGAAATGCATGAAACAAAAATGAAGGTACTGTAGTTGAATAAATCTATTCCAAGAGGTATTGTACCTTTGGAGGATATTTTTGTTCAAGATGTTGTTGCACGGAGACCAAAAATGTTGCCAACAGAAGTAGGAGTGGAAGACCTCAATCTTGGCATTCCTGAAAAGCCCAAAATGGTCAAGATTTCAAAATCCTTGAGCTCAGAAATGAAAGGTAAATATGCAACACTCATGTATTAGTTTTCTGATGTTTTTGCATGGGATTATTCTGATTTGAAAGTGTATGATAAGAGTATAATTCAACACACCATTACTTTAAAGCCTGATCAGAAGTCTTTCCACCAGAAACTAAGGAGAATGAATACCAAGTTGTTGCCCTCTATTAAAAAAGAAGTGAACATGTTGTATATTGCTGGTATTATAGTTCCTCTTCGTTTTTCAAATTGGATGTAAAACTTAGTGCTAGTAAGAAAGAAGACCAGTGAGATCCGTTTGTGTATAGATTTCTGTAATCTGAAAAAATTATCGTTGAAAGAAAAATACCCACTTCCAAAGATGGATCATATTATGCAAAGGGCAGTTGGTTATTCCATAATTTCATTGTTGGATCGATATTATGGGAATAATTAGATTTTAGTTCATCCGGGTAATGAAGAGAAGACAACCTTTACAACACCTTGAGGTACTTTTATGTATGCTAAAATTCCCTTTGGATTGAAGAATGTAGAAGCAAATTTTTAACGAGTGATGGATATCGCCTTTTCCAATGAAAAAGATGTCTTTTTGGTCATTTATATTGATGACATTGCACTTTTTTCCAAGACCAATCAAGAGCATTTGCAGCATTTGAAGTCATTTTTCCAGAAGTGCAGAAAATTTGGCATATCGTTGAATCCAAAGAAGAGTTTGTTTACTATTGGAGAAGGGAAATTTATTGGTCATATCATATCTAAAGACAACATCCAAATAGATCCTTCAAGGATTGGAGCAATTCCGAATTTGGAATATCCTAGAAGCAAGAAGGAAATCCAATCATTCAATGGTAAAATCAATTTCTTGAGAAGGTTTATTCCTAACCTTGCTGAACATTTAAGAAAAATTACTAATATGCTGAAGAAATACAATGAGGTGAAGTAGTCCGATGAGGCAAAGAAATATTTCAATCAAGTTAAGTTTTCATTGTCTCATGCTCATATTCTTACCAGCCCGGATTATACACTTGATTTAATTATTTTCTCCTTTGATTCTGAACATACTCTAGCTAATGTCCTTATGCAAAAGAAAGATCAGAAAATAGAACAACCCATTTCCTTATTCAGTAGAACCATAAGATACGCAACCTTGAAGTACAATATCATCGAAAACATGCCTTGGTGCTAGTTAAAGCATTGAATGACTTTTGAGTCTATATTTTTCACTCTCATGTTCTTGCATATGTCCCAAACAGTGTTGTCAAAGATGTGCTAACATAGAATGATCCTGAAGGTCGACGTGGCAAGTGGATAGTTTCCATGCTGGAGTATGACTTAGAAATAAAACCTACAAAACTAATCAAAGGACAAGGCTTGGATAAGCTCATGGCAGACTCAAATTTACATGCCTTGGACATCAATTTCATTGTTGCAATATCAGAGGAGCAAGAGGTTGATTCATTACCTCAGGTATCTGAAATTTTTACTTCATCGCCATGGTATGCTGATATTGTTCATGTGCTGCAACATTTGAATCCTCCTCTCGGCTTGCCCAACAATAATGGTAGATCTCTGAAGTTGAAGCCTCTTAAGTATTGCATTCTTAACAAAAATTTTTATTGGAAAGATCTGGGCAGAGTTTTAATGAACTGTTTGGTAGAAGGTGAAGTTGAAAAAGTGATAAATGACTTTCATAAAGGTGATTGTGGTGGTCATATTTTCTTGAAGACTACAACAAACAAGATATTGAGAGCTATATTTTACTGTCCAATTTTGTTTTCCGATGTTTATAAAATGGTGATGAGTTGTCACGAATGTCAAATTTTGCAGTGAAAGAGAAAGGTCTTACCGCTTCCCTTGAAACCAATTGCAGTTCAGGCACCCTTTTAGAAATGGAGGCTTGATTTCATTAGCAAGATTCACCCTCCATCATTAGCTCAACATAAGTGGATACTCACTACCAGTGATTACTTCACAAATTGGATTGAGACCATCCCCACAAGGCAAGCTACGTACATCGTCATTATTTAGTTTTTGATAGAAATATTCTTTCTCATTTTGGCTTCCCACATAAATTTACCACTGACAATGCAGTCGTCTTTAAGTCCAAAATGATGATAGACTTTTGTGATAAATATCACATAATACTCGATCATTCTAAAACATATTATCCTCAAGGAAACAAGTTGGTTGAATCTTCAAACAAATAATTAGTGAACATAATCAAGAAATTGTTGCAAGAGAACAAAATAAATCGGCACAAAAAGCTCATAAATACTCTATGGGCGAAAAAAGTTAGCACAAATAGATCAATCAACATGTCACCCTTTCAACCAATTTATAGTGTAGACACACTTTTTCCTACTTCCTTAGGAGTGTCGGTGATGAAATTTATGCAAGAGATCGACAGTGAGCCAAATGACATCCAACCAAAAATCAGTCAAATGATTCATTTACAACAGTCAAGATAAGAAGATTGAAATCACACTTCAAAACTTCCGGATAAAATCAAGAAGATCTATGACAAGAAAACAATTGATGATTTCAAATTAGAAGATGTTGTTCTTCGATGGGATGCCCGAAATGAAGACAAAGGCAAGCACGGTAAGTTTGATAAACTATGGAAAGGTCCATACAAGATTACACCATTAAGGGGAAATAAGGAATTTTTGTTAGAAGATCTTGATGGGCAGGAAATTCTGGGAGGACCGGTGAATGGTAGCTTCCTCAAAAATTACCTTACCTGATCTTGAAGAAAAAGGTTCACTTTCATTGTAAATATCATTTTATTTTCTGTCAAGAATAAGGAAGTTGTTGCAGAAGTTTGAAGCCTGAGGAGAATGCCATGAGGCTTCTATGATTGACCGATGTTTTTCTTTTAAAAAGTTAAAAAATTCAAGTCATATTTTGAGTCAAAGTCATTTTATTTTTTAGTTAGTCATTTAAGTTTGTTGAAGTAATTTCAATTTCTATTTTTGACTCCATTTCCCAATGGATGAGGCTACCTGATCTATGGTGTTCTTGACACCTCCTTAAGGAGCTTCCATCCCCAGCTGGAGCCAATGTTAGTGTCTAAATATTCAGTGATCAAATACACTCTTTCAGGTTTACTTGGTAGTGGTCCTTGGTCAAAATTTCATGTTTTCAAACAAATTCTCAAACAAACTTTTGTTCACTGAATGTTGTCTAGGTCTGAATGCTACTCCCTTTGAACTGGGTTTTCATGATCAACTTAATCTTGTAGGAACTTCATCATAGGAAGAGCTAATTACAAAGGAATTACAACATCTGTACCACATACAAGCTGAAATGGAGACATTCCAATAGATTTTTTACCACTTACTCTATTTTCCCACAGAGCATGTATCAGCCGAGTGTCCCAATTCCTCTTATTTTCAGGCAACATTTTCTTAATAATCCTAACCAAAATTTTATTGGATGAATATTCCAATCCATTACCTTGAGGGTAATAAGGCATGGAATGAGTCAATTCAATCCCATATTGTTGACAGAAGTTGTACATCTTAGCAGACTTAAACGCCATTGCATTATCAATTACTAATTTCTGTGGACAACCAAATCTTGACATAATATTTTCCAACAAAAATATAATAATTACCTTATCAATAGCATTTATGTTTGGTACATATTCAATCCATTTAGTGAAATAGTCTGTAGTTGTAGAATCCATCTATGTTGTCCTGATGAAGGTGGATGAATTTCACTGATGAAGTCTAGCCCCCACTGCTAGAAAGCAACATTTGCTGAAATAGGAATTAGAGGTAATGGTATCAATTTTTGTTTACCAAAAAATTTCTAACATTTGACACAGCTTCTAACTTTGGCATAGACATCAGAGAAAAGAGTTGGCCAATAATAACCAACTCTTAAGATTTTTTTTGCAGTAGCTCTCCAATATAAATGCCCTCCACACACTCATGCATGTATCTCTGCCATAATCTCCTGAGATTCTGCTTCATCTACACATCTTAACAAGAATCCAACAAGATATTTCCAGTAAAGATGGTCTTCCAAAATGCAATACTGCACAGCTCTCAATTTAAAAGCTCTCTTTTAGACTTCTCCATTTCAGGTGGAAAATTGAAATTTAACAAGAAGTAAACTATATCCCTGTACTAATCTGAATTAAATATTTCAGGATAATTAGCACACCTTCTCCATATTCTTCTTTAGTTTCCTCCACATTCAGATTTAAAGCTTTGAAGTTAGATTCATCCATCAAGCGAGACAAGCCTTGACCCTTTATCAGTTTAGTTGGTTTGATTTCAACATCAAATTCCAAAATCTTGGTCAGTCATCGTCCTCTCCTTCCATCTGTATCTAGCTGTAGCAACACATCTTTAACAGTGTGATCAGGCACAAAAGCAATTATTTTTTAATGCAGCATATAAACTCGAAAAGACTTCAAAGCCTTAACTAGTGCATATGCTTGTTTTTCAGTCAAGTTGTACTTCCATTCAACATCCCTTAAAGCACGACTGAAAAATGAAATTGGCTGCTCCAAACCCTCCTTGTTCTTCCATAGTAAGACAACTACTATTGGTTCTTCTGAAGCATATGAATAAACCAGAAAATCCTTTTCAAAGTTAGGACTAATCAAAACTGGTTCTGCTGTCAAAGTGGACTTAATTGCTGAAAAAGAATCTTTAGCTTCATCTCGCCACTTAAATTTTGCATCTTTTTTCAGCAAAACATTTATATGTTTCATCATCTCTGCAAAGTTAGGAACAAAACGCCTCAGAAAATTGATTTTCCCTAAAAATGACTGCAATTCCTTCTTATTTCTTGGCAAACCAATATTTTGAATAGCGTCTACTCTTCCCAGATCAATACAGATGTTGCTTTATGTTACAATATGCCCCAATAACGTACCTTATTGGACAACAAAGACGACTTTTTGGGGTTTAAGGACAAGCCAAAATTTCTGCATTTGTCAAAAACTTGCTTCAGATGTTTCAAGTGGTCTTCATCAGATTTTGAATATACTGTGATGTCATCCAATAAATGACCACAAATCTGTCATTTTCTCCCTCAAAGGAAATATCCATTTCCCTTTGAAAGTTTTCACCTGTGTTCATCAAACCAAATGGCATTTTGTTGTACATGAATGTGCCCCAGGCTGTGGTAAATGTTGTATTTTCTCTGTCTTTCCTATCAAATGAAATCTGATTATAGCCTGAAAAGCCATCAATCATTGATAATTTTTTTGGATCCTACAACCTTCTACAAGATATAATCCATCTTGGGAAGTGGATAGTTATCTTTCAAGGAGCACCGGTTCAGGTTGCAAAAATCAACACAAACCTTATTTCTTCATTCTTTTTCTAGACTAGCACTATATTAGCTACCTAGTTAGAAAATATCAAAGGAAGAACAATTTTTGCTTCCCATAATTTTTTGATTTCTTTCTCAATGATTGGAAGCAGCATGGGATTGATGTGTCTAATTTTTTGTGCTAGAGGCTTTGCATTTGTTTTAAAAGGGATATTGTGCTCCATTATGCTCTTATCATAAGTTTTCAACTCACTATAAGATCATGCAAAAATATCAACAAATTCCGTCATCAGTTTGATATATTTTGTTCTGGTTTCCAGAGGAAGGAATTTGGACACTTTGACAAATCTTGGCTGATCTTCTGTACCAATGTTACACTCTTTTGTAGTCTCTCCATCAACCTTGCTTTCAAGCTTGAGAAAAACATCGTTATTATCAGACAGTATTTCTAAAGGAACCAAACCCTTAGGAACAAAGTTAGTTTTTAGATCTATAATGTTTTTCCCAGCCATAGTTTTCTTAAAAGGGATGCTATTTTGGTTTTCAACAATTTCCTGCTCATCATCAATTTGTATCTCTGCAAACTATTCTACACTCTCCAAAAATTTATTAATCTCCCTATCATCTTCAAATACTTTCCAGTGCTTGATGTTATCAGGAATTGAAGGTCTATTTTTATTTGAACATCATAGACTGCCTTGACATCTAGAGGAACTTTGAAATTACTAGCAAAAATAGCTAGTGAATCAACAATTTGATTTTCTTCTCTAGTGAAAAATTTATATTAAATGATGAAAAATAATGTTCAATTAAATCCCAGACTTCATTCCTATAATTCTTCAATTTGGAATTTTTCACTTGGTAATTATTTCTCACCTACTTAATCACCAACTCTGAATCACCAGAAGCAATTAGCTATTCTGATCCCAAATATTTTGTTGCCTTCATACCCAGCACAAATGCTTCATACTTAGCAGTTTTGTTAGTGGTATAAAATTGTAGTTTGTATGATATGGTCACCTTCTACTGAGTAGGAGAAATGAGGACTACACCAGCTCCTGATCCATCTTTTGATGGGGCTCCATCAAAGTACAATTTCCAAATTTGTCCTCCTTCTGAATGCTGCTCATTTTCACTTTAAAAGTGATGTTTTTCACTTAATTCAGGCTGGAAATCATTTTTATCGGCAGTAAGGTGTATAATTGATGACCCCAATTCTTTTTCTTTAGCATATATGGGATGGTTTGATGGATTGTCCTGATCACTAATGATGTAGTCCATTTGAGTTTCTCTATACAACCTTCTGAATTCCCCTCCAAATAGTGGGATGGTAGCATATGACATGTCCATCTGAAGGGTACCTCCCAATTTCTTAGACCAAGATCCGAAAAGTAACATCCCAAATCTAGAAGGAATGTCAACAACTATGATGTCCATCACTAAGCTCTTCATAGGCATTTGTGTAAGGGAAACAACCAAATCCTTAATCAATCCTAGACACTTGACTCTTTTGGAATCAAAGGTGTAAAGGTCATGATATTTCTTGGTGATCTCTAATCCCAATTCATCCATTAATTTCTTTGGCATGAGATTGTGGGAAGCTCCAGAAATCTAATGAACAATTATGCATCAATTTGTCATGTATATCGAGTGACAGGTAGAAATGAGGTGAGTTATGATCATTTTGGTCTTGGACATGGAAACCTAGATAAATGGTGGGATGCTCATCCTCAAGTTTGACTGAATCAGGGGCGAGAGGAGGCTGCAGCAGACTCTTAAAAGACTCTTTATATGCTAGATTTTTCAATAATTTCAGGAGTGGAACTGGAATTTTGATTTTATTCAATTTAGATTTGAAATTGAAATAAATTCGAACTAATTCCTTATTTTTCTGTTGTAATTTTAACAATTGGGGTATAATTTTGAGGTGGAGGAACCTCATTTACCTTGGCCTTCTGTTTAGCAGCTTGTTTATCTAAATATGATTTTTGTTGAGGCTACTGAACAGGACCTTTTGACCTCAAAGGGTAATTTTTTCTTTGAACTTCTTTTTTTTTTTTATCAATCTGTGCATAAATTTGAGGATTCATATCATCATAAAACAAACAAATTCTTGATCTACCTTCATATTCCTGCAATGTAAAACATGTTGACTGTGAAGTTTCTCCCACATGGTTTATTTCTTGATTTTCTTCCTCATTTCCTTGTTGTTATTCTTCAGAAAAATTATTCAAAGGAGGCTAAACATTTTGATCATCAACATTCCTCCTTGGGCGTTGTAATATTTTTTGAGGTTGAAAAGGTCTCCTGAGGGGAGCCTGATTTCTATTAGCTTCATTTTTATTGGCTCTGTTAGCTCCTTATAAATTCCTTGACAAGAAAGCAAGGGGCTAATTTGTTTTTTAAGCCTGCAAGGAATTCATTTCCCTTGAAAACAAATCATCCTTGCAGCCTTTTCATGTCCCCTGCCTTGTGTCTATTTCCCTCTGCTGATATGAGTCAATAGGCCTTGGTGATAAAGAATTATGCTCCAAAAGGCTTTATTCTGCCCTTTATACCCTCGCAAAATGCTTCATTTTCACCCCTTTGTCCCTTTCCTCAAAGTCCCCTGTCTTCCCCCTAATTTCCCCTTTCCATCCCAGAAATCCCCTCTAAAACATCCCTACTCCCTTCGTTTATGCCTAAATCCCCCTCATTCCCCTATCGTGACCCTTGGCTGGCCTTAAAATGCTTTAAAAATGAGCCAAATCCTTATTTTCTTCATAATCTGGGCCTAGCCCCCACACCTTCCCCCCACAGAACTCTGCGCTATGATCGAGCGCTGGCCCGGGAGGCGCTAATCTCCAATGTATTATCGGGAGCGCTCCTGACCATTGATCTTTGTAGATCGGACGTCGATTGTTAAAACCCGCAACGTTCGTGTTCCCCCGATCACGCCATCGTCGTTCATTTTCCCGCCAGATCGACGGTTCAGAGTGTACCAGCCCCTATGGTCCCCGCCGCGCACTATCCATAAACCCGGTGGTATCTATCGCACCGCCTTTGGGTTGTAGGCGGTATTATCCCATTGCCCAGCGATTCCATACAACGTTCGACGCGTGGCTCCTGTACGATTCCAAAACCGCTTGCCCATCACACGTTATCTTTCAGCACAGGACGCGCAGCGATATTCATATCAGTCGTCAGATCTGCCCTTGCTCATCCAACGGTCATCGTTCAACGAAGCTACGCGGGGTTTAATCCATGGTCGCCATACTCCTGGCCCACCGTTCATCATCCTCCACCACATGTTCAACCGTCGATCTCCTCTCAAATCCAACGGTCCAGTTTTGTGTCCCCGCTACTGACTCTTCCGTCGTCGCCCGGTCCCGCCACGTCACCTCCACGTGTCTCACCATACATTATCCCCTCCCATTTCATATATTCATTCAAAGGGTCAATTATAAGGTTTTTTCGTTAATTTTCCTCCGTGCTCCGCCAATCTTCCACCAGAGCACTTCTCCACCACTCCTCTGCATTTTTTCGCCATTCGTCTGCAGTCCCACTGTCGTCCTCACAGTCATCCACTGCATCCACCACCCCATTCATTGTTTTCCTAAAAGTTTCGTGTTCTGTAGGGTTGCAGGTAGATGAGAAACCTCCAGAGCTTATTATCTCTGTCACAGTGACATAAACGTAGGAAAAGACCACTTCCAAAGGCCGAGATAATAAAAGATAGCCCGGGAAGGTAGCTGACAGGACTTGCATTAAAGAGCAGATTTCAAACTCTGCAAATATTTCTGGCGCCATTAACACACATATTTCACAGTCAAAGATATAAATGGAGCAGTAGAGAGCTTAAGGCACACAAATGAAGATATTTAAGCCTTATGTTCTGAGTTTTAGATGGCAAAGAACCAGATCATTGAAGACCCAGGCACCACGCAGAAGGTACAACACGCAGAAGTCAATGCATGTCAGGGGTTTCTACAGCACTAGAATGTTTTTCCTTCATAAAGGACAAAGCGCCCATGCAGCGTTCAATCTGTGCCGTGTTCTGGAGAGATTTTCTATCCTGAAACAACTCTGATACTATCAGAACATTTATTTCATCAGTACGGCAGACTTCTTTATCATTCCTTTATCTTTGTTTATTCACCAATAGCACCACCCAGTACTGTGGTCAGAGTACTTCAGAGTTATATTAGAGTAGTCTGAATACTGAAGAAGATCATTCGTTCACCCAAAGAACACCAGGAATTGAATGCCCAGAATTTAAACAGAATGGGCTTCGGCCCTCTTTCTTTTCAGAAGTTTTAATACTGCATTTAGTTCTTCACCTACCTCCTCTGCTCCTCCGGAGCTATAAATTCATGAAGAAACTCATTGTTGTTGCTGATCAGTTATCAGAGAACTGCAAGTAGTTTTCTTTTGAGACACAGTCTCTATGTAAAGTTGTAAGATAGGTTGAAGGAGATGTTTTCAGACTGAGTATTCAGCTATTGGCAATGTTGTACTTGACTGGCATTTATTTTTAATATGACAAGCACATTTCTTTGGATCCTGATCTGAAGCAGTGGTGATGTTTTCCTATCTTTGTGTTTACATTCATTTCATTTCGTTTCTACTGGCTTGCATCAGAATATTGGCATAGGATTTAACGTTGTTAGGTACCCTATGTTTCTTCTCTCCTTGCCTTTAATGTTTCTCTTCTGAATGTATTATCTAAGAAATGATTTCAGTTGGTTTAACCAGTGTAGTGGATGTTATTTCCTGCTCTCTGATGTACGAATTAAATGATTTCAGTTCTTAGATGTTTCTTGTTATGTATTTAGTTGGAATATTTGGGAACACTGGGGATTAGAGTTAGCCTGGTCCACTAGGATCCTTGTGCGACCAACTGATCTTTAACTTTGTGCTCTGAAACTGTGTTGTCTCCTCCTTTCCTACCTTTCATATCACACAATCATCTTTAAGACCCTATGCTTTAGATGACTAGCCCAACTGAAAGCTTGCACATAGATTAGAAAGCAAATCCTTTCCTGACTCCATTGCCCAATGGTTTTGAATATTTCCTGGAATACTTCACCTCTGCCTTTTTCCTCTTTTCTCATCCTTGTCTTACATTGAACCCTTCTTTCCTGATAACCAGCAACCAAATAAAATAAATCAAACAAACCCAGAGCCTTATAACTAGCCTAATATCTTAAAACCGAGCTTCAAAGTCATACACATTTGACACATCATAGAGAGATCCCTCTCTGGACCCAGGAGGGCTAGATCCTGAGGTCTAAAAGTGGTTTTGATGTTGTCTCATATTTTGGTATTTCCAACCTTGCCAAAACATGGGAACCCCAAGATAATGGCGACTTCGCTAGGGAATTTATGAGTTTTCCTCACCTTACTATATCATAAGCCCTAGAAAACTAAAATCTCTGGTTAGGTTGGTAGTTAAACATTCCTATCCACACATCGACCTCTATACCATTTTTTGTGTTCTCCGATACTCTTGGACAGAGTCTGGAAAGGGCCAGGTAGCCTCCAGATCTCACACTCTTTCAGAGGTGACATATCTGGTAAATGCCCTCCCAGTCAATCTCTGGTTAGAGTTTGTTGTGTTTGGAAGATATCCCTGCAAGGGGACATCTCATAAGCACTGTGGTGGACAGTGTACCCTCCAAGAGCATTCTAAACCTTCCACCTGGTGACTCCATATTCCCTAAACGTTGTAAAGACTCCATTGGTGATCAGTAGGCCTGCTGATGATCTTGGTTCACATTAGACTCCACTGGAAGACCAGCCTCCATCACAAAATCAACCACAATAGTAGTAACAAGTAGGGTTAAGCTACTTGATCAGAAAACAACATTTTGGCTTCTAGAACCACTCATACAAGAGCTTACCCTAACCCAGACCCACCTGAAATAGTTGAAAACCCTGAGAGTATCCTCAAAGGATCTCACACACATAAACAACCAACTATTTCCAACCACATCCATAGAGCTAACTCTGCACCAGAAGATCTTACAGCTCTATCACACTTTCACCTTGACCTGGACCTACCTAATAGATTACCTAGAACTAGGTCATTCAGTATCTTAGACCAGCCAGACCCTGAGCTTCCTGGTTCACCACCCCAAAGTGGTAGACACCTTGGAAATAGACATACCCCTCCTTCTACACCTCCTGATATACATTTTATAAAAAACTTGGGGCTCAGTCATCCTAGATCTACTCATCAGTCTTCTGCTGGTCACAGTATCCCTGTCATCCACATACCAGTTGTCCAAGTTAACCCTTTACCTCACCAAAACATCAACATGGCAGCCTGGTATGCACCTCTAGTTTTACCTCAACCTCTAGTACCCCTACCAAATGATTATCAATCGAAAATCCCACACTTCATTGCAAAAGAGTCCATCACAGCCCAACATCATGTAGATAAGATGGAAGATTCTTTTGACTACATGGAAATAGATGACGATACAGTCAAAATGAAAAAAATTTCCCAGAGCTTAGGGGGTGATGTGAAGAAATGGTTTAAAGGCCTACCTCCAGGTAGCATCAATGATCTTCCAGCTTTATATCATACTTTCATAAACAAATGGGAAACTAAGACTAACCCTTGCCAACTCTTAGCAGAATACATGAGCCTTAAAAGAAACGTAGGAGAGAGTGTCCATGATTACACAACAAGATTTAACAGCATTTACAATGCCCTCCCTCCACATATGAAACCTCCACAAGGCATGACTTTAGCCAAATACCCTGAAGGCTTTGATGCTGACATGGAATATGAGCTTAGGGATAAAGAGTACAACACATTGGAGGACATGCAGAAAGGAGCAGTGAACATAGAGGCAAATCTGATTGAGAAAAGAGCAAGACTGAGATCTGAGAAAAGGGTAACATACAAATATGACAATGTAGCTTCCTCATCTGACCAAAATTATGATAAATTGACCAAAAATGTGGAAAGGCTACAACAAATGATGGAAAAAATGGTTGTCACAGTCAGTAACCAAAATAGAAACCAAAACCAGAACCAAAACTTTAGAAGGAACAATAACACCCCCAACAGACAAAGAGAATCAGATCAACAAGTTATTCCCCCATTCCAAGAGAATTTTCTTGATGAAGATGAGGGAATCATAGAAGAGTCTGAGGGAAACAAAATTAATATGTTTGAAACAGAAGATTCAATACACAACTATTACACAGAAGAAGACTAGGCCTCACCCTTTGGTTGGGATGAGGAATGGTTAGAAACTGAGGATTACAGGTTGGGGTTTGAAAATTCCATGATGTAGGTCAGAGAGAAATATGAACTTAGAAGCAAAAAGAGTCAAGAAACTGCCAAACCAAAAGCTTCTGAGGTCACCATCAAGAAAAAGCCTGAGAAAACTTCTAAAGCAACTGTTGAAGGTAACAAATCAGCAGCTGAGAGTTTTGGAAAGAACAAAGAAAGGGACAACCAAAATACTGATACACTAGGTAAACCAACAAGCAGCACCAACACTATAGTTAGGGCTCCTGATAAAACAGTTTCAAACATTGAACATTGTGAGAATCAACACACTGATTCAGCCACTAAAGTAGTGGCTAAAAAAACAGAGTTGAACATTCCAAAGATTCAGTCCACTTTCAATCTAGAGAGTGAGATTGCAAAAATTAAAATCTCTGTCCCACTCTCTGAGCTAGCCACTCAGGATGTATATAAAGGCCAAATTTTGAAAGCCTTAAATTTAGGCAAGAACAGTGACACTGTAAATCTGAGTGATGATCAACCCACCCTTCTGTTTGGTCCAAAGATAGAAGGAAAGTTTCAGGAAGGGGTAGTGCCCCCTTTTTACATTAGTATTAATATCCATGATAAGATTCTCCACAATGCAATGCATGATTATGGGGCATCACACAGCCTAATGCCAAAAGTAGTAATGGAAAGATTAGGCCTAAAGATAACCTGTTCCTATAAAGACCTATACTCATTTGACTCTAGTAGAGTAAAGTGTTTTGGCCTGATCAAATATTTGTGTGTGAGCCTTACTCAGATTCCTGCCAAGTGTATGGTCATGGATGTTGTTATGGCAGATGTGCCACCCAAGTATGGCATGTTATTATCAAGGTCATGGGGAGCCAAGCTGCAAGGAACAATGTAGATGGATGGGTCTTATGCCACAATCCCAATCTTTGGCCAACTTAGAAGACTGTATAGGGAAGCACAAATGAAATTCCTGGTTAGTAGCCCTGAAAAGCCTAAAAATTCTCCTCTATACTCTGTACATACAGACATGGATTCGTTTATCTTCTGCAATGGTGAATCTTTGGAGGGACCAGAATCTGAAAACGCAGATATCAGCAAAGGTACACTTGACGAAACAGAGTCAATGGATTTTAACATAATGGCTACCCTAGACTCAGAAGATGAAGACACAGAAAATCTTGAACAGTGCACTGAAACAACAATGCAAAGTGAACCGGAAATAGAATGCAATCAGCCGACTAGTCGCCTCTCTGACTTCCACATCCTTAACGAAAAACTAAACAGCCCACAACCTAGTGCAGACCCTATAACGCAACATAATGGCGAACCCAGCTGTAGGGAAAGGAATGACGAAAAAAACAAGAGTGAACCCCTGTGGGAAATGAGTTTCGATGGATCTTGCACAAGAAGAACTGTTGGGGCAGGAGTGTGGATATGTAACATAGAGAGTGATTACTCGAAGAGCCATGCCTGCAACCTGCACTTCAAATGTACAAACAATGTTGCAGAATATGAGGCCCTTATCCTAGGCTTGAACCTGTTGAGAAAATTAGGAGCCCGTAGGATAACTGTGGATGGGGAATCTGAGCTGATTATTAAACAGGTGAATGGTGAATACACAACGAAACATCCTAGATTGAGAGCCTACAGGAATGACACTATGGATTTATTGAAAACATTTGTTGAGTATGAATTAGTGTTTGTTCCTAGGAGTCAAAACGTCATGGAAAAAAGATTATCTTGCCTAGCTAGTTCATACCCTAAGACTCCAATCGACCAATAGATCATCATTCAGACCAAATTCAGACCTGCAGTGCCAGATAATGAAAAATACTGGCAGGTCTTCGAGGGAGATAAGAAAATCGAAGATTTACTGATAGGCAGAAACGAGTTTGAATTCTCTGATTCAGACTCTGTGTCTAGTGACAACTGACTAAGTGAGGAACCCTCAGATGAGGAGGAGGCACCCTGTAACATAGAGATAAACGCTTTAGACCAAGAAACTTGAAATTCAAACGAAAATTGTGAAAACACAGAAAATGAAGAAGTGGAGGTGCTGCAGGCTAAAGATAAGAATATACCCAGAGGCCTGGCACCCTTAGAGGACCTTTTTGACTTTGATGATGTAGAAAAAAAGCCCACTATAGAACATGCAGACTCTGATGTGGAAGAATGCAATATAGGCACAAAAGATAAGCCCAAAATGATTAAACTAGCTAAGTCTTTACCTGCGGACATGAAGAAAAAATACATTTACCTTTTCAAGGAATTCATTGATGTGTTTGCCTGGACTTATGAAGACTTAAAGGCCTATGACACGAACATCATTCAGCACAAAATACCCTTGAAAGAAAATCAGAAACCCTTCAGGCAAAAACTTCGTAGAATAAATCCAAAACAATTGCCTGCAGTGGAAAAAGAGATTAAAAAGATGTATGAGGCGGGCATAATAGTTCCTGTGAGGTTCTCTGATTGGGTATAAAACTTAGTGGCTGTGAGAAATAAAATAGGTGAGATCAGATTATGTATTGATTTCAGGAATCTTAATAGAGCCTCACTCAAGGACAACTACCCTCTGCCAAAAATGGAACACATTCTGCAGAAAGTAGTAGGCTCTAAGAGAATCTCCCTGCTAGATGGTTTCTCAGGTTACAATCAAGTCTTAGTAATCCCAGAAGACCAACTCAAAACAACCTTTACCACTCCATGGGGCACCTTTATGTATGTAAAAATTCCTTTTGGACTGATGAACGCTGGGGAAACCTTCCAAAGAGCAATGGATATAGCTTTTTCAGATGAGATAGGGCACTTCATTGTTATTTACTTAGATGACATAACAGTCTATTCTAAGACTGAAGAAGAACACCTGAAACATCTGAGAAAAGTGTTTGAAAAATGTAGAAGGTTTGGTCTGTCATTGAATCCTAAAAAGATTGTATTTGGGCTGCAAGAAGGAAATATTCTTGGCCACATTATATCTGAAAAAGGAATTAGGATAGACCCACAGAGAGTTGAGGGAATACTACAAATCACGCACCCAAGAAACATCAAATAATTACAGTCCTTCATCGGGAAAATCAACTTCCTTAGGAGATTTATCCCCAACCTAGCTGAACACCTTAGGAATATGACTAACATGCTAAAGAAAGGTGTAGAAGTTAAATGGACTGTTGGAACTAAACAATCTTTTGAATCAGTAAAACTCGCACTCACCCAAGCTCCTGTTCTAATCAGCCCTGATTTCTCAAAATATTTCCTGATCTTTTCATTTGCCTCTGAGCATACAGTGGCTGCAGTCTTGCTGCAGAAAAACATAGAGGGAATGGAACAACCAATTTCCTTTTTCAGCAAAGCACTAAGGGATGCACCCTTGAAATACAACATAATGGAAAAGAAGACCTATGCTCTGATTAAGGCCTTGAAATACTTCAGGGTGTACATATTGCATTCTCACACCATAGCTTATGTGTCCAACATCATAGTCAAAGATATATTGTCCCAAGACCCAGATGGGAAGAGGGGAAAATGGATTGTTGTGATTCTAGAATATGACCTTGAGATAAAACCCACCAAACTGATTAAAGGTCAGGCCTTAGCTCAATTAATGGCTGAATCAAACTTACAATACCTATACATTAACATGGTAAATACCTTGGATGAGCAACAAGAATTGCCTAATCCCACTGTTGAGGAAAAATTTCAGAGCTCTCCTTGGTATTCTGACATTCTGTATGTGCTTACACACCTTAGTGCCCCACCCAAACTATCAAAGACCAAGGCCAGATTCTTAAAACTAAAAGCCAGAAATTACTGCATTTTGAATGAAAACTTGTACTGGAAAAATCCAAATGGCCTATTGCTTAAATTTTTGCCTGAAAACGAGGCAGAGAAGATTAAACAAGAATTCCATGCTGGAGAATGTGGAGGCCACCTGAGTTGAAAAGCCACTGCAAAAAAAATACTCAGAGATGGATATTATTGGCCCACACTTTTCAATGATATCCATAAGATGATAATTGCCTGCCACAAATTCCAGATTTTTGAAGGAAAAAGAAAACTCCTTCCCCTCCCTTTACAACCCATCACTGTTGAAGGTCCATTTATACAATGGGGCCTAGATTTCATAGGGGAAATTCACCCTGCTTCTTCTGCACAACACAAATGGATCTTAACAGCCACAGACTACTTCACCAAGTGGATAGAGGCCATACCCACTAGGAATGCCACAGATTCAGTCATCATTAGTTTCCTAGAAAGCCACATCCTCTCTTGGTTTGGTTGCCCAAGAAAAATAATAACTGATAATTCTACTGCTTTCGGATCCAAGAAAATGGTTGATTTTTTTCACAGGTATCAAATAGCACTCGGTCATTCAACTGCCTACTACCCTCAGGGTAATGGATTATCTGAATCATCAAACAAGAGCCTGGTGATCATCATCAAGAAGCTGCTAGAGGAGAACAAAAATTCATGGCATAACAAGTTAGTGCATGCCTTGTGGGCTGATAGGCTTACAACAAAGAAGTCCATTGGCATGTCACCATTTCAGCTTGTCTATGGTATAGAAGCAGTATTTCCTACCAACCTTGGGATACCAGTGATTAAGCTGGTCCAGGAGATTCAAACAGAAGAAGACAGTATGGTGAGAAGGATAACGCAGACAATTCATCTCTAGTAAACAAGGGAAGAGGTCTACAACAGAGCAGTGAAAGTTCAGAAGGGTATAAATAATTTTTTTGACAAAAAAACTAAAGCTGTTGATTTCAAAATCGGGGATAAAGTTCTAAAATGGGACTCAAGAAGAGAGGATAAAGGAAAGCACAGCAAGTTCGACAGTTTTTGGCAAGGTCCATACATCATCCAGGCCACTGTGGGTCCAAATGCTTTCTTCCTACAGGAATTAGATGGTACAGAGCTGTTTGGGGGTCCTGTCAATGGCAGGATGCTCAAACACTACTTCTGCTGAGTTACAATTTCCAATTTTCATTACCATTGTACATATCATTGCATTTTTTATTTTCAAGAAAAAAGAGAAAATGTTTCCAAAAAAACAGAGGAAAGGAGAGGTTCAGACACGCTCAAAACATGAACCTCAGAAGTGCAAAGGATTGGCTCTAATATGATCAAAACCTGAGCCAAAGAAAGTAAAGACAGCTGGTCCTAACATGCTGAAAATCTAGACCAGCAAAGAGAAAAAGAATCAGCTCTAACATGCCCAAAAATAAAGATGAAACAAAGAAAAGAAGTGACTCTAACATGCTCAAAACTTGAGTCACAAAGAGAAGAAGGATACTTCAAATTTCAGATTTCAAGCCTTCGTAGTTTTTTTTTTAGTATTCTGCAATTTTCTGTCCGTGTGCAACTGTCTTTATGCCTTAGACCCACAGCAAGTCAGACAGTCTAATCCTGGCTTGACTGTTTTTAAATTTCTGTCATATAATATAGAGAAGAAATCTGCTGGACAGTTTAATCCCAGTAGGTATCAGATTAGGCAGAGAAGCATATGAGACCAACAGTCTAATCTGGTCTCATGGAGCAATAAGGGTAGATTTAGAATAGGTTTATTTTCTGTTTGCAAAAATAAAATGATGTAAAGGGTCTGCTAGCTCAAATGCACCCTAGAAAAATAAAAAATGCTAGGTTTGTAGTGTGGGTAGGTAGTTTGTTGGGAAAGTGTTTCTGCTGATGTAATGTCTTCATATTGTGGCAGCCGAGCTAAAGAAAGGGATGTGTAAAGCAGAAGGCGCCTAGCCTACACCAAAGATCTATTATCTGAATTCTTGACTCCTTCAAGAAGAATCCATCCCCATGTGGAGCCACTGTTAGCCCCTTATAAATTCCTTGCCAAGCAAGCAAGGGGCTAATTTGTTTTTTAAGCCTGCAAGGAATGCATTTCCCTTGAAAACACATCATCCTTGCAGCCTTTTCATGTCCCCTACCTTGTGTCTATTTCCCTCTACTGATCTGAGTCAATAGGCCTTGCTGATAAATAATTATGCTCCAAAAGGCTTTATTCTGCCCTTTATACCCTCGCAAAATGCTTCATTTTCACCCCTTTGTCCCTTTCCTCAAAGTCCCCTGTCTTCCCCCTAATTTCCCCTTTCCATACCAGAAATCCCCTCTAAAACATCCCTACTCCCTTCGTTTATGCCTAAATCCCCCTCATTCCCCTATCGTTGCCCTTGGCTGGCCTTAAAATGCTTTAAAAATGAGCCAAATCCTTATTTTCTTCATAATCTAGGCCTAGCCCCTTTCCGGCCTAGCCCCCACACCTTCCCCCCACAGAACTCTGCGCTATGACCGAGCGCTTGCCCGGGAGGCGCTAATCTCCAATGTATTATCGGGAGCGCTCCTGATCGTTGATCTTTGTAGATCGGACGGCGATCGTTAAAACCCGCAGCATTCGTGTTCCCCTGTTCAAACTGCCGATCGCGCCATCGTCGTTCATTTGCCCACCAGATCGACGGTTCGGAGTGTACCGGTCCCTGTGGTCCCCGTCGCGCACTATCCATAAACCCGGTGGTATCTATTGCACCGCCTTTGGGCGGTAGGCGATATTCTCCCATTCCCCAGCGATTCCATACAGTATTCGACGCGTGGCTCCTGTACGATTCAAAAACCGCTTGCCCATCGCACGTTATCTTTCGGTACAGGACGCACAGCGATATTCATATCAGCCGTCAGATTTTCCCTTGCCCATCCAACGGTCATCGTTCAACGAAGCTGCGCGGGGTTTAATCCATGGTCGTCGTACTCCTGGCCCACCGTTTGTCGTCCTTCGCCGCATGTTCAACCGTCGATCTCCTCTCAGATCCAACGGTCCGGTTTTGTGTCCCCGCTGCTGACTCTTCCGTCGTTTCCCAATCTCGCCACATCACCTCCACGTGTCTCACCGTACATTCGCCCCTCCCGTTTTATATATTCATTCAAAGGGTTAATTATAAGGTTTTTTCGTTAATTTTCCTCCGCGCTTCGCCAACCTTCCACTAGAGCACTTCTCCACCACTCCTTTGCATTTTTTCGCCATTCGTCTGCAGTCCCACTGTTGTCCTCACAGTCATCCACTGCATCCACCACCCCATTCATTATTTTCCTAACAGTTTCATGTTCTGCAGGGTTGCAGGTAGACAGGAAACTGCCAGATCTTATTATCTCTGTCACAGTGACATAAACGCAGGAAAAGACCACTTCCAAAGGCCGAGATGATAAAAGATAGCCCGGGAAGGTAGCTGACAGGACTTGCATTAAAGAGCAGAGTTCAAAATCTGCAAATATTTCCGGCACCATTAACACACAGATTTCACAGTCAAAGATATAAATGGAGCAGCAGAGAGCTTAAGGCACGCAAATGAAGATATTTAAGCCTTATGTTCTGAGTTTTAGATGGCAAAGCACCAGATCATTGAAGACCCAGGGACCACGCAGAAGGTACAACACGCAGAAGTCAATGCATGTCAGGGGTTTCTACAGCAGTAGAATTTTTTTCCTTCATAAAGGACAAAGTGCCCATGCAGCGTTCAATCTGTGCCGTGTTCTGGAGAGATTTTCTACCCTGAAACAGCTCCGGTACTATCAGAACATTTATTTCATCACTATGGCAGACTTCTTTATAATTCCTTTATCTTTGTTTATTCACCAATAGCACCACCCAGTACTGCGGTTAGAGTACTTCAGAGTTATATCAGAGTAGTCTGAAGACTGAAGAAGATCATTCGTTCACCCAAAGAACACCAGGAATTGAATGCCCAGAATTTAAACAGAATGGGCTTCGGCCCTCTTTCTTTTCAGAAGTTTTAATACTGCATTTAGTTCTTCACCTACCTCCTTTGCTCCTTCGGAGCTATAAATTCATGAAGAAACTCATTGTTGTTGTTGATCAGTTATCAGAGAACTGCAAGTAATTTTCTTTTGAGACACAGTCTCTGTGTAAAGTTGTAAGATAGGTTGAAGGATATGTTTTCAGACTGAGTATTCAGCTATTGGCAATGTTGTACTTGACTGGTATTGCTTTTTAATATGACAAGCACATTTCTTTGGATCCTGATCTGAAGCAGCGGTGATGTTTCCCTATCTTTGTGTTTACATTCATTTCATTTCGTTTCTACTGGCTTGCATCAGAATATTGGCATAGGATTTACCCTTGTTAGGTACCCTATGTTTCTGCTCTCCTTGCCTTTGATGTTTCTCTTCTGAATGTATTATCTAAGAAATGATTTCAGTTGGTTTAACTAGTGTAGTGGATGTTATTTCCCGCTCTCTGATGTACGAATTAAATTATTTCAATTCTTAGATGTTTCTTGTTATGGATTTAGTTGGAAGATTTGGGAACACTGGGGATTAGAGTTAGCCCGGTCCACTAGGATCCTTGTGCGACAAACTGATCTTTAACTTTGTGCTCTGAAACTGTGTTGTCTCCTCCTCTCCTACCTTTCATATCACACAATCATCTTTAAGACTCTATGCTTTAGATGACTATCCCAACTGAAAGCTTGCACATTGATTAGAAAGAAAATCCTTTCCTGACTCCATTGCCTAATGGTTTTGAATATTTCCTGGAATACTTCACCTCTGCCTTTTTCCTCTTTGCTCATCCTTGTCTTACATTGAACCCTTCTTTCCTGATAACTAGCAACCAAATCAAACAAATCAAACAAACCCCGAGCCTTATAACTAGCCTAATATCTTAAAACCAAGCTTCAAAGTCATACACCTTTGACACATCATAGAGAGATCCCTCTCTGGACCCAAGAGGGCTAGATCCTGAGGTCTGAAAGTGGTTTTGATGTTGTCTCATCTTTTGGTATTTCCAACCTTGCCAAAACATGGGAACCCCAATAGGCTCTAGCAGCTGGTTTATTTTCTACCTCTAATTTTGACATCTTAGAGGCAAGTTCCTTGATCAAATTAGACATTTGATCGATCTTTTCTTCTGCTAAAAGAGATTTAGAAGAAGAAGGATTTTCTTCTTTCATCTTCTTTTTGTCTTTTGCTACCTTTTCTTCCTCCATTTTTAATTTATTAGAATCCATGATATTAGACTGCACTCCAATTGCAGCCTCTTGCATAGTTGTCAGTGTCTGTGATTTTTCAGCCCTCAACCATAAGGAAAACCTATAATCTAAATAATTTTCAAAATTTATCATAGTTATGGTTTCAGTAGGTTTAATTTCTTCAGGAATTTTCTGATAAATCTTATTAAACCTCTTAGAAAAATCAGCTAAAGACTCATATGAATTTTTCTTTAGAGTTCCAAATTCTGTAAGATAATAAACATAGTCGTTCCTATCACCCCAATTCTTCACAAATATCTCTTCTAATTAATCAATTCCTATAATTGAATTTGGAGCCAAACTTCTAAACCATTTTAGAGCTTCACCATCCAAGCTATGAACAAAGAGTCTTGGCTAGACATCTTCATGTTCAATATTTTGATTGTCAGCATAACTATAGAAAGACACTAAATTTTCTTCAGTGTAAACTCCTTCTCCCTCTCCAGTGTATTTTGGAAGATATTTCAAGTAATCTCCTTGGGGAGGTGCATGCATGTGTTGAGGGAGAACGAGTGGTGCATATCTTGCAGCCACTATCTATTGCATCCTTGTAAGGGCAGGCTGAGCCATATTTTGCTGATGTACAGTTGATGTAGATGTTTTGGAAATAGGAGTTACAATTGGTGAATTATGATCCTGATTTTGGACAGTAGAAAATTGAGGGTTTTGAGCTGATTTTTCAAGCTTTGGAACATACAAGAGTGGGTTTTCAAAAATATGAATAGAGGATGTCTTGACATCTCCTTTAGTAGAAGAATCAGAATCTAAATTTGTCTCTTGAGGGGATGGAGTTAATTCAGCTTTATTTTGCTGAGCAAGGAAATCAGATAAGTTAAAGGTAAGACCTTCGGGTACAATATTTTCAAATGGATCAGAGGAAGATGCCCCAACAACTAGATTTGGAGATAAAGGGAAATATTATTGCTGAGGAGTGACAAGAGACTAGTATTCAGGATGAGTATGAAGGAAATTTAAAATGGTCTTGAAGTCTTCTTCAATCAAAATATCCCTATCGATAAAGGGTGAAATAGAAAATACTTGTTCTAATTCCCCTTCAGTCAGCACAAATTCTTCTGAATTCTGTTTTAGTGCAACCAATCTTCAGAAAAAATCATAAAAATAGTGGGAATGACATGTGGATGTCTCCTATTAATATGTATAAAACATCATTGAAAATGTTGTGTAGCTGTTCCTTGAATGCTACCTGGTTCCTAGTAAAAACGTGTTGATACTGAGAGTAGTGGTAGAAAACTGTTTGAGAGAAAATTCATCGTTGTTCCACTATCCCTTTCCATTTTTTGGTTGAAAAAGCTTTATAATGGCGGAAAACCCAAAACTTTTGGATGTAATGGATGAGGCTCATTTTATGAGAATTTACAAAGAAACCCTTTTAAAAAGGTTTAATTGATAGGGGAGACAGGGAGTGGAATGAATGGTAGGAGAGGGGGGTGATGACGTGGCGAAGAAGTGGGACCGATCACATATCATGCATCAGAAGTTTTATTATGAAATGCAGGAGTTAAATGTTGAAAATGGCGAAATGTGATGTGTGATGAGAGCGGAGGTGACGTGGCAGAGAAGTGGGACCGATTGCAAATCATGCATAAGAAGTTTTATAAACATACTTACTTATGAAATAAACAACGATCAGTTTAAAAAAAACTGCAATTCCCCCCAAATAACATGAATATAGGCGAAACTGTGGTTCTTGGGCCCCACAACCAGTTGACCATTAGGAAGCAATCGCCAATCGACTGCTCACAAATTTAACTTTACACTAATAATGGATAAACCATAAACTCTACGATTTACGAAATCACGCTAGTGTGCTATGTCAAAATGTTTCCCACACCTCATTGCACCGCAAATCACTTAACATACCATGCGAAGCCTTAACGATAAACTTTAAAAACTGCGTTGTGCGAAGTCGCTCCATGTGCACTTTAATCTCAGCCGTCGGTCTGCTCCCCTTTGGATCTGCGATTAGATCATGGCCATCCATTCCTTTTGCACGTGGTTCTTCTCTGTTGCTTCATTACTTAGTCTATTTCCCGGCGAGCTCCCTTTAAACATTCTCTGCTACTCTTCCCCGGATCTCCCGCTTTGCTGGTTAAACTATTTTCTTCCAACTGTGATTTGATTTTAATGAACTCAGGTTGCCACGAAGCCTTAATTTTCCTACTTCAGAAACTAATTACCTGTAGCCTCTTTTCCAAGATAACCAAAATCTCTGAGAAATAGCTACTTTTTACTGTTTTAACTGTTTTGAAAATGAATTTGCAACAAAGGTAGATATTATTCCAGATGATATGAATGCAATTTTATTACCCAAACATCGACTAACTTTCAACAATAAAATAAGCCAAAACAAATATTTTAACTTATTTTAGGAATGTAGAACACTATGACACCTATTCACTTAAAAATACCTTGATGTTGGGACTTTTTTTTAACTTTTACTGGAAATGACTCAAACTTTGGACATGGACTAAGATATAATAAATTTGAGAATAGTGACACAATGGTGATTACACCATTAATGTTTTTAGTGCTAATACATCCTATAGCCAACTCACCACCCTATCTCCCAAAATTTTTAGGGATTTTCCCTAACTCTCTTCCATCTCATTTCTGTCCATAAAATCATTGTACCATTATCCCTTGTTTTCGTAATTTTTCACCTTCCCTTTCCACCACATCAAGCTAGGGTTTTCCTTGTTGACAAACATAATGGAGGGTGAGAAGAAGGTCCATAAGGGAGGTTATCATTCCACATTTGAGACATCCAATTTGCAGGAGATCGATGCTTCTCCTTATGTCAAGAAATATTTTGAAGACAATGATTTTTTAAGGTTTTGTGAGAGAATCCAAGAGGTAGGTTGTCATTCTCAATTGTCAAGCATTTTTTCCAGCAGCTTTAAGAGAGATAAGGCTGACATAGTAGTTATTGAATTCACCATATCAGCAGATGCTATCGCCTCAGCAACAAGTATCCCGAATCATGGATAAATTTGGTTCAAATGGATGGACTTGGACATTGAGAACTATAAAATGGTCTTAAAACCTCATTGCAAAGATGCTTCTGAACACATTGTTCCTTTCAGGCATTTAATTGAAAATTGTGCCCCTTTGATAAAGTTAATCATGAATTATTTTACATGTGAAGGGAGGTTCTCAAGATTTTACCAGTACCACATAAGGTTATTGATGCACTTCACTGCCACCAAGCCACTCAAATTGCCTCATTATCTATATAGGAGTTTCGTCAAAATGACTGAAAAAGTATAGAGTAAAGGAAAAAATCATCACACTAATTTGTTTCACCATGGTTTGGTCAAACTTATAGTTTTGCATCAGCTGTCACCAATCAATATGTCTTGGGAAACTTTCATGAAGACAGTTGCATCTGTGCCTACTACTAGTCCACCCATCATTCAGAGCATACCATCAGCATCAACAAAGCCACAGGAGGTTGGCTCTTCAAGTAGACAATCAGAAATTCCAAAGAAACCAAGGGATTAAATCACTCAAACATATGAGAAGGGTAAAAGGATGGTTTTTCCTCCTACGATCACCAAATGTGCGCTTTCACCTAAAACTACAATTGAGAAAAAAGAAACCATGGAGTAGACACCTATTCATGAGAGTGATTCACCTTTGTAGCAACATGAGGAGCAAACGCCTATGGAGGTTGACATGGCAGAGCAGGTGGAAGAAAAATCAGATGAGGAGATAATAAGATAAAAGGATGCAGAGATAACAGAGCTCAAATACAACCTCTCAAGGGCATATTTCATGATAACCTTTCTACATCAATAAAACATGCAGTTGAAGGTGAAACAATTTCTCCAAAGAAAACCAAAGGTAGATATTCAGGCAGAAAAAGGTAAGGGAAAGGAAGTGGTAGATGTTGATTAGTTGGAAGACATAGAGGCTGAAATAAATCCAAGGAGGCCAAGAAAAGGAGAATTAACCAAGCAAAAAGAGCAAGAAAAAGAGACATCTCCTCCATTAGGTCAAATAACCTTTTATGAGCTGATCGTTGCTGAGATTGAGAAAGAAAAAGAGCTTTGGCTTGACAGGGTGAATGTGCATCTTGAGAAGTTTTTGAATAAGACATAAAAGAACAATAACCTCCAAAGGCACATGGTGAGACACTATTTCACTAGGAACCAAATCGCCAAAGTCGGGGTTAAGAATTTGAAGAAAAATATTAAAGAAACCCTAATTAAGCTAAAGGAGAAATATAGCTTGGATTTGCTAGTTGATGCATCCCTAGTTGTTTAGTTCATCATTCAAGGATTTCATGGACCAATATTCAACGATTTTGGGCATTTTTGGTATTTTTTTAGATTTTTGGAAAAATCTAGAAATTTTACCCTTGTAGAAGCGTTGCACAATTGCGCGACGCTTTTCCTCAGAGCCTCCAAATGACACTTTCTATACATGGTTGAATTTCTCTTCCAATGTAATTTCCAAATATGGTTTCAGTTTTTCGTGACACCTTTTATTTTTTGAGAAGAACTCAAAAAACACTTTGTTTTTCATGCTTCTGCCAACGTTTTTCCCTGTGTGTGGCGCTTCTGGAGTAAGCTTGGAAAAATATATTTTTGAAGGTCTTGCAGGATTTTTTTGTCAGTTTCAAGGTTGGGTTGGATAGAGGACATCTAGGGCTACCTTGCTCAATATTCATATCAGTGGGAGGATGCCTTAAAGCCACCTAAAATTTCCTTCAAAGTGGCATGATGCTTCTGCTAAAAGGTTCGACGCTTCTGTAAGTGGCATGATGCTTATGTCTTGGATACCTTTTGGATAGGTGTCAAAGAAAAATGGTCCAAATCTCGAGGTTACAGTTGTCCCCTTGAATTTTTTTGTGGATAAGGGAGTATGTTTTTTCCCCTCATTATTGAGGAATCATGTAATTACTCAAGGAGACAAAGATGCCTAGTTATTAGCTAAATTTGGGGGGATTGTTTCTAACTTCCCTAAATTCTTGGTAAAGACTCATTAGGTGCATTTATGATGTATTTTGGATCAGGTTTCGACTCAATGAGGTAGAATCTTCTCTATTTTCTATATGTAGTCCAACTCAAGTCATTTTAGAGGTTGGATAGTTGATATTGCAATTGTGGAGCTTATGTACAATATTTTTTCAGTGAAATCAAAGACATGTTGCAGCTATAATTTTGGGACTCCAGTGGTATGCTTATTAGCATTGTTTTTTCTCAGCAATGCCATCAAGTTGAATCTTTATGCTTCCATGAAATCACATGTATGCTTCTATATGATAAATCTTATGAGTCTATGAACAAAATTATTTCTTTTTGTGCTATGTTTTATAAGATTTTCATAAATTTGTTTTACCTCTTCTAATGAATGAACTCATGTAATATGCTCATTTTGACTCTCTCTCTCTCTCTTTTCAAAACCTATACCAAAATGACAATCTAAGTATGTTTCTAAGTATCCTATTTGGCCTAATCTTCATATCTGCAGTTGTACCTTTGAAATCAGACCTAAAACCTAGACCTATTTCCTTGACTGACATTCATATCCATCAAAATTCAAACAAAATCATAATTCAATGAGCTTATATCTAGCCTAAGATCATTACATCTCCAGTCAAGTGGAATTGAGAGAGCCCTCTCTGGTTTGGTAGGGCTAGCTACAAAATCTAAAGATTGGTTTGAATTTATCTCCTTCAATCTCCATTCTCAGCCTTGGGAAACAGACGAAGTGATAACAGGCCCAGAATTCCATTGTATGTGTTGTTAATGACAAAATGACTAATTTGAAAGTTTTTTTGATAGTTGGAAATCGTGCATGCATCCCAAAATTAATTTTGTATAGGTTGAAGTTTTCATTGGTCTCATGGAAACAGCTTCTTGCCCCCGAGGGCACCTCTTGGAAATTTCTAGGAATGAATAGGGTGATGTTGCATTGAATCATGGTCGTTGGTCTGCAAAAAAGTGGTTCAAGACAAACCAATCTAAGGGGCACTCTCTTCATTTAAATTCATGCATGTTTTTGTGTTGGAACTCCGCTGGATTTGGCATAATTTCTATGGGAAATTGATTGAAAATGACAAAGTCTTGGTCATTTAACTATCTTTGAAGGTCGTACTCTGGGGTTGAGAAAATTGTAGCGATGGCTACCAAAACCATCATGCGAGTTTTCATTTACTGAGAATACTCCTTACATCTACGCTTGTTTTCATCCTCTGTCTAATCAACCAGCAATTTCGTGCCTTTTTCCCTTCTCTGCGTCTCCATGAAATTAAAGATTTCTCCTAGTAGAAACCATCACAAAATCAATGGAGAAATTGTGCCAACAATGGCTCTAATTTAATGTTGTAAACTCAACTATAAGAATGTTATCTTCCAATGTGTGTTTCTCCTGAAGACACTGAAGTAGAAGAAACCAAACCTGCTCAGAGAGCAGTAATAAAATTCCTTTTCCTTCCAGTTTAAAAAATTCAGAAGCCAATCCAATGTGTGTATTTCAACCTTATAGACTGATTGAAAGTATTTTGCTTCATAAGGAACCATAGACAAGGAACTGAACTGAACAATAGGTACGGGTTACCATCAACGTTTTAAACTCTTGCGCTGCTTGAATAGTAAAATGATTATTTTAATTTTATAGCTTGAACACCCACCCTACCTTAGAAAACAGACCGCGAATGTTCACCTTCCTCCTTGAATGTATTTTCTCTGTATTTATCTTTTTCTTGGCCCTTTTTGTGTATAATTCATGAGATGTGGAGGAATATCCATCATCTTTGATAACCTATGCCCAGTAATTCCAATCACAACCCCTAATATGCTCACGTTCCATCATGTGAAATAAACTGTATTGCCCTCAACTTGAAAATCAAATGTACGGTCATTAGAAACTTTTTACAGGGAAACTTGTAGAAACTACTGATTTTATGCTTTGATTTATGCATAATATTTGACTTGAGCTCCTTTTCAAAGAGGGTTTTCATATTATCCATTGAAAAAATAAACTGAATAGTGACTTGGGTGGTTTTGATGATGTTAATTGATATGAAAAAGGAGATTTAGCAGGTTTTCGAATTGGTTCATCTCTAGCATTTTTGGACTTGGATAAGCTTCTTTGCACACATTGGATTTTTCCATACTTGAGTAAGTGCATGCAGTTGAACTTGGATTTTCGTCATTGTTTTTAGAAAGATCTAGATAATTTTCGTTATATAATCCAAATTCCATTCCAAATTTTTGCATAGCCTTGTAGAATAGTTTTGTGTCTGAATTGGGCCATCTTTCCACATGTTTTTTATTCATATAGGTATGATAGTTCAGTTTATAAATAGTTTCTTCAACTCTGTGATATGTATGAATATAATTCGCATTCAAATCATGACGGGAAACTACAAGGCTATCTTTATTGATAATGATCTAACCATTTATATCTTGAACTTGAGGAGAAAGCACAACCCCTTCATCTTCCTGTGATTTTTTTCCAGTTTCATTTGCGTTGTGAAAACTTTTCCCCCCTCTTAGAAATAATAACCTTTGTGATTCATGAATTTGTAGTCCATCTCCTCCACTCCTAGCCATTGTATAAGTATTTATATTTGTTCCATGAAGTGTTTCTAAATTCATTGGGATCTTTTTTCTACCAAGGATTTCTAACCCAATTTTATTTTCTCCATTCAGACAAGTTCTTCCCTTCACTTTAAAATTAACCTCAACACCAGCCAATGGATATTAATTTCATGATGAAATTTTTGTTTTGGTTGCAACGTATTTATCATTTTAATGGTGCATGATCAAGATACAATATCGTAAAATATTCAGCTACAACACAACACTTATCTCTGTTGATGTTGTTACTGTAACATCTGCAACTTAGAAGCATCTAAGAAAAAAAACAAATTGAATCAACTGTGTCTGCAACTGTCTACTAAGAGAATTATGTTGTTGTTGGCTTTCCTTCTGAGCTTCTTGATCTGTTTTAAACACTTGTCTACACTCCTCAGTATCTGAATGACACTGATGCTCCTACTATTAAATATTGTGGACCCCTAAAGCAAGATAATGATCCATGAGGACTACACCTCAACTGACCTTGCCCAAATTTCTACACTCTGAGACTAGGGCTTCACATTGCCCCACGTAAAACGTCGAGGTATGGCTACATGAACTCCCTCTGTCCATTTAGCTCGAATTTTCCCCCTACTATAGGTCTCTGCTTTAGTGGATGTCTCCACTCTACCCCTTCTCTTCTTCTCCATTTGTGGATGCTCCACAACTTCCTTAGACTGCTTCTGAGGATTCATGTTGAGAGGTCTAACATGCTCCCTCTCAACCACCATATCTCTAGTCTCTGCCTTTCTCCTCAAGGATTTGCATACATCCTCTACCTCAAGTGCATACAGGTTCTTGACTTGAGCACCAATCTGCTTCACCTATCCCGCAGATATGTGTCTCAGGAATTCCTTTCCTTTACTTAAGATCACATTGTAGCCATGATCTACCAAAACTGCAACATAGACAATATTATTCTTTAGATATAGAGAAAAAATCACATCCTTGAGCCTGAAAGGTTAGCCCGACTCCCTCTGAAAGGTGACTGCATCGATATTGGTCGTGTTATACCTTCTGTCTTCTCCAAACACAATGTTCATTTGGATATATTTCTCCTCCAAGTCACTGAAAAATTATTTGTTCCCCGTCATTTGGAACGAGGCACCGCTATCCAGGTACCACACACTTCCCATATTTTTTCTTTCCATTCATGTGATGAGGGTGAAGCCAAAGCTTCACCTGCTACTGCTACTTCAGGATCCTTTGTACTTTCCTTCATGTGTGGACACTTCATGGCATAGTAGCTGAATTCATGACAGTGAAAGCACTTGATTTTGGAAAAGTATTTCTTTTTTCCCTCTTGGATGGAATTCACCTCATCTTGGGACTTCTTCCCCTTGGCCTTCCTTCCTTTTCTGACTAATGAAAATTATTCTTCCTCTTCTTTGGATGAGGTTCCATCTCAGGTATTACACCTTATTTCTTCTCGCACTATATTATACCATAATCGCTCCCAACTTGGTAGTTTGTCTCTACCATTTACTGAATCTTGATAACTATGCCAGCTCTTGGGAAGGCCCAAAAGGGATAGAGCTACCAAGTCTTCTTCAGGGACATTAACACCTACCCCCCCAAGTTTATCACAAAATTGTGTTAACCTGCTTAGGTACTGCAAAATTGTGTCATTCTTTTGTATATTGATGCTTCGAAGCTTGTCCTTGAGTTCTAGCTTCTTGTGGTCACTATTGTTATCAAATTTTTTTTAAAGTGTTTTCCACATCGTGAACAAATTCTCTTTCCCATGGATATTGGAGACAATATGATCCTGTTCTCCCTCCAATATGATTCTCCTCACTTTGGCCACATCCTTCTTCCACTAAGCAAGGTTATGGGCATCAGATGCTCGGGTTTTTGCTACATCTGTCTTGATGTATTATAGCATCCCATTGTCATCCAATACTGCCTCCATGTGGATCTTCCATGCCACAAAGTTTTTGGTTCCTTCAAAAGCATATTCGAGCCCGAGTCCATTAAAATTCATCTTCTTAGTCCTGGAGAAAACCTGCAATACTGTTCTTCAAATTTGAACCTCCTTCAATGACAACTTTGAAATATCTTCTCTATTGTGAAACTATCTCAAATACCATGTAGAAATTAATGTGTAGATTCTAAATTGCTCATGAAATTTACTAAATCACAAGACGAGAAGCTACTCTATTGATCTGTGGAAGAAAATTCAATACCGAGAACACAAATAATTAAGATGCATCAATATTCAACACATATGCACAAAGATTTATCTATGGGAAAGAAACTTCTCAAAACCCCTTACTATATGTATATTGCATTAGTAAGAAAATATGAGAATATTACAATGCTATTATCAAGCCCGAGCAACCTATGGACTATCTCAATCTATCTCACTACTTCACAAGCCAGCTCTGGTCAATACTTAACCAATTTCCTACCTGCCCAAGCCCCTATTCCTTGCCATGTTCAATGAGGAATTAGGCCCCTATTTAATAAAAAATTTCGTCCATTGGATTTTCTTGCGCAATTCCTCTCAGTTGATACTTTGACGAATACAATGAACTATACACTCAATCTAGTATATAATTAATTGTACATTTCCTTATAAAATCCACCACAATTGGGAAATTCAAGTTCTCTGCATGCATGAGATAATTTACGTTGATTGATTAGTTTTTAGGATGATCATTGAGTGTGATTGAAGTTACACTGCACAACATGAACTTCCATTAGTTTCTCCAACAATTGGAACTAGTTTAACTCACCATAACTCAATTTAACTCAATTAAATTTTTACAATTGAAATTAGCTCAACCTAGGCTCCTAAAATTTAGGAACTCACTCACACAACTGAACTCCATGCCCCTAACTTGAATTAACTGAGCTAGACTCCTAATTTTTATGAATCAACTCAAGTAAACTGAACTTGAACTCATTAACTTGAATTTAGTGTTATTAACTGAGTGACAAGAGCCGCGTCACCTCAATTAACTCCTCCAAGTTGTCTTCTGATGTGGAATTTCGAATTTCCTCAATTTAATTAAGGAAAAATCAAAATTGATACTTTCTTGTTGCATTTTCAATAGGTCCTTAATCACCATTGGGACTATAATTTTTTTGAGAGGGTTTGGGATCCTTATTTTTCTTGTTGTTGCGGGGATAATGCTTCTTTGGATGCTTGGTTTTATCTTTATGTTGGGCCATTATGGCATTGGCAGATGTAATTGTAATTATTATCACTCTATTATGCAAGATCTTATCTTGCTGTCTAATAAGAGGCTCACAAATATATTCAAGAAAATATTTTTGGTATGCATCCCCTAGAGATTCTTCGGTGACACAAAATGTAGATACAAAAACAAAATACATAGAACTAAGAATGGAAATAATAACATATATGAAATTTTCATCATTTAAATCAACTTGACATTCTAAGTAAATCTATAAGTATTTTGAACTTAGATAAATAATATTTAATGCAAGAGAAATCATTAAGACTTAAAGTTAAGAACTGATTTTCAAGTTGATGAGATGCAATCACATTAGGCTCACCAAATATATTTTAAACTTTTCCCAGACTTCATCTTGGTCATTGATTCCTTCAATGTGAAATTTCAAATAAGGAGAAATGGATTTCCAATTAATCAACATGCTTCATAATTCTTATTAATCCATTTGGCTCTCTTATCAACATTAGTGGGTGATTTTTCTTTTCCCAAGGTAATTTATTACAATCCTTTACTTTTTAGTGCATCCTACATGTGGGATTTCCATGAGAAGTAGTTGCTACTGGTATGAAAAAGTTCAGTTGGAATGACCATATTAAAATGTGTAGATAATATGGTTTCAAAAGCTTAAAATGACTATTTGGATGGAAATATCTTGAAAAAATAAGTTATTTCAAAAAATAGGGCATTAAAAATGGAATTCGGATGGAAAGTTATGTACTTTTTTAAAACGGAATTAATGGTAACAAAGAGCCACATGATAGGAAAATTTTTTCTATTGTGCTATTGGATGTTGCCAAGAAATATTATTTTTCCTCACTAGATTTTCCAATAAGCTCACTTTTACAAATAAATTAATTTATGAAGTAAGTTATTTTAATAAAAATAATTTTCATGCCTATAATATAGGTGAACTACATTTTACATTAAATTTATGAAATAACCTAAGTTTACATGAAATTTTTCAAAAAATTAACTTAAAACAAAGAGATTTAAACTCAATACCTCATGCTAAACAAAGCAACTTTCAACCAAGTGAGCTAGTGAAAAACACATAACAATAGTAGTGAAAGAGGATGTGGTGTTGTTGTTATTGTTGTTGAAGATTTTCCTCAAAGCGCATGCTTACAAAAAAAATTGATCATCCAAATTAAACATCAATTTGAAAAAAAATATAAACATCAACAACAATGGAGTTAGATCTTCGTTAGCTTACCCAAAAAATGCAAGTTTTCTCTTCGTTTCTGATTTACTGAGATAGCATAGAGTGCACAACAAAGAGAATACGTAGACAAGAAAATTATTTCCCCCCTTTATATGATTTGTTGTCATCACACAAAATGCAAGGAAAATATCTTATGTTGACTAGAAGGGACAACAATGCATCCAATTAATAGTTATCATGAATAACTCATAACACTTGAATTTGTTTCCGACTATAAATGAATTTGCATGGTAATGCCTTATACATATATTGAATTCATTCTTTGAAAGAAAGGGAGAGTAACATACATCCAATATGTTCTTCCAAAATTTTCAATAAACTAAATTTAAACTCATATGAATAAATACTAAAAAATTTAGTGATCTCCCCTTTACTATTAAATTTTAGAAAGAGTTGTATTGCCTATTTGGGATGCCACATAAAGGTCCCAGAAAATTCAAAGCATCATTATCATCTCATGTTGGAAACTTGGATAGAGCCATGGGAATTTGATCTAGATATGATCACCATATAATTTTTCATTTATCTTGGTATCTTTTAGGTGGAAACACTGCAGTAGTTTCCATGCAGTGCCCATTTGAATGGTAGGCCCCGGTTTCAAAAATTGGGGTTAGAAACCTTCTAGGTCAATTTTGAGGGGGGAATGATGTTTTTTGGGTTTGTGGTATTTACAACTTAATCACACACCCTTAAAATTTATCTATACACCAATGGTGTGAAAAAATCACCATAGTGAGAGCTCCTAAGTGAAAGTTATGCCTTCTACAAGTCGACCTAGCTAGTTGACCACCTCGGTATAAGTGGATGCCACATCAACCTCCATTGCTCAAATGTGTGGATCGAGACACATGTGGATCCAAACCCTTATCATAATTGAGGGTTGAGGAAGTCAAAACCTATATATCTATTGGGATATGTTAAATATAAGGTTGCGAAGAGAAGGGGTTCCATTATTTAGCATTATATCTTATTCCGTAGTTGATAAAAATATCTAATGGTGGTATTTTGTGAGCATAATATAGGAGGATAATTTTGTTGCAATAATTCAACTTGTAGTGTCAAAAGCTAAATCCATAGTGAGTTCCCATTACTTTGTATATGAATTTTTTATAACTAAAGAAAAGAGGGAAGAGGATAGGCCTCACCTTCTAGTTGGTTTCTGTCTCAAATTAGCTTTCCCATTATAAATATAGAGTTCATTTCTGTGGATGGTGAGTTTATGTGCATGTTATTTTTAGCTATTTCATAAATTTGAGAAAATATAATAGTTAATTAATCTAGGGTCTAAGGAAAATTACTTTGAAAAATATAAGATTTTCAAAATATTATAAGATTTTTTGTGATGAACTATTCTAGTGGAATATCCATGGTAGTTTATAAATCCTACTGGTATTTGAGCAGTTTTCTTTCGAATATTTGTGGGAAATTATAGAATTTAGGACTTGGGTTAAGAAAAAATTCACAATACCCTAACCATGGAAAATTATTATGCTCACAATAACCCTCAAGATATAGTAGAAGAGAGATTTGTTGGGTTAGAAGAGAAATTATTTGATGTCTATCATAATATGGCCCTCTTTATGGCAACCCTGGAAAGCAACCTCATATCATTTGAGGAGGCTATAGGCCCTAATTTAGAGATTAAATTAGAGTGGAAAATAAGAGAAAATAAATACCCATTAAAAAGTGTCAAGGAAATATTCTATGAAAGAGAATCCAACTTCCACTGCCTTTACCCCTTCATAGTCCTTATTTAAAATGGAAGAGAAAGTGGATATATAGCCATGCCAAGGTGAGATAGATGTAGTAGATTTGAATCATTGGTTGCAATAATTAGAGGTTTATTTCAATGTCTTCCATATAGAATAAGAGTAGGATATTTATTTTCCAAACTAAAATTAGAGTTCCATACATTAATTTGATGGGAAAGTCCCATAAAGACTCTTAGGTTGGAGCATAATCCACTATTAACTAAGTGGGATGATTTAAAAACCCTCATTAAGTCCTAGTTATACCCTATTGGGTATGTATGATATCAATTGATTTGTCAACATTCATTCAATAAAATATAGGGTAAAAGTGTGCAATATTACACCATCAAGTTCCAGAATATGGCTATCCTGTTATGTATCTCTCCTAAGAACCCAAATGCACACATCAAGTATTTTTGGGGTCTACACAGGCATTTAAAGAAGCAATTAATGCTCCTCAATCCTGTTGACAAATATAAATTTCCTACCTACAATAGAGGATCATCACCCAACCAAGGCCCAAATTAGGTTTATTCTCATTTGGTATAGTGATTCCCGCGAATATATGGGCATGGTTTCCACTCAATGAATTTATCTTTGAAACGAGACTTTAAATTATGCTTTTTCTAAAATTAAATGCAGTCTAATCTAATAACATAAATAAAACTGACTAATCTAACTAAATATACCTCCAATTTTATATCTGACTATTCTAATTGGGATAAAGAAGAAATTTTTATATCCAAATTGGGAGCAAAAACACTGTAACTAAAAGATGTTGAGAGGAAAATAAAATCCTTAAAATAAGAAATAGTTCACTACTTAATAAATTTGTACAATGTATAACGTAACTTATAAAAGGATATATTAACATTTAAACATCTAAATAAAAGTAGTGAAAAGAGGAAAGATAATATAATTCGAAAAATGAAATAATATTTTTCTTATAATTGAATGGCATAACTCATTCACGACAAAGTGTTATAACAATCCACGCACAATTACAAAAAATGTCTTTTCACCAATTATTGGCCTTCAAAACCTTTATTAAGTTTAGATAACATTATACAAAACTCAATATGGAATTTCCAACTAAGGAAAACATCTACATTAGGAATAACTAGGATAATAATACACAAGCCCAATTCCTTCTGCTAATCCCACATTTTAAGGTATTAAGTCCTTCAAAAATCAACTTGATAGTAGTGCCCAACTTTTCCTCTCTAGATTTCTGACCATGTCTACTAAATTTTCAAAAAGAGATTTAATGATAGTGCAAGATTTCTCTCTCTAGGCCTACCCTCCTTCAAGTATTCAATTATTCTCCTCTTCTTGACAGTATTATACAAGTATGAATTCCATAATTTCCAACCCATAAACTCTAAAGTGATAGCTCTTGTTATCATAAAATTATTTTTCTCTCAAACCTTCTTTTTTAAAACCAAAAATAAATTGGGAATTCACTACATTAATTTGAGAGAGCCGCATATTAAAAAGTAATGCAATGTTCTAAACCAAGTAAACACTAAGAGGGGTGGTGAATCAATATTGTGAGAACTTTAAAACTTTACTTCACAAAGTAAAGAATACTAGGACACCAATAAATACTTCAACAATAATTCATATAATCATCATAAGAATCAACACAAGAAGCACATATTAAACACATATATTCTTCAATCCTTTCTTCAATTACTTTCAAAAAGAAAAGTTTCAACTTGCGTTACAAAGTTCTCTGGCTCCAACCAGAAGTAAGCTACTACGCCCTAATTTATCAGTTACTACTGAATGGGTCTACTACCCCTGATTTATCATCTACCACCGAGAGGAGCCACACCCCCTAATTTATCAGCTACTACTGAAAGGAGCTCCAACTCCTAATTTTTTACCACCCACTACTGGAAGGAGCTACAACCCCTGGAATTAAAGTTGTCACTTTCTTGACCTCTTTCATTCATCTTTCATTCCATTTTCAAACTCAAATCATGAAGGCCACTCTCTTTCATAAAACAAATAAATATCTCCTCAATCACTCACCCTAATCACCAAAAGAATCACCTTCAACAATCTCTAATCACTGATAAATTCACCATAAACACCAATAGTAGTAACAACATCAACAACTTTCATGATAGTCCAATTCTTATTATAAAGAATAAGAACTGATATTTGTATATTTTTCTTCAGTTCAAATATACAATTAATAAAGATTTTGATCTCATTATCTTCATGTTTTTCACTTTTTTTTGTATGTATTCATAATGTGATCAATCAATCTTCAATCTATGCTCTGTTTTCTTTGTGAGAAAATTTCTTAATTTTGGTGAGTTACAAGATTTAGCGTTGAGTTTCAAATATGAATACCTGCCAAATTTGGCCAAACTGCCAAATAAACCGCCAAGTTTTCTGATGTTTCTAACCAAGTTTCTCACTCATTTATGAAATGTATTCATGTGTTTATAGCACTACTAGTTTTGGTGAAATCCACAAAATATGGAGAAAAATGCCAAACGTTGTTGACTCATTCATGTGTTTGAACTTACGCCCAAAGGAACTTTGTTCAAGCCTGAAGGCCTAACACAAAAACACACAAAAATCACACAAATAAAATCCTTTTGGCCCTTTTTATGCTATATCCCGAAGGGCATAACCACAGAAAAATAAATTCTTTCCCTCGGTCTATACACTGGCATAGAACCATGTGTTGGAGCTAACATTTAGCCCTTGGTTTTTTCGAGAGAAACTGAATGGAGTGCCTTTTGTTCCTATCGGGGTGAAATATATAGGATTACGTGTCCCAATGGGACCACCTTCCAATTCCACTTGTGCACTTCCAATTGTTCCACCACTCTAATTCTATGCCACCTTGTCTAACACAGTGTCCCATAACTACGTCACCCCAGAGAAATTACATGTGAATCATTAAAAAATCATCGGGATGCCTAGCCTTTCGAGGTACAGGGTGATGTGTCCCTATGGAATCTTCGACTTTATACACGGAAAAATAGAAAATTCCTTGGGGTTACGCCAACACCACCTTGTTTTCCACCTATGCAAGGATTCCATGTGTCACTCACTGAGAGGTGCCATGTATCACCTATTTTTGGCCCACTTGGCCACCCAAAAATGTCAACCTACATGGCCCATGTCACATCATTATTGGTGCCACATTTCTTGTTGACATCATCATGTCCTTATAGCTCAATTATGGACCTGAATCACCTCTATAAGCCAATAACCTCTCGCCATGTGTCTTCCACATTGTCAAACTCCATTTCATTGGTACAACAGATGGAAGAGGTCTTGAGCCTTGGTTTTCCATTAATTTATTTAATAAAATTTTTGAAGGGCTCCCTTTTAATCTCCTGGGGAAGGAGCTCCAAGATGATGTGTCCCATAGGGTCCTACCTCTTCCAATCAACACTCACTTCTCATCCACCTCATCCTTTTGTGTCACCCCACTCCTATAGTTTTTTCGCATCATTCCACTACTCTGTTTGTGGGATTTAAACCACTAGATGAGTTGTTAGGAAGCGAGGGAAGAACCGCTGGATGAGTTGTTAGGTGGGGCCTCCCTACTTCTGCAAACTCTTCCAATCAAACTTTCCATGCCACATCATTTAACTAACATACCTGGACCATTTCATCCCACTATTATTGACCTTTTACATCACCCCGCTCCACCTTTCCTTGGGATAAAACTTTGAGGCTCCCTCATCTCCTGTTGAGGTGACGTGTCCCAGGAATGGATCGACATTGTACCTAATACGCAATTTTAACTGGTCCACCTATGTTCCTATGTGGTGGTGCATGCCACATATTCTTTTTTACTGTGTTGTGGGTCCCTTGGCCTAAAAACACCAAAATATTGACTTTTACCCTTGTATATTTGACCATCCATATCTTTCAATCCAGGAGGCCTTTTTCTGACTTCAATATATAGTTGGAAATATCTTTATGATCTCTATCCATGTGAGCAGTTTCCAAGTGCATCTGATCTTATCTTATGAACTAAAAATGGCTCTAAAGTCTCTGATCTTTGACTAATATACTTGCAACCACTTAAGTTGTGCCACTCCTTTGACATCAATGCCAACATATTTTCAATATTCTCCCCTTTGGCATTGATGACAACACCAAAAACATAATCACAAAATAAAATTGTACTTATCTTACTTCTCCCCCTTTGAAAACAATGGCAAATAAAATAATATGCTCCCCTTGCAACCAATCTCCCCTTGTCTTGCTAATCCTATGGACTTGGAAGCTTCCTTTTGATATGTTAATTTCTTGATAGCTTCCTTTCTTCCTCTCAAGGAAGTTCTAATGGAGGGAGATAAGAGTAACTACTCCAAATATTTTCCTTGAGTACTCAAATTGATCTCTTCAGAGAGGTTTGGTGAATATAGCAACTAATTGCTCTTTTGTAGATACATACTCCAACTTTACAATATAATTTGTAGCTTGTTCTCTAATAAAATAGCTCTTGATTGGAATATGTTTTGTCTTGGAGTGAAAAATAGGATTTTTTGACATGTTGATTGCACTTGTATTATCACATATGATTGGTATTGGTTGATTAGAGATCACTTTCACATCTTGTAAATTATACTTCATCCATAATAGTTGAGTGCAACAATAAGTCGTTGCAATAAATTTTTCTTTAGAAGGAGAGAGAGAAATGGAAGCTTGCTTCTTGATCAACCATGAAACAAGACATTCACAAAGAAATAAGGCACCACCATTAGTGATTTTTCGATCATCTAAATCACTTACCCAATCAACACCAGTAAAAAAAATTAGTGAAAAATATTTATCTCTGGAGTATCAAAGTTCATATTCCATTGTAGCTCTTACATATATTTGAATCAGCTTTGCTACTAGGAGATGACTATGTCTAAGGGTTTCTTGAAATATTCTAATAATAACAACCATCTGCATGATGTTTGGTCTAGAGGTTTTCAAATATAATAGGTTTCCAATAATATATTTATATAAATTCTGATCCACCTTTGGTTATTCATCAATATTGATGATTTTACAACTTGTAACCATTGGAGTGCTTACCAAAGAACATTACTCCATGCCAAAATTCTTCAAAACTTCCTTGAGATACTTGCTTAGTGAGATAAAAAATCCTTTTGAAGATTGTGGAATATGTAAACCAAGGAAATACAAAATTTCTCCAAGCATAGACATCTTGAATTTGACCTTGATATAAGTTGAAAATTTACAAGTTAGATGATCCAAATCACTTACAAAAATAATGTCATCAACATCGACAAACACAACTAATCATTTTATATCATTGAATTTCACATACAAGTTATTATTAGTTGTGCCTCTTTCAAAACCACACTTGAGAAAATAATTATCCAACATAGAGTACCAAGCCCTTGGTGCTTGTTTAAGGCCATACAAGGCATTTTTCAAATTGAAAACATAACCATAAGGTTTCTCAATGTAGACTTTTCTTTTAGTTCTCCATTTAAAAAGGTAGATTTGACATCCATCTAATATATCTTAAATCTCTTAAAACAATCAAAATCCAAGAACATGTTAATTGTTTCTAATTGTGCAATAGGAGAAAAATTCTCATCAAAATATAAGACTTCAATTTGTTCATATCCCTTGCAAAATAACCTTGATTTGTTTCGTACAACTTCACCATGTTAATTCAATTTTTTCTTGAACACCCATTTTGTGCCAATAAAATTCTTGTCTGTTGGTCTTAGAACAAGCTACCAAGTATGAACTTTCTCGATCTAATCAAGCTCTTCATTCATGGCTAACAAATTTTCATCTTGGTTGGCCTATGAAAAATCCTTTGGTTCCATCATAGATAAAAACGCTACATGCGCTTGAGTAGGGGGATTTAATAGTCTTCTTCTTATCTGAACATCTGAATTCAAGTCACCAACAATTTGGTCAGTTGGGTGATGTTTTTGCACATACCTTACAAGATATTTGTATTTTTGACTTAGGGGTTCTTCAATGTTGTCATCTTAAAATGGCTCATCAACATTCTCATCATTGTTGACTAGATCACTGGAGTTGATATTTACTTGTTGATTGTCTTCAAAATCAATATGTTCATCAATTTTAACATCAATGCAATCAATTTTTTTTCTTGTATTCTTATTGTAGCATCTATAGCCCTTGTTATTCCGAGAGTATCAAATAAAAATACCTTCATATGCTCTTGCATCAAACTTTCCAAGCTTGTCATCATTTTTCTTGATATAACACTTGCTTCCAAATACTCTGAAATTATTTATTGTAGTAGGTTTTCCATACCAGAGCGCATATGGAGTTTTATCTTTTTTTTTTTTAATTAATTAATTAATTTATTTATTTATTTATTTTTCTGAATTGTGCCTGTTTAAAATCACCTTTTTTTTGTGAATTGTTTCAGCCCAAAATATTTGTTGTATACCTATTTATCCCATCATGGATCTAGCCAACTATTGAACTGATCTATTGGCTCTCTCTACTACTCCATTATTTAGTGGAGTCTCTGTTGTGGTAAATTCTCTTTTGATCCCTTGTTATTTGCAAAAATCATCAAATTCTTTGGAAGTAAACTCACTACCATTATCAAAACTTATGCAACTTATTTTAAAATCAATCTCATTCTCAACCATGGCCTTAAAGTTCTTAAAATTTTCAAAATCCGATGATTTTCTCCTAAGAATGCCACCCATGACACTCTTCTAAAATCATCAATGATAAGCATGGAATACAATTTACCTAAAGGTGTTTAAGTTCTTGAAGGACCACACAAGTCCATATGTACTAATTGCAATGTCCTAGTTGATGAGTTCTCCTTGGATTTGAATGGTACCCACAGTTGTTTTCCAATCTAACATGCCTTCAAAATATTTTTCCCTAGCTTAGAAAGATTTGCAAGATATTTGACAACATTCTTCTTACCCAATTTGAAAATATGATCAAATTTCAGATGTCCTAGCCTCTAATTCCATAACTCGCTCTCATCAATCTTTATCAAACAAAAATTATTTGTCTTCTCTTTTAGAATATATACATGATTGTGTGTTCTAACAGCTTCAACTACTATCTCCCTTGTGCCTGCAAACTTAATTTGAAATTTTTTAGATTTGAACAACACATCGTAGCCTTGGTTACACATACGAGACACATTTAGTAAATTGTGATTTAGGCCATTAACAAACGATACATCCTTGGCCTTATCACTAACATTAGCTAGGCTAATAATACCTTTACCCACAATCTTAACATGCACATTATTTCCAAAGGTTACATTACCTTTACCTACTTGTTCCCATGACAAAAACTTGTTCTTATCTCCTGACATATGTCTGGAACAACTACTGTCAACATACCATTGACTTTGTTTATTTTGAGCATATAAAACCACATTAAAGTTTTTTTTTTTTGCCTTTTTCTTCCATACTTTGGGTTGCTATGTTATGCAACCATCTCACAAAATAGAAGAAAACATAGATCAACGACTTAAAAATTATCCTCTTCGAGGGGGAAACCTCATTTACATTACATACATGAAAAATTATTGGATCATACAAATGATAAGACCTCCTTGGTATAAATAGGGGTATAAGAGGTCACAATATAATCAAAGCCTACATATAAATAATAATGTAAAGGCACAATAATAACAATAGTGGGTTTCTGTGGGGCACAACAATAACAACATGGGGGATACATGGACGCAATAATAAGAATAGGGGCTAAAATAACAATAATAATAAGGGGAATATACAAGTATTATAGGAACCTAGCATGCCCCTCTGCTTCAAAAAATTGTTTTCCTCAACACTTGAGTAGTTTTTAATGCTTCTATATAAAATTCACATCCTCCCATGTGGAATCTTCAGCAGGTAAGTTCTTCCACTTTATGAGATACTTTGAAATTAATCGATTCCTGTAATCCTTGGTGAAAATTCCATGTAATAAAAGTCAAAATAATAACCAGGGTTGATGGGACACTTATTCTAAGCTAAATGTTGGGAAAAACATCCTAGGGGGTGTAATTTTGGTTTATTATGGCTAAGGAAATTGGCAAAGGAAAAGGAAAAGGATTTGGAGAGGAAAAATGGAATTTTTGGCACATTTATCTATGAAAATAATGGAAATTAGGAGAAAAGGGAGATGAAAGGTCACAGATTGCATGTGAGGAGGAAATAGAAGGAAAAAATGGAAAATGAAGAAAATAGAGGCGTCTTCCAGAAAAAGGATTTTGAAGGTCAGTTGTTACCTTTTTCCAGTGCATTTTTTGGAGCTCTCTCATTATTATCTCTCTCCCTCTCTCTTTCTATCTCTCTCTCTCTCTCTCCCTCTCTCACTCTTGGATGCTTAGATTGTTTGGAGAATTTTGGCTTGGAGCAAGAAAGGAAAGAAAGAAGGAAAAATGAGGAAGTAAGCAAGGAGGAGCAGGAATTAAGCAGCTACAAGAGGATTCTTTGCAGGTATTGATTTGCATGTATGATTTCCTTGCTAGATTTTACATGCATGGTATTTCATATGGTTATTTTTTGTCTTGGCATGGGTTGCGCTGGGTATGACAATGTATTTAGCCTAGACTTTCCATTTCTGTATAGCCATGGTGTTGTGGTGTTATCAAGTTTTGGTTTACATGGATTACTAGATGGATTCAAAGCTGAGTGATATGGATCTCCGAATGATTATAGAATCAGTTTGTTTGTTACCTTGGTTTAGGGACTATTAATCCTGTTTTGGATTGTGGTAAAGCCTAATAGGTGGTAGTTTTCTCTCCATTTCAGGCCTAGGAATCTCGGGTTTTGGATTGTGGTAAATCCTGGAGAGTATGCCTCAGTTTAGGGCCTAGTTACCCTTGATTCGAACTATGGGTTGCAGTAAAGCTTGAGAGACTAGGAGAGAGGAAAATTTCTCACGGTTTAGGTGGAGAGAATCTGGTGATATCCATGCTTGTGTTGGCCTAGTGATCAGGTGTAGATCACGCTAAAGCCTGGTTCATGATTGATGAGGGTGAGGTGGTTTAACCTCAGGATGCTTTGGTTGGTTTTTTGGTTTGAGTCCTACATTCATGCTTGGAATATGGCATGGGGGTGATTGGCTGAAGAGATATTTGGCTCAGCAAATATATGGTCGGGTGGAACATGGAAGTCCCATCTCTAGTTGGTTTTTACACTCATTAATGAGAAGCACATTCCTTTGGTATTTGGTATGAAAATGTACTAGTTATTATGTGGTTTTCATTGATGTTATATCCATTGTATTTCTATTGTTATTATGTTGGTTATAAGCATGTATTTTATCAGTGATGATGTATGGATCTATCTATGTTTTTTCCTATAAATATTGTATCACAGCTTATAATGTAAGGGATAAATGCTTCTTATTGATTCTTAGATAAGTGTTATACCCCTATGTTTAAATCTGTTGTTTATACATGTAGATGCAATGTTTGTGGCATGTTTGATGAAATTCCTATCATGGTTTGGTGGGGTCGGATGAGTTCTTGATGATGTGATTTATTCCTTGTATTTATTTTAATGTTATTTATCCTCTCTTGAAGTTACAGGAAGTTCTGGGCAATGACCTCAGCTCAGGGGCTAAAAATGTGACGAAACCCAGATCTGCAGGCACAAAATTGACCTTTTGGGGCCCTGGTCATGGCCTTGCCAAGGCATTCCCATGGCTATAGGTTGTTAGCCACTCCCTTGCCCTTATATTCCCATGGCTAAGGCTCAAGAGGGTAAAAATGCATTCCCTCTTCAAGTTTCAAGGGTTTGGGAGGATGGTTTACCTCCTAGAGGTGTTGTTGATGTTATGTAAGGTGTGTTTGTCATGTTTCCATTAGTTCCACTTCCTTAAGGTCATCTAGAAGGTTGAATCTAATATTAGTAGCCTCTCATCACATGTTTACCCTGGTTGGTTGGTTACTTGGGTAGATGTGGGAGGAGGGTGTTGTAGAGTGGTATCAGAGCACAGTTCAACTCTTAGACCAATGGGTGGTGTGTTGGTCATGATTTTATGTTGATTTTTTATGTTTTTCCATACCTATGTTGTATGTGGTTGATGCATCCGCATTGTGTTGGCCATGGTGGTAGTAGTGTCTCCATGGAATTGTTGATGATGTTATTTTCAACATGTTGTCATGAATGATTGACTAGTTGTGTGTTGTTCTTGTTTACGTATTGTGCGTGCACTCATGCTTACATATTGTTACATGTTGTATATGAATTGATTAGTTATGCTAGGTCACATTTGGGTCATGCTTATGTATTGGTTGTGCATTTTTTCTTGTGTAATTTCACATGTTGAATATGCATTGGTCGGTAATGCTGGGTTACACGTTTCTTATGCTCATGTATGATTCATGCTTATGGTTGTGTGTGGTCAGTCTTGCATTGGTGTGCATTTGGCATGGTCAAGCATGGACGAATGGAATCTAGCTAGAATTACATCTATATCTTTATATTCTTAGACATTATATGTTTATATGCTATCATGATTATATCTATACATCTATTATGATGGCTGATTGATCTTGCAGGAAGTACCCTCCCCAAATTACACTAAAGTAATTTGGTTTATCTTACATATTATACCTTGTAGGAGAAAGATCAACATGAATAGAAATATGGTAGAATACAATGGCTCCCCCCATGAGTCATATGAGCAGCATGGTGAGCATTCTTTTGATTTTGCAGACACATTGAAAAGCCTAAAGGAAGAAATAAGGAGTTGTAAGGAAGACAATGAAAATATCATACAGGCACAACGTAAAAAAGTAGAGGTGAATGCAATACTTATTCAGAGCTTGTTAGATTTGCAAAAACAAGGGCCACTATGGATTAGTTATGGACATGTGGAAAAAACTTATGGGGCATGTGGAAGTATGTCTCCTAGTAGACACAGGTCAGATAGAGCAGATAGAGTGAGAGATGGTAAGTTGTTGGACACTTCGGATAGGCGGGGTGATGAGTACAGGTACCATTCTAGTTCTAGTTCAGATAGAAATCATGATCATCATTGGTATCACCCTTACAGGAGGAGTGATAGGCGATACATGCCAGATAAATTCATGAAGTCAAAGCCACCTACTTTCGATGGGGACTTGAAGAAACCAGAAGAGGAAGAAGCTTGCATACTTGGGATGAAGAAGCTATTTGAGTTACATGAGTACTCAGATAACACGAAGGCCATGATTTCTATCTTTATTTTGAGAGGTAAAGCAGACATCTCGTGGGAAGATGTGAAATGGGTCAGACACATCATGACAAATGGCTTGAGATGGCATGAGTTCAAGAGGATTTTCAGGAAGAAATTTTTGTCAGAGAGGTACTACGACAACAAGGCCAAATAATTTTATGAGCTAAATATGGGATCAATGATAGATGAGGAGTATACGAAAAAGTTCTTGGAGCTATTGAGGTATGTACCATATCTTGAGAATGAGAAGACTAAGGTTCAATGATTTTTCAGTGGGTTTCCGATAGAATTCAGAGATTGGATTGAGTATGATGAGCCTTGGTCACTTGAGGAAGTCATTGGGAAGTTAAATAATTTCTATGAACATTCAAAGCATAAGAATTAGTCTCATAAAGACTGGAAAGGGAAATACCAAGGTAAAGGTAAAGAGATAGCCTAAGAGAGCAAGGCCTTAGATCGTAGATGAGAAAGAAAATGTGCCACCATAAATATGTTTAATGTAGTTGGACAGGGACATAGGCCACAACAGAAGCATAGATCACAACAACATCATGGAGGTAATGGTATGAGATGGTTGGAGTGCTAGACATGTGGTGAGGAGCATCTTAAGAGATATTTTCCATAGAATCAGAGAGGTAGGCCTAATAAATACAGTCAAAGGAGGCACATATTGTTGGATATGTTGGAAAAAGCATTCCTCGTATTTATGCAGCAGTGGAAAATCAATAGGCGGATCACTAGGCTTCTATAATTGAGATTGATGATAAGATTTGTGATCAAGTTATTTATATTTTGATTTATCCTAGATCTAATTACAACTATGTTAGTCCTGAATTTGTGGATAAGTGTGGTTTGAATAAGGAAATGCATACAAAATATTGGTTAGTGCAGTTAGCCATAGGTATAAAGAAAAGAGTTCACCATTAGTTAAGAGCTTGTGCATTTGAGTTAAAAGGTACGCCTACAGCAGCACACTTGAACATATTTCCATTAGGTTCATACAGTATGTTATTGGGTACATATTGGTTATATATTCATAGGACCAAGTATATTTATAGGATAAATATATTGAATTCTTGGATGAAAATGGGGAACCAAGAGTCCTACAAGGAAAGAAGAAATCCACATCAGTTAGGATGGTGATATCCATGCAGGCCAAGCGCAATCTTAGGAAAGGATGTGTGTTATTTTTAGTTCATATCTCTAGTGAAAAAGGTAATTATGTTGAGGATGCATATGTGTTGAATAGGTATCGAGTTTTGCAGCAATTTTAGGATGTATTTCCAACAGATATTTTAGAGTTTCCACCACACTGGGAAGTGGAATTTTCTATTGAGTTGGTACCAGGGACAACTCCAGCATCAAAAATACCTTACAGGATTAGTACACCAAAGTTGGTAGGGTTAAAATTGCAGTTAAAGGAAATCTTGGACAAGGGGAACATTAGACCAAGTGTATCGCCATGGGGTGCACCAATGTTGTTCGTAAAGAAGAAAAATGGCACTCTTAGACTATGCATTGACTACAGGCATCTAAACAAAGTGACCATGAAGAATAGGTAGCCATTACCGAGGATTGATGGTTTGTTTGATTAGCTGAAGGGAGCAGAAGTGTTCTCTAAGATCGACTTGATATTTGGATATCATCAAGTATGCATCAAAGAGTAGGACATCTACAAGACCGCATTTAGGACCAGGTATGGGCATTATGAGTTTATTGTAGTTCCATTTGATTTGACTAATTCCTAAGCTACATTTATGTGTTTGATGAAAAGGGTGTTGCATCCTTATTTGGACAAGTTTGTGATCGTGTTTAATGATGACATATCGGTATATTCTAAAAATGAGAAAGATCATATCAAGAATTTGGAAACAGTGTTGAGGTTGTTGAGAGAGCATCAATTGTATGCTAATCTCAGGAAATGCAGCTTCTTCTAGACTGAGGTACACTATTTGGGACATTTTGTCTCCAAGGAAGGAATTGTAGTAGATCCAGAGAAGATAAGGGCCATCATGGAGTGGGTATATCCTAAGAATGTAGATGAGGTGAGATAATTCATGGGATTGTCAAGTTACTATAGGAGGTTCATCAGGAACTTCTCACAAATTTCTTATCCTATTACATCATTGCAGAGGAAAGGTAAGTATTTTTATTGGACAAGGGAGTGTGAGGCTAGTTTTGAGCAGCTTAAGTAGTTGTTAGCAATGCTCCAATGTTAAAAATTTCAGATCCAGACAAGGAGTTTGTAGCATGTACATATGCTTGCAAGATAGGACTTGGTGAGGTCCTTATGTAGGATGGATAGGTGGTATGCTATGAGTCAAGAAAGCTAAATGAAAATGAATATAACTACCTCACACATGATCTTGAGCTAGCAGCGATAATACATGCACTGAATATCTGGAGGCATTATATTCTTAGTAGGAAGTTTTTATTGATGAGTGACCACATTTGTTTGAGGCACTTGTTTTACCAGCCGAATTGAATGCTAGATAGGCTAGATGGTTGGGCATGATTAGCAAGTTTGACTTTGATATCAATTATGTCAAGGGAAAGGAGAATAGGGTCACATATGCTCTTAGCAGGCGAGTACAGGTAAACCACTTAGCAATAATGAGATCCTATGGGATAGAATTATAGGATAGGATATTGCAAGAAGTTCACAGGTATATAGAGAATGTGCACAGGTTGCAACAGAGTACCAATACAGGTGCAGGTGTTGGTATAGGTATAGGTACAAGTGTTTGTACAGGTACAGGTACAAGTGTTGGCATAGGTAAAGGTACATGTGGTACAAGTACATGTACACATGTACAGGACTTGGATTATCGTCTTACAATAGATGGATTGGTTAAATTTAGAGACATGATAGTTTCATGAAAAACCATATTCGGGTCATCCAGGCTACCAGAAGACTTTGAATGCCATGAAGAAACTATATTATTGGTTGAATCTAAAGAAGGATGTGGCAGAGTTTGTAGCTAGATGTTTGGATTTTCAGATGGTTAAGGTAGAGTGTAAACATCCAGGTGGACTGCTACAGTTGATTGCGATACCAGAGTGGAAATGGGAATTCATATCCATGGAATTCATCATAGGGTTTCCCAGGAAAGCTAGGCAGCATGATTCCATCATGGTTTTTATGGACATGTTAACAAAGGTTGCACATTTCATACTGGTGAAGACTACATACTCAATTAGTTATTTAGCACAGGTTTTTATCCGAGACATAGTCATATTACATGGTGTTCCAAAGAAGATTGTGTCTGACAGGGATGCAAAGTTCACTAAGTTTGCCTTCACTATATATTATCATCCGTAGACAGATGGAAATACTGAGAGGTTCAATGAGATACTAGAGGATATGTTGAGGATGTATGTAATGCATCAGCAGCACAAATGGGAAGAATATCTTCCACTAGTATATTTTGCCTACAACAACAGGTATCATGAGTCTTTGAGGATGACTCCATTTGAGGCTATGTATGGGCGGAGTTGAAACACTCCTACTAGTTGGAGTGGTCTGATTAATAGGGTACTGATTGGACTAGAGATGTTGGCAGAAATGGAGAAGGAAATGCAAGTTATTAAGAATAAATTGAAGCAACATAGGATAGGAAGAAGAGTTATGAAAATAGGAACAAGTTGTTCAAGGAGTTTCAGGTTGGGTATCAGGTGTACTTACATATCCATCTCAAAAATCTCTCCTTGCGGATTGGATCGTGTGCCAAGTTGGCACCATGGTTTTGTGGACCCTTAAGGATCATTGAGAAGATCGGGCTAGTGGCCTATCGACTTGTACCACCTTCCTTAGTGAAAGTCCATGATGTTTTTCATATATCTTTTCTTAATAAGAATGTTAAATATGTTGATCATGTGATTGAATATTCTGTATTGCAGGTGGAAACACATGGAGAATTCTAGTTAGAGCCTCAGTGTATATTGCATAAAACAATACTCATTCTCTAGAACTGAGAAATAGAGCAAGTTAAAGTGAAATGGAATCACTTTGGGCCTGATGATGCTACATGGGAGATGGCGGTGTTGAATTTTGAAACAAGAAACAATGAAATTGGCATCCAGAAACAACAAGCAACACCTACACTAAGTGTGGGACTAGGAGGTCCAATCAGCATCGACACTAAGTGTGGGACTAAGAGGTCCAAGCAACACCTACATTGGTGTGGGCTAAATTTGGTGCATGTCTATTTTAGTTATCCCTTAATTAAGATGGACAATAAATTGTAATCTAATTTCAAAATAACTTGTAATAGTTAACTGAGTGTGATAAACTTAGTTAGCTCATGAATTTCAAGTTAGAGGTATTTTGTGAGGCATGCAGAGTAATTCTAGTTGTAACAGAGTTTGAAGTGAAGTGGTGCATTATTTAATGCAGGTTGTAATCATTTTAACTTAGTTAAGCGAGTTAAACTCAGTTGTGCTAGTTGTAATTGTTTAATACACTAGTGAGAGATCAAATGAATTAAATATTCACAATCAGTGATCTCACATGCAATTGAGGATTTACTATTATTAGCTGCATGCATGTCAATTCTAGTGGATACCTAGTTGAGATGTAGGTGAAAGGGAAGTGTAACTATCAGTTGTGATATTAGTAGGATACCCAGGTGTAGTTAAAACACCATAAGATGCCCATGATACTCAGCGCAATGTAGGAAGCCTAGAATTCCTTGTGAATAGGGATTGAATTCCTCATGAACTGCGTGAGCAAGGCAGGCTGAAGACAGGCTGAGAATTGGCTGACTATTGGCCCGATTTTGTCTGGATTAGTGTGAGACAATTATCTGAATACAAGAGGGCTCTTGCGAGAATAGTTTTATGTAATTTTTTCATGATTCATTATGGAATATACAATAGAAGATAGAGGGGTTTTGAGCAGCAAGCTTTCCCCATGAAAATTATCTATGTTGTGGTTTGATTGATTCTTCTTTGCTTCATGTGATTGGTGATTGTGTTTTTAATTCCGCAATTGATTTGTAGAAGCAATTCAATATTTAACTTTAGTAAATTGTTAGATCGAATTGAATCCATGATATACATGCTTGTTGTATAATTTATACATAGTATCAGAGCACAATAAATCACAATAGTGAAGGAGGATATGAGTTTGTGACTGAATAGAATTCAAAATTGCAGAATACTTTCTTGGTGCTACAGGTGATTCAAGATCGAAATGGCTTTCGGTGGCTTGAGATTGGAGTATGCACTTGAGGGAATATCTAACTATATTTCTTGGAGAGACAGAATGGAGGCAGTACTCGAAGAAAATGGCCTGAAGGAATTCATTGACAATGATGTTCCTAAACCCGTTGTGGCAAATGCTGCAAATATTGACGCATGGAAAAATGAAGTGGCAAGGGCGAGGAGGATCTTACTGGAGGGGGTACGAGACCACATTTTATCAAGCCTCCATAGAAAAGCGACACCATATTCTATGTGGAAAGCTTTGAAAGATCTATTTAGAGTAGCACTGACCATAGGAAATTGGCACTGAAAGATAAACTCAGGAAGATCAAGATGGAGAAGAATGACACTATTCCGGTATACTTAACAAATTTTTTCCAATGTCAGGATGAGCTTGGGAGTGTAGGAATAACTGTCTTTGATGATGATTTGGTGAGACTATCTCTCTTAGGACTTCCAAAGAGTTGGCATAGTTATCAAGACTCTGTCAATGAAAGGAAAAAGCTGCCAGATTGGGAATGAAAGTAGTCAGATTTGGTGCAGGAGGAGTTTAGACGAAATGCCAGAGATTGATCCTCATCTAAGAATGAAGATGAAGAAGATTGTGCTTTGGCTTCCAAGGCGAAGAAAGGGAAGGGGAAGAAATTCCATTCCAAATCTGAGGCCAGTGAAGAAGGCAAGGAACGCGACATGTACATGGTGAAGTGTTTCCACTTTCATGAGCATGGACATTATGCCACAAATTGTCCAAAAAAGAAGAAGAACAAGAAGGTTTGAGGATCTACAGTCGGTGAGGATTTGACCTCGCAATTTTAGCTTGACTTCTCATTGATCGCATGCATGGTGTCAAGTGCATTGGGATCGGGGTGGTACATGGATAGTGGTGCTTATTTCCACATGACAAGAAACAAAGAAATTTTCAGTATCGTGGAGGAGAAGGATCTCAAGATTCAGACCGAAATGGGTGACAAAGAAAGGTATAACTCCATTGGGATTGGTACAGTTAATTTCCAGAGATATTCAGTAAACCATTTTTATTAAAATATGTAATGCATGTACCGGGCTTAAGAAAATAATAGTTTCAGTGGAAATGTTGGATGATAGAGACTATGATGTTGTTTTCAGTTAAGGAAAAGTTTTCTTGTGACACAAAGAAATAGGATAAGCCAAGAAGATTGGGATTCATGTGAAGAATCTCAAAACACTTGATGTAGATTTTATTTCTACAAAGCTTCCAACCATTGGGAAGTGTGAGAAAGCCATGCAATTGACCCTTGAGAGGGATATGGATTTACATGCAGGTGAGAATGAACCTCAAGATGTGGAGCAACCACATGAAGAGGATTATGAAGTGGCAACAACCACTCAAGCAAAGAAATTTTGAGCCAGATGGGCAGAGGGAGTGCATGCAGCTATACCTCCAGGTGTGAGGTGGGGCAACATGAAAGATTAATCCCAAGAAGAAATTTGGGCAGGGTCCTAGAGATGGAGGATCTCATGGATCGAACCTGGCTACAAGGAGCCCACAGAGAAGTAGTAGCAGCATCAGTTAAATTGATGCAATCAGATGTCATGAAGACAGAAATCAGAGTGACAGGTGTTAGATACTAGAGTGCATATCAGAGTTGGTAGTAGTGTAGAGTACATGGATGCAAATGTCAACAACGCAAAGAATCCATTAGACATGTGCAGTAGCTAGCAGCAGTCAGAATATTTTGATAATAGATGCATTATACTAATTTAGTTGTTTGGAGGCTATTAAGTTTCGGAAGTGTCGCATGCAAAGGTTACATGTGCGAGAAACACTAGAGAAGTGTTGCATGAAAAGGTTGTGTGCATGAGAAACACTAGAGAAGTGTTGCATGTCGCATGAAAGAGTTGCATGTCGCATGAAAGGGTTGCATGTCGCATGAAAGAGGTGCATGTTGCATGCAAGGAAATTACTTTCTTGTTGAGAGGGAGTGTTGAATTTTGCAACAATAAACAGTGAAATTGGCATCCAGAAACAAAAAGCAGCACCTACACTAAGTGTGGTACTAGGAGGTCCAAGCAACACCTACACTAAGTGTGAGACCAAGAGGTCCAAGCAGCACCTACACCGGTGTGGGATAAATTTGGTGCATGTATATTTTAGTTATCCATTAATTAAGATGGACAATAAAATGTAATCTAATCTCAAAATAACTTGTAATAGTTAACTAAGTGTGATAAAATCAATTAGGTCATGAATTTCGAGTTAGAGGTAGTTGGTGAGGCATGCAGAGTAATTCTAGTTGTAACAAAGTTCGAAATGCAGTGGTGCATTAGTTAATGCAGGTTGTAATTAGTTTAAATCAGTTAAGTGAGTTAAAATCAATTGTGCTAGTTGTAACTATTTGATACACTAGTGAGAGATCAAATGAATTAAATATCAATTAATTCACAATCAGTGATCTCACATGCAACTGAGGATTTACTATTATTTTCTGCATGCATGTCAGTTCTAGTGGAGACCTAGTTGAGATGTAGGTGAAAGGGAAGTGTAACTATCAATTGTGATATTAGCAGGAAACCCAGGTGTAGTTAAAACACCACAGGATTCCCATGATACTTAGTGCAGTGTAGGAAGGTTGGAATTCCTTGTGAATAGGAATTTCATTCCTCATGAATTGCGTGAGCAAGGCAGGCTGAAGACAGGCTGAGAGTTGGCTAAGTATTGGCCTTATTTTGTCTAGACCAATGTGAGAAAATTAGCTGAATACAGGAGGGCTATTGTGAGAAGAGTTGTATGAAATTTTTTCATGATTCCTTGTGGAATATACAATAGAAGATAGTGGGGTTTTGAGCAGCAAGCTTTCCCTGGGAAAATTATATGTGTTGTAGTTTGATTTATTCTTCTTTTCTTCATGTGATTTGCGATTGTGTTTTTAATTCCGCAATTGATTTGTAGAAGTGATTCAATATTTAAATTTAGTACACTGTTAGATCATATTGAATCCATGATATACATTCTTGTTGCATAATTTCTACAGGCGGATCATATGTGGACCATGTATCCTTCCTTGGTTGTCAGATGAGGCAAAGCAGTTTTGGTGTGATGTTGGTTTTTGTTTAGCATATATTTTGGAAATGTTTTGTTATATGTTTTGATGTGATGGTTGGATGTATGTACATATATATGTGGATGTAAATACCTCCATGAGATATGTTATAAAGCTCCAATAAGCAATATGGTGTCATGTCATTTGAGTTGTCATGTTGGTTTTCTTTTCAGCAAAGTGATCATTGTAAATTCTGCATCGAGCTATGTTACAAAGCTCCATGGGAATTATGGTTTCCTTTCAACGATTTTGCTGAGGTATATGTGTGGTTGAACACTGAAGATGGTGTCCCCCAAGGGAGAGGGTTCTGTAAAAACCCCGGTGAAAATTCCATGTAATAAAAGTTAAAAATAATAACCATGCTTGAAGGGACACTTATTCCAAGTTGAATGTTGAGCAAAACATCCTAGGGGGTGTTAATTTGGTTTATTGTGGCTAAGGAAATTTTAAAAGGAAAAGGAAAAGGCTTTAGAGAGGAAAAATGGCATTTTTGGCACATTTATTTATGGAAATAATGGAAATTAGGAGAAAATGGAGATGAAAGGTCATAGGTTGCATGTGAGGAGGAAATTGAAGGAAAATGAAGAAAATAGAGGCCTCTTCCATAAAAAGGATTCCGAGGTTTAGTTGGTAGCTTTTTTCAGTGAATTTTTTGGAGCTCCCTCATTATTCTCTCTCTCTCACATACACACTCTTGGACACTTATATTTTTGGAGAATTTTCTCTTGGAGAAATAAAGGAAAGAAATCAAGAAAAAGGAGGAAGCAATCAAGGAGGAGCAGGAATCAAGAAACTACAACAAGATTCTTTTTAGGTATTGATTTGCATGTATGATTTCCCTGCTAGATTTTACATGCATGGTATTTCATGTGGTTGTTTTTTTCCGTGGCATGGGATTTTCTAGGTGTGACATTATATTCAGCCCAGCCTTTCCATTTCTGTATAGCCATGGTGTTGTGGTTTTCTCATGTTTTGGTTTAGCTCGATTACCAGATGGATTTGACATTGAGTGAGGTGTATCTCTGAATTATTATAGAAACGGTTCATTTTTTTCCTCGGTTTAGGGCCTAATAATCTGGGTTTGGATTTCTGTAAAGCCTGAGAGGTTGCGGTTTTCTCCCCATTTCAGGCCTAGGAATCTCGGGTTTAAGATTGTGGTAAATACTGGAGAGTATGTCTCGATTTAGGTCCTAGTTACCCTTGATTTAGACTATGGGTTGCGGTAAATACTGAGAGACTAGGAGACAAGAAAATTCCTCATCGTTTAGGAAAAGAGAATCCAGTAATATCCATGCTTGTGTTGGCCTAGTGATCAGGTGTATATCACAGTAAAGCCTGGTTTATGATTGATGAGGGTGAGGTGGTTTAGCTGCGGGATGCCCTGGTTTGTTTTTCAGTTTGAGTCCCACATTCATTATTGGAATATGGCCTGGGGGTGATTGGTTGAAGAGAGATTTGGCTCAACCAATCTAAGGTCGGGTGAAACGTGGAAGTCCCATCTCCAGTTGGTTTTAAAACTCATTAATGAGAAGCTCCTTCCTTTGGTATTTTGTATGAAAATGTATTGGTTATTATGTGGATTTCATTGATGTTATATCCATTGTATTTTTGTTATTATTATGTTGGTTATAAGCATGTATTTTATTAGTGATGATGTATGGCTATATATATTTGTTTTTGCCTATAAATGAATATACAATGTATCTATGGTCAAACAAATTGTATTGCAACTTATTATGTAAGGGATCAATGCTTCTTAGTGTTTCTCAAATAAGTATTAGACCCCTATGTTTAAATTTGTTATTTATACCTGTAGATGCAATGTTCGGACATGTTTGACAAAATTCCTTTCATGGATGGGTGGGGTCGGATGAGTTCCTGATAATGTGATTTCTTCCTTGTATTTGTTTTAATGTTATTTATCCTCTCCTGAAGTTACAGGAAGTTTTGGGCAGTGACCTGGGCTCAGGGGCTAAAAATGTGGCATGCATCTCAGAGTTGTAGGCACAAAATTAAAAATTTGGGGCCCTGGCAACGTCCTTTCCAAGTCATGCCCTCGTTTATAGGTTTATATCCACTCCCTTGCCCTTATATTCCTATGTCTAAGGCTCAAGAGGGTCAAAATTTAGCCCCCCTTCAAGTTTAAGGGGTCTGGGAGGGTGGTTTACCTCCTGGAGGTGTTGTTGATGTTGTGTAAGGTGTTTTTGTCGTGTTTCCGCTGGTTCCACTTCCTTAAGGTCATCTAGGAGGTTGAATCTCATATTAGTATCCTCTCGTCACATGTTTACCCTGGTTGGCTGGTTGCTTGTGTAGATGTGGGAGGAGGGTGTTACGATTTCGTAGTTGTCTGGTTCTTTTTTCTATGATTGCTTTAAGCTCAAATATGATTTTTCCTTCTTCGTCAAGTTTTCAAAACAACGTTTGAACTAGGATCTTTTCACTGATAACCTTCTTTAAGCATGAAATATGGAAAACTGGGTGTACTCAAGATGATGCAGGAAGCTCCAATTTGTATGCCATAGTAAAAATATTTTGCAACACCTAGTAAGGACCATAGTACTTGGGTGGTAATTTATTATCCTTCTTAGCTTCTTGAGGGACATTTTCTTGTATGGTTATAGCCATAAAATATCCAGTTGCCTACATCAAAACTTATTTCATCATGATGCTGATCTTCCTATTGTTTCATTTGATTATGTGCCAGAGTGAGGTTATCCTTTAAGAGTTGTAGAACTTGTTGTTGATGCTTGATGTGATCTTCCACTGCTTGAACCTTAGAATTTTCTCTTAAATATGATGTGATGGATGGTGGATGATATCCATAGAGTGCCATAAATGGGGCCATTTTTGCTGCAGTATGGAAGGAATTTTTATACCACCATTTAGCTAGAGCTAACCACCTGACCCATTGTGTTTTTTTATCAGATACAAAGCAACAAATATATCCTTCCAAACATTTGTTCACTATCTCAGTTTTCCCATCAGATTTAGGATGATAAGATGAGATATGATCTAATTGAGTACTAAGAAAAGAAAATATTTTCATCCAAAAATTTCTAGAGAAAATGGGATCTCTTTCAGTTACAATAATCTTTGGGTTTCCATGTAGCTTTTGAATTGTTTCCATAAATGTAGTAGAAATTGTACTAGCTTTAAAAGGATGAGATAATGCTCAAAAGTGTGCATACTTGGTAAGTATATCAAATACCACCATGATGACACTTTTTCCTTCAGACTTGGGTAAACTTGTGATAAAATCTATTGAGACCTCCTCCCAACACTGACTTGGAATGGCTAAAGGTTGTAACAAACTCGGGGTATTAGTTGTCTCAACTTTATTTTGTTGGAAATCCAAACATTCTGCGACAAACTTCTGAATATCAGAATTAAGGCCATCTCAAAAAAATCCTTATTTACCATGTGGTGATTTTTTATGGGATGTGTGCAATTCCAAAGGAATATTTTGCTTGAGTTAGGAATTCTTACAACTATATAAGCGATCTTTGTACCATAATGAATCATTTTTCCAGCTAAATGTATCATATGTACTAGGATCTTGCAACAACTTTTGAATGAGTGTCCACACTTATTATTCATTCTTCCATTCATCCCTTGCTTCAGTTATCTAATAAGGTTGGATAATAGAAATGACACAAATCAATGCTTCCACATCCTCATCCTTTCTTTAGAGTGCATCTGCAACAACATTTTGCTTCCCCTTTTTGTAGATGATTTCAAAGTCATAACCCAACATCCTTGTCACCCATTTTTTTTGCTCCTATGAAGACAATATTTTTTCCAAAAGGTATTTAATACTATCGTGATTTGTTTTTACCTTGAAGTGTCTTCTCATTAGGTAAGGTCTCCATTGCTTTAGCGCATGTAGTATTTCTAACATTTTCATCTCATAAAGATGTTTCTGTAAATACTTTCCTTTGATTGGACGAATTTCAAAATAAATGGGTCTTCCTTATTGCATTAAAACAACACCAATTCCATTTCCCGGGGCATAAAATTCCAAAATAAATGTTTTTGTGAAGTTTGGTGTAGCTAATATCAGTGCTTGGCACATTTACTCTTTAATATGTTCAAAGGCCTTATTTTATTTTGGAGTCCAAGAATGTTAGGTCCCTATATTACTAGTATAGTCCCTTATTTTTGTTAGTGTAACCCCCTTATTGTTATTATTGTACCCTTGTAACCCCCATTTTGTTATTATTGTGCCCTTAAATTATTATTGTTAGGTCGGCTAGAATTACATTGTGGCCCACTAGGATTACATTATGGCCCCATGGACTCCTATATATAGAAAGGAGGTTTTGTAAATTGAATCATCCAAGAATTGTTCATTCATGTAATGTATTGGAGGTTGCCCCCTCGAAGTGGCTCATTTCTAAGGCGTGAATATCTCTTTTCTTCTCTCTTTGGAGCTGGTTACACAACATTTGGTATCAGAGCTTTGGATTCTAGGGTTTCGCTGCTCCAAACAGGTCATCGTGGCATTTTCGCTATAACTTTTTTTCTACGAAGTTTCAGAAGCTGAAATTTTTAGGGTGCGAAGCAGAAATCCTGAGGAAGCTTTTCTAAAAATTTCAGACCTTGGTTCGCAATATTTGCGGAGATATCATCTGTGGAAGTCAGGTCTTTTTTCAAGCTCCTAAACAGGTCATCGTGGAATTTTCGCTATAAATCTGTTTCTACGAAGGTTCAAAATCTGAAATTCATATGGTGCGAAGCTGAAATCCTGAGGAAATTCATCAAAAAATTTCAGAGCTTGGTTCGCAATATTTTTGGAGATATGATCTGTGGAAGGTAGTGCTTTTTCAGGCTCCTGAATTTCATCTCAAAGAGGCGATCGTGGGAAAAGTTCAATAACTCTCTCTCTGGGCATCGGATTGGAGTGCCGTAAAAAGTGGTCGCAAGTACACGGACTGTAGTTTCTTGGCTATCAATTTCAGAGACAAAGGACGAAATAGTGACACGTGGCAAGTCGTACAAGTTCGCTCTACTGAACCAGTCCATAATTAGGTCATTGTGGGAGATTGGACACAACTTTGTCTTGGAGAATCCAAATCAGGTCAGACTTGTGGCATTCGAAAGATAATTCAGAGGGCTACGTCGGTACTGAAATTCAGATATTGAAGTGCTCCAATCACAGAGATAATCCAATTTCAATATCAAGCTCTTCAAAAGCAAGAAAAAGGTGTGTATTTTTTTTCCTAATTGCATAAGTCTTGTTTGAAGAAACAATTTAAATTGATTCCAAGGGCATATTGTAGAATAGATATCAGTATTGGGTTCTAAAAGATGCTCCGTAAAAATAATTCAACACCCATTAAGCCTTCAGAAGGGTCTACTATGACTCATGAAGATGAAGAATTGCAACATGATCTATCAAAATTACAAGAGCAAGTGCACCAAATTTCGCTCTCGCAAAGAGCAACAAAAAATGAAGTGGAAGTTTTGAAGAAAGGCGTGGAAGCTAAGATGGATGGCATGGAAGCTGGCATGGAAGCTAAGATGGATGACATGAAATACAACATGGAAAACATGAAGAATGATCTAAAAATAGACATCGAAGGTTTGACAAAGTTGATACAAGAAATGTTTCCTAATGGTGAAAAGATAGTAGAAGAACCTCATGATGAGAACAAAATCAATGTTAATCATGATTTCATAAACTCTAATGTTTGCGGGAAGAACCACCATATTCCAAAAATGGATATGAGGAAGTTTGATGGAAAGGATCCTGTAACATGGATACTACAGATGGAGCAATATTTTGATCTCCATAATGTGCAAAACACACAAAAGGTACGCATTGCAACTTTACATTTAGAACAAAATACATTTGTATGGTATCGATGGCTTTTCTCCAATAAAAAAATTGTCACTTGGTCAATTTTTACGGAAGAAATGATAGCACATTATGAGGATACAAAGAGGAACACCTTCTTTAGCCAATTGATAAATCTCAAACAAAAGGGTTTAGTGGGGCAGCACATTGAGGACTTCCAAAAATTGAATATAAGGGTAACTGATATTCCAAAGGAACACAGGATCGATCTCTTCATAGGCACTTTAAAGGATAACATCCAACATGAAGTTCGCATTTTGGAACCGGATTCATTGGAGAAGGCATTCAGGTTGGCAAGAAAAGTTGAATGTAAAATAATGGCGACAAGGAAGCCTACCACTCAATTCTATAAAGAAGGAAGTGTTGCTACGCCTAGATTTCCACAACCTACAAGGTTGACACCACAACAATTGGAAGAAAAAAGAGCAAAAGGGCTTTGCTACGGTTGTGATAGAAAATACACTAAAGGTCATAAGTGTGCTGAGAAGAAATTATTTTACATAGATTGTGAAGAGGAAGAAGAAAATGAACAAGAAGAGGATATACACCAGGAACCAGCTCTAGAAGAGGAAGAAATGAATCCGACCATATCTTGTAATGCACTAGCAGGAATTACCACTCCTCAAACTCTCAAGATAGAAGGAAATATCAAGAAGAAAAAGGTAATAGTGTTGATTGATTCGGGTAGCACCCATAATTTTATTCATTGTAAGGTAGCCAAGGAATTAAATTGTTTCCTATACCCAGCACCAGAATGTCAAGTGATGGTTGCAAATGGAGAACTATAAATTGCTCTAGAAAATGCCATAATATCAAGCTAACCATGGGGGAATATGTATTGACTAGTCCAATGCTTTCCATTCCTATGGGAGGTGCTGATGTTGTACTAGGAGTACAATGGTTACAATCTTTGGGGGCGGTAGCTTTTAATTTTCAAGAACTTTTCTTTAATTTTTTTTCAGAAGGAAAGGAAGTCGAATTACGGGGTATTGAAGGGAAGCCGGGAAGGACAATAAGCTCTAATGTCATGACAAAGCTTCTAAAGAAAGAACAACGAGGCGTAATTGCACAATTATGCTCACTAGAAGTTCCGACATCAAAATCATCTATTTCTGCAGATCTCAAACAAGTCTTGGACAATCATTCCAAGGTGTTTGAAACTCCCAAAGGACTCCCACCTATTCGTGATCATGATCATGCTATTCATTTGATTCCGGGAAGTGTTCCTCCAAACATCCGGCCTTATAGATATCCTTACTTCCAAAAGAGCGAAATTGAACGCATGATTGCAGAAATGTTAGAGGCGGGTATAATTAAACCTAGTCAAAGTTCTTTCTCTGCTCCTGTAGTATTGGTACACAAGAAGGATGGATCATGGCGAATGTGTCCGGATTATAGGGAGCTCAATAAACTCACCATTAAAGATAAATTTCCCATTCCTGTGATTGATGAATTATTGGATGAATTACATGGAGCAATTTATTTTACCAAGTTGGATCTTCGTTCGGGATATCATCAAATTAGAATGAAGACTGAAGATATTCCAAAAACAGCATTTCGAACTCATGAGGGTCATTATGAATTTTTGGTAATGCCTTTTGGCCTTACCAATGCACCTTCTACATTTCAAGGGTTGATGAATTCCATTTTCAAACCCTTCCTTAGAAAATTTGTGCTAATATTTTTTGATGATATACTAATCTACAGCAGGTCTTGGAAGGATCATGTTGAACATGTTGACAGGGTGCTCAAACTATTGCAGGAGAAACAATTATATGGAAAAACATCCAAATGTTTCTTTGGAGTACAAGAGGTGGAATATCTGGGTCATATTATATCTCACGAGGGTGTTAAAGTAGACCCTAACAAAATTAAAGCCATTAAGGAATGGAAAGTCCCCAAAACAATAAAGCAGTTGCGAGGATTTCTCAGGTTAACAGGTTATTATCACAAGTTTGTTTAGAATTATGGGAGAATAGCAGCACCTCTAACAACATTATTGAAGAAATATGCATTTTCATGGACTCCCGAAGCAACTAAGGCCTTTGAACATCTTAAAGAGGCAATGTGCCTAGCACCGGTCTTAGCTACGCCAGACTTCACAAAAACCTTTATTGTGGAATGTGATGCCTCAGGAAATGGAATTGGTGCAGTTTTAATGCAGAAAGGAAGACCCATTGCTTTTGAAAGTCGTCCAATCAAAGGAAAGTATTTACAGAAACCTATTTATGAGAAGGAAATGTTAGCAATACTGCATGCACTAAAGAAATGGCGAAATTACCTAATGGGAAGACACTTCAAGGTAAAAAATGATCATGATAGTCTTAAACACCTTTTGGAACAAAGACTATCTTCAGAAGAGCAGCAAAAATGGGTCACAAAGATGTTGGGTTATGACTTTGAAATAATCTACAAAAAAGGAAGCTTAATGTTGTTGCAGATGCACTCTCAAGAAAGAATGAAGAGGTGGAAGCATTGCTTTGTGCCATTTCTATTATCCAACCAGATTGGATAACTGAAGCAAGAGATGAATGGAAGAAGGACAAAGATGTATGGATACTCATTCAAAAGTTGCAGCAAGATCCTAGTACATCTGATACATTTAGTTGGAAAATGATTCCTTATGGTACAAAGATCGCTTATATCTTTGTAAGAATTCCCAACTAAAACAAAAGATTCTTTTGGAATTGCACACTTCTCCTTTAGGAGGACACTCAGGATTTTTAAAAACTTACCACAGGGTGAAGAAAGAATTTTTTTGGGATGGCCTTAAATCTGATATTCAAAAGTTTGTGGCGGAATGTTTGGTTTACCAGCAGAATAAAGTTGAGACAATTAAGACCCCGGGACTTCTACAACCTTTATCCATTCCAAGTCAACGTTGGGAGGAGATTTCAATGGATTTTATCACAGGTTTACCTAAGTTCAAAGGAAAGAATGTCATCATGGTGGTAGTTGATAGACTTACCAAGTATGCACACTTTTGTGCATTATCTCATCCATTTAAAGCAAGTACAGTTGCTACTACATTTATGGACAGAATTCAAAAGCTACATGGAAGCCCAAGGGTTATTGTGAGCGACAGAGATCCCATTTTTACTGGAAATTTTTGGACGGAGTTATTTTCTTGTTTGAGTACTCAATTAGCTCATAGCTCATCTTATCATCCTCAATCTGATGGTCAAACTGAGATAGTAAATAAATGTTTGGAAGGATATCTTCGTTGTTTTGTATCTGATAAACAAACACAATGGGTCAAGTGGTCACCTCTCGCTGAATGGTGGTATAACACTTCCTTCCATACTGCAGCAAAAATGACCCCATTTATGGCACTTTATGGATATCATCCACCATCCATCATATCATCTTTAAGGGAAAATTCGAAGGTTCAAGCAGTGGAAGATCACATCGAGCATCAGCAAGAAGTTCTCCAACTCTTAAAGGATAACCTGAATTTGGCACAAAATCGAATGAAACAACAGGCAGATCAACATCGTAGCGAGAGAAGTTTTGATGTAGGAAATTGGGTATTTTTACGGCTACAACCATACAAACAAATGTCCCTCAAGCAAGCAAAGAAGGATAATAAATTATCGCCAAAGTACTATGGTCCTTACAAGGTGTTGCAAAAGAATGGTACTATGGCATACAAATTGGAGCTTCCTGCTTCTTCGCGAGTACATCCAGTTTTCCATGTTTCATGCTTAAAGAAGGTTATAGGTGAAAATATTCCAATTCAAACAATATTGCCAGAACTTGATGAGGAAGGAAAAATCATATTGGAACCTAAAGCGGTCATGGAAACAAGAACTCGACAGCTACGGAATCGATCAATTTCAGAGTATCTCATCAAGTGGAAGAACTTACCCACTGAAGATTCTACATGGGGGGATGAGAATTTTATACATAAGCACCCGGAGCTACTCAAGCATTGAGGACAACACTTTTTTGAAGGAGAGGGGCATGTTAGGTCCCTATATCACTAGTATAGTCCCTTATTATTGTTAGTGTAACCCCCTTATTGTTATTATTGAACCCTTGTAACCCCCATTTTGTTATTATTGTGGCCTTAAATTATTATTGTTAGGTCGGCTAGGATTACATTGTGGCCCACTAGGATTACATTATGGCCCCATGGACTCCTATATATAGAAAGGAGGTTTTTTAAATTGTATCATCCAAGAATTGTTCATTTATGTAATGTGTTGGAGGTTGCCCCCTCGAAGTGGCTCATTTATAAGGCGTTGATATATCTTTTCTTCTCTTTTTGGAGATGGTTACACAACAAAGAAAATGCATCTTTAGTCGGTAATGTTGTTAGAGGTGTTGTTATTCTCCCATAATTCTTAACAAACTTGTGATAATACCCTTTCAACCCAAGAAATCCTCAAAGATTCTTTATGGTTGTGGGGATTTTACATTCCTTAATGGATTTGATTTTTTTAGGGCCTACCTTATCACCCTCATGTGATACAATATGACCCAAATATTCCACCTCCTGTACTCCAAAGAAACATTTGGAGGTTTTTGCATAGAATTTTTTCTTCCCCAATAGTTTTAGCACCATATCAACATGTTGAACATGATCCTTCCAATACTTGTTATAGATTAGCAAATCATCAAAAAATACCAATACAAAATTTCTAAGTGTTTTAAAATGGAATTCATCAAACCTTGAAATGTGGAAGGTGCATTAGTAAGGCCAAAAGGCATGACCAAAAATTCATAATGACCCTCATGAGTTTAGAATGTTGTTTTTAGAATATCTTCAGTCTTCATTCTAGTTTGATGATATCCTGAACAAAGATCCAACTTGGTGAAGTAAATTACTCCATGTAATTCATCCAACAATTCATCAACGATAAGAATGAGAAATTTATATTTAATAGTGATCTTTTTGATCTCCCTATAATCCGGACACATACACCATGATCCATCCTTCTTGTGAACCAATACTATTGGGGCAGAGAAAAAACTTTGACTAGGTTTAATTATACCCACCTCTAGCATTTCTCCAACCATACGTTGAATTTCACTCTTTTGGGAATATGGATATATGTAAGGTACGATTTTTAAAGGAACACTTCCTAGAATCAAATGAATAGCATGATCATGACCAGGAATAGGTGGGAGTCCTTTGGGAGTCTCAAAAACATTGAAATAATTGTCCAAGGCTATTTGGATATCTGGAGAAATAAATGATTTCAATGTTTGAACCTCTAGTGAGAATAATTGTGAAATGACACCTCATTGTTCTTTCTTCATAAGATTTGTCGTGCCATTAGAGCTAATTATCTTTCCAGGTTTCCCCGTGATACCCCTTAATTCAACTTCCTTTCCTTCCCAAAAATATTTCAAGAAAAGATCTTGAAAATTAAAAGCTATAATCCCCAAATATTGTAGCCATTGGACTCCTAGTACAACACTAGCACCACCCATTGGAATGGAAAGCATTGGAATATTCAATACATATTACCCCATGGTTAGCTTGATATTATGGCACTTTCTAAAGAAATTTACAGTTCCTCCATTTGAAACCATCACTTGACACTCTAGTGCTGGATATAGGAATAAATTCAATTCCTCAGCTATCTTACAATGAATAAAATTATGGGTACTACCTGAATCAATCAGAACTATTACCTTTTTATTCTTGATATATCCTTCTATATTGAGAGTTTGAGGAGTGTTAATTCCTACCAATGCATTACAAGATATGTTCAGATTCATTTCTTCTTTCTTCGGGGTTGGTTCCTGGTGTATATCCTACTCTTTTGATGTTTCTTATTCCTTTTCTTCCTCCTCTTCATAATATATGTAGAATAATTTCTTCTCAACACACTCATGACCTTTAGTGTATTTTCTATCACAACACAAATCCCTTTTTCTCTTTTTTCCTCCAATTTTTGTGGTGTAAACCTTGTAGATTGTGGAATACTAGGAGCAACAACACTTCCATCTTTATAGTTGTGAGTGGTAGACTTGTTGCCATAATCTTTCTTTCAAATTTTCTTGCCACCTTGAATGCCTTCTCCAATGAATCAGGTTCCCAAAGGTGAACCTCATGTTGGATGTTATCTTTTAAAGTCCCTATGAAGACATCAATCCTATGCTCCACTAGAATATCGGCTACCCTAATATTCAATTTTTGGAAGTCTTGAATGTCCTCTGCCATTGAACCCTTTTTTTTTAGATTTATCAATTGGATAAATAAGGCGTTGCTCTTTGTATATTTATAATGTGCTATCATTTCCTCCATATAAATTGACCAGGTGAAAAGTGATTTACGAGAAAAAATCCATTTATACCATACAAACTGATTGGGTTCTAAATATAAAGATGCAATACGAACCTTTTGTGAGGGTTTCACATCCTTTAGATAAAAATATTGGTCCATCTGTAGTATAATGTTACCGGATCCTTGCCATCAAACTTCATCATATCTATATTTGGAATGTGTTGGTTCTTAAACCCCATGGTGGAGTCTCTAAAATCATACTTCATATTCCTTTTGTCCTCGTCATGATTTTCATGGATTACCTTGTCACCACCGAGAAGCATTTGTTGCAACAACTTTATCAACCATTTCTTCAACCCTTTCATGTCTGCTTTTAAACAATTCCTGCCACATTTTAATTCTTCCTTTAAACCATCCATATTCCCTTTAATTTCATCTTTGGTTGCTCTCTGTGTGAACACAATGTTTTGCACTTGGTCCTGTAATTTTGATATATCATGTTGCAATTCTTCCTCTTTATGCATCATAGTATAGATTTCTAAGGGATTAATGGGTCTAGAATTATTTTGTTTTGGAGGAATTTTAGAACCCAATAATGATATATATGCTTCAATATTCCCTCTGAATCGCTTCAAATTGATTTTTCAAACAAAATTTATGCAGATTTATTAAAAAAATACACACCTTTTTTAATTTTAGGAGATCAATCTTGAAACGGTTGTAACTCTGTAATTTCAGCTGTCTAAGGTATGAAATTATATCTTGTGGTATCCCTCTAATTCTTCTTTTGACACAACAAGTCATACCAAAATCAAATTCTTCAAGGTAAAGTTATGCCCAATATCCTAGGATGACCTAATTATGGATTGTTTCAGTATATCAAACTTGTAAGGAGTTCCATGTGTCCATGTTTCTGCTTTTGGCCCTAAAATTGATACAAAAGAAACTACAGTTAAATATATTTCTATCACTTTTTACTAAATTCAAATCTGATTCTTGAAGAGAAAGTTATGATTGTTTTCCCTTGCTCACTTGTTTAGGACTGAATTCTGGAGCATGCAGAAACCCTAACTTCTTCGGCCCATATCTCCAAAAATATAGCGAACCAATATCTTAAATTCATACAAGAAGTTGATAAATATTTGGTTCTGCGCTGTTATAATCCCAGCTTCTGAATCTTTGTATAAATTTTTTTAAGCGAAAATTCCAAGATGTCTTGTTTGAAGCAATGAAACCCTAGAATCTAAAGCTCTGATACCAAATGTTATGCAACCATACCACAAAATAGAAGAAAATATAGATCAATGAATTAACTATCCTCTTTGATGGGGAAACCTCCTTTATATTACATAAATGAACAATTCTTGGATTATACAAATGATAAGACCTCCTTGGTATATACAGGGGTCTAATGTAAGGGCACAACAATAAAAATAATGGGCTTCTATGAGGCACCAAAATAAAAACATGAGGGATACATGGGCACAACAATAACAATATGGGATACAATAATATTAACAATAAGGGGAACATAAAAGTATTATAGGGACCTAACATGCTAGCTTATTTTCTTAGTTTTTAGATCAAGCCTTTTGTTTCTAAGTCTGCAATTAGCTACTCTGTGACCATATTTTTGACAAACATAATGATTCAAGTTATTGGGTGGGGAAAATTATTTGTTGTACCTAGGCCTGCTCATCCTTTTCCTGAAAAATTGGTTATTTTGCTGATAATTTCTTCTTTGTGGCCTGAGTTGTCTAAATGATAGATTTACCGTGCAATTTGCTGCCTTGTGCCAATAATTTTTACAATTAAAATTGTAGCCTAGAAATATTCCTTCATACATGGGATAAAATCGATTTCTAAACATTGGTTGAGTTTCTCTCTGAGAAATTCAGTTTTCCTCTCCTATGTTGTAAAACTTTTATTGAATCAAATTACTTATTTTATCTTGCAATAGTTGATTTGTCTTTAGCTGCAAATTGGATTGTATGGACCATTTATCTCTTTGTTGATACATTGGATCGTACCTAGTTGTTGTGTTGTCTATATTTTTTAATGCTTACACAAAATTAATGGATTTATTTCCCTTTATATCAGTTTTTGAGCTCTACTTGGCCTCAAATCCAAGATGTACTCTTTTATTAAAGCCTCTTTGAGCTTCAAGAAGTTCATTTAAACTTTTAGTACCTTTTCCAATTTTTTATTTAAGGCTCAGCTGAGTTTTTATTTTTCAAGCTCTTTCCTCATAAAGACAATTTCTCCTTCAAGCCTTTGACATGCTTGATTTTTGTAATTGAGTTTTTTAATTATATTTTCTTGGATTTTTTTTCCTTCTTCAATTTTCAGGAGTAATGGTTCTATTTCTTCAAGTTTTTCCTTAGCCAAAAATTCCTTTTTCGTTTTACTTTTATTCCTCAGCCTTTGGATCTCTTCAAGAGCACTGGCCATCTCTCCTTCTAGGTCAATTTCATCCTCCTCTTAAGAAAATTCAATAGTTTATACTTCCAGGTCTTCTATGGCCATGAGCATAAATTCTTTCAATGAGATTTCATAGGATTTTTCCTCATCTGAGATTGAAAGTCTTCACTTTCAGAGGAACTAGATTTTTTAGCGTAGAAGCTTTTCTTTTTAGCCTTCTTTATGTCCTTTTATGTTTTTTGAAACTTCTTAAGGTCATATTCAATATTCTTCTTTTCGGGACACTTAGAAGCATAGTAACCTACTTTACCACAGTTAAAGCACTTAAAAGGTAGCTTACCTTTGTACTTTCCTGAGCCTCTTGTTGGGCCAGAATTGTAATCTACGGATAAATTACGCTTCCCTAGATAGGTGCTAGTCTAGAACAACAGGTGAAATACTATACTACTATTTCTCCTAACTCAAAATAGATATACAGAGAGGATTGGAGGCTTACTTGTTAAGTCGCTTCCAAATGGCTCCTTCTTTCGCTTCTGTTGCAGCTTCAAATTCAAGCAGTTTGTGAGCTGAATGCTTCCTGCAAGAAAGAACACTAAAAAAACAGAAGAATAAATAATATAGATATCTATTCAAGCTAGTTAGCTAAATCAGTAAAGCATAAAATACATTCATCAACCAAGATCTTACATTATAGAAAATCAAAGCTGATACAGATGCATGTAGGGAAAAATAAGAAGTACTCTTTATTGATGATAAAAGGAGAGGTTACAACCTAGTGACTGATTTGAAGTGACCTTCCAACAAATTTCCCAAGCCTCATCACAGTATAAATCTCTCCAGTAGCAGCTTCACAAATCTAGCTCTCAATTGAAAATTCTCCAACATTTCTCTACCGAAATTCTTCCTTCTCAAACACTTAGATCTGTGTTCAATTTATAGATGAACTGTAGGTTGTTTTGCAATCAATAACTTTCCAGAAATATGCAATGCATGTTTCCATTCATGTAGATGTCAAATGGACACTTAGATCCGAAGCTTGACATATGTGAACTCTTCTAGAAGGAACTGGCCAAGTGGAGATTCTGGAACAATGAGAATTTTGCTCCCAATGTGACCAACGCACCTGCGAATGTCGGGAAGTGCTTTGCAGAGTAGCCTTGCATGGGGCTACCTGCATATGCAATGCACTTAGGCCCCTTAGATCCTACGTTGGTGAGCTCTCATATGCTAAATAATAAGCTTCAAACCATGGAAACCTTTGCTTGATGAAATTCTTTCTTGATTTGTCTTATTTCTTGTCTTAGGGCATGTAGCAACTGAAATGATAGGGAATGATAGGCCCTTGATCATTGGTCCTAGAGATGATGTCCAGTTAACCAGGTCATTGGGAATGGTGCCCAAATTTACCTTCATTACAAAATTTGAGCTTCATTACAAAATTAGCTTCTTCTTCATCTAATTCACAACATGAATCATTATGTTCTTCCTTGGGCTTATTATTTTCTCTAAAGTTTGACTCATTCGTTATAGTCTTTCCATTAGAAGCCTCATCTCATAGGAAGTAAGAGTGCCAAGTAGTTGATCCAAATGAGAGATTTGAGATCATTCATCTCCTTAATAGCTGACACTTATTAAATATCTCAGGGAGAGATCTTAGCACCTTTTGAACTACTACTGGCTCTTTTAACTCTTCATCAAGACCTCTTAATATTCACAATTTCATCAAATCTAAGATATTTAGCAATATATTCATCAGCATGCATCTACTAATACTAAAATTTCATTCTAAAACCTTGAATTTTGGATTGCTTTACCTTGGTATCACCTTCATAACAACATCTCATCTTGTCCCATATTTCTTTTTCAATAGTGCAATACCTGACCTTGACTAGTTCTGATTTAGGTAGGCTAGCTTGTAGAGAATTCATAGCCTTGGCATTGGATGTAACTTCCATCTTTCGATCTGTTGTGATTAGGGCTTGAGGCCTTTGGTATAATTCTTCTTCCACTACATCCCAAAAACCAACACCAAGAGATTTGATATATTCCTTCATCCTTACTTTCCAAAACACATAGTTTGTTCCATTTAACATAGGTGCCCTATTGGTAAAACCTCATTCCTAGTTTTTCATAGTCCCTAATATTTCTTCCAATTGTTACATTAATATAAAGTATCTTGGATCTGATATCAATTCTCAGAAACCAAATCAATACTGAGACGGGGATGAATTGGTATTTTGAGAACATTAAAACTTTCTTTCACAACGTAAAGAATAATAGGACACCAATAAATACTTCAAAAACTATTCATATAGGCATCATAAGAATCAACACAAGAAGAACATTTAAACACACATATTCTTCAATCCTTTCTTTAATTACTTTCACAAAGGCAAGCTTCAACTTGCTTTTACATAGTTCTCTATCTCCAACCAAAAGGAAGCTACTACCCTCTAATTTATCAGCTACTACTGAAAGGATCTACTACCCCTAATTTATCAGCTACCACTGAAAGGGGCTTCAACTCCTAATTTTTCAATTGCTACTAAAAGGAGCTCCAACTTGTAATTATTTGACAACCACTAATGAAAGGAGCTACAACCCCTGGAATGAAAGTTTCCACTTGCTTGACCTCCTCGATTCATCTTTCATTCCATTTTCAAACTCAAATCATGAAGGACACTCTCTTTCATAAATCATATAAATATATCCTCAATCACTCAGCCTAATCATCAAAAAATCACTTTCAACAATATTTGGTCACTAATCAATTCACCATACACATTAGAGACTTGTTACATAGGTTTGCATGAGGACATCCATATGCTTAAGTTGGGGGGAGATGTTGGGGTGCAAAATTGGTGTCCTTTTTGAACCTATTTTCCCTATCCTTTTCTACTATTTTGACCCTAATTAGTCATACCTTCTCACTCTATTAGTCATTATTGTCCAAAGTACATTCCTTTTGCATGTCACCTTTATCATTCAGTTTTTTTTGTAATTTTATATAAAAGGTAATTGATTTAAGTTTATTTAATAATGAGATTGTCAAAGGGTTGTTTCAGGGGGTACGGTTTGTTGAGATGATGTTACAGGATTATATGTTCCCAATGTTGCTTTGTTAAATATGGAATGAAGACCTGTTGTGGTAAAACACAACCCCCCCATTTTTTGACTTATGTACTTCAAATAATGTGGACCCTTTCTACAAATTTTTTGGCTAAACACCTTTTAGGATTTTCATTAAGTTAATTATCTTGCAATTTTTGCCATTTTTTTTTATTGGATTTCTATTTTGATTCTTTCATTGAATCCGATTTTTCACAAGATTTCCAAAGATATTTGTTTCGCTCCATTTGGTCAATCGGTTTGTAAATGACACTCCTATGAAGTTTGATCATTTTCTCGCTTGGATTAGAAAAAAAAAATGTGTATAAAATGTATGATATTTCATTTTTCCAATTAAAATAGTCTTTATTGTAAATATTAATTTATAGCTAATTTTTACTATTTTTTTCATTTTTCACTAACGGTCCTACAAAATGACTCAGCTAAATTGTACAAAAGACGAAATACATTTTGGGATACTTGTAATTTACTTCAACTTGTTATTTTAAAAACAAATTGCCAAACCCAAAGCCCCAAAATTGCAAAATAGCTGAAATATAAATTGTAGGATGGTTAATCCCACGTGGGCCCCACTTCACAACACACATTCCTTTCAAAATCCCGATCTGAAAATTGCGATTTCAAATATGTGATCCGAAATAATTTTGTGATGCAATATTGAGATTGCGATATACCGCAAATCTCATATCGCAAATTTTTTATGTTTGTTTTATACGTTTGTATTAAACATGTCGAACTCCGAAAATACATCGCATATCGCATATTGCAATGTTTTTAAATCAAACAAAAAAAAATCTTAAGAAACTTGCAATGCGATATGGGATTTGTTGTTTGGGTTTTATGCGACGGGTTAATTTTTTTAAAATAAGGTTGGTTGACCTCCTTATACCTCCCGACTCTTTTCCCTTACCTCATGCTTACCTCATGTTTCTCTCCACCTTATGACTCCCACTCACTCACCTCTCCTCATCCCTTATCACTCCATACTCTCACTCCACTCCTCCTCTCTCTCTCACATTGTTTAAATTATAATATATTTTGAATTAATTCTAATATATATTATATTATATAATATTGTATTTTAATTAATCAATAAATCATTTTTTAATTAGTCTAAATTTATTTTCAATTAGTTTTTATTAATTATAATTAATAATGTAATTATAATTAATTAAGAAATAATTATAACTCAGTTTAGAGTTAGATTGTAACTAAATTAGATTAATAATATAATTGCAATTAATTAGTATTAATTAATTAAATATTATAATCTAATTTAGAATTAGAATTTAATTTTAAAAAATTTGATTTTTAGCCCAAGCAACATAAATTCCAGAATTTTGGAAATTTTAATATACCAACTTTAGAAATTCATAAATGGAGTTTTACTTGGCCAAATGCTAGGATGACTTATTAGAAAGATAAACTTATAGAGAACATTTCTGAAGTAGTTTCATTTCTAGATTTGATAATTTATTAGGTCTAAAATTCAGCAGAAGATCATGATCCAATTTTTTTAATAAAATCAATTTTCTGCATTTTCATTTGCCCACAAATTCTTCTGAGTGCATATCCATTTGTCAATGATATTATTGACCAATTAGATCATCACATGCATCAACATAAAACTTATATTTCCTTTTCATTTATCTATTTAATTAAGTTTTGATTGAATTTATTTTAATTCCAGATTTGACATTTTGATTTTATTTTTACATTTTAATTTTGTTTTGATTTTTTTTTTGCACAAAAACAGCTGAAGAGATGAGGAAAAGAAGATATCAATAAATGAGAAGGCTCCAGCAATTGAAGAATATAATTTTGAACCAATGTAAATTGATTGAGCAGAACCACTTTTCAACAGACTTTCTTATTAAGAATTTCTTTGTAAATATTATAAATAGCAGATTGTAGAATGTAATAGGGGCTTCTCTCCTCTACAATTCTTGAATTCTAAAAGTACTTGTGTCATAAGAATTTAGAGTTTTAGGTGGGAGGAGAGGAATATCAGATCTGGGGATTATTGAGGTTTTTATTTTACATTTTGAGTTATGTATAATGAACATAGTTTTCACTGTTGTAGCTCTGGTTTTGAAAGCAAAAGTTCAGGCATTGTAAAGGACTGTTAAATACCGGAGCTAGAGAAATGGACTTGATAAATTGGTATTTATAATACTATTATTTTAAATGTTGGTTTCATTTTATGATAACAGGAATGTGTCAATTTACTTCCATATTTGTGCACTTTTGTCGATATTGGCAATTTGCCTCAATTTTATGTTATTATTTATCTCTACTCTTATGGGTTGATTTCTGATTTCTGAGTAACTATTTACTCAGAAATCTGTCTTATAAAAATGATTTATTGAATAATGATATTTTGTGAAAAAATTTCGCATATTATTGTTTAATTATTCAAGTTACTGATTAAATGATCAATATCATTTTGTGAACTTATTCCTGAGTGTTGTTGATTGATTATTTCAATTAAGAGGTCTCTATATGGGATGTGTTTGGTATTCATAATGTCAGTTAATTGAACTACTTCATTAGCTTGATATTCATTATAATCTAGACATATTTAAATCTCAATTATTTAAAATATCTTGCTCTCGGTTGGGATAGATCTATATCTGCCTAATTGAGATAGGATTAAGATAGTTCTTTTTTCTTGCAACTAAGAATAATTTTGCATATAGATTAAATTCTGCATCCCTAAAAAGTCCTCTTCCCAAACAGGCAAAACTTTATTTGTGGCTTGACTAAGCTCAAATTAGCTTAAGGATCACATTCTTTCCCGATCAACAAGAGAAATGATCTGATGTATCTTTCCCATTGGTAGACAAAAGTCATATTTTAAGCCAATGGATATTGAGAGTAGCTAACTAGACCTAGTTAAACCAGTCAGAGCCACCATTCAAAATGGAAAAGGAACTGCTTTAAGTTATGGACTGGGTGGTCATCCCCCATGTTGTTGCAGTGAATTTCGAGGCCTCAACATTTTGGCGCTAGAAGGAGGGCATTAGATTTGTTTTCCTTTGGAGTCTTTGTATTCTAAAATTTTTATTATTATTTTATTTCAATGGCTCCTCTAAAAATTCCAATTTGGAGTTGTATTTCTGGATGTGCATCTTCCAATACTGCACTAGAAATAATTAGACTATTGTCTCAAGTAAAGTTTAATGGTAAGAGGAATACTTCTACATTTAATCATGTCTTTCAATTTATTCAAAAATTTTCAAATTCTATTTTTCAAGAAATTGATGAAGATAATTTATGCAAGATTTTTACTCTTACATTCTTGGCAAAAGCCAGAAGCTCGTGCCAATCACTTCCAGTTGCCTCAATCCACACTTGGGATCAATTTATTACAATCTTATTTTGTAACTTTGATGGATATATCTACGAACATGTATGTAACGATTTTGAATATCTACGAAGTTTTGAAGGTGATTCTTTAATTGGTTTTACCTTGAGGTTTCATTTAAATTGTTTAAAATTTAAAATTGAAGATAAACCTTCGAAAAAATAATTATTAGATTGGTTTGAACATATTTTGTCTCTTCCTTCCATTCATAATCCATGTGAAATTATTTCAAGCTTTGATCAATCTCCTTCTAATTTCATTGACATAAGTGATAATTCCAAAATGGAGGTACAAAAAAATGATGATGAAGTGGCCTCTATTTTGTATAATCAATTCCTTCAATTTCTGCACATTTCGTACATTATTGATAAAGATCAAGGTGCACCTTCACATGTCAATGAATCTTAATCACAATGCTTGTAAAATTTTACTAATCAATCGCAATAATATATTAGCAACACTCTTGAAGAAAATATTGCTTTAAAATCTGAAAATAGGTATGAGTTAGAATCAGAAAATCAAAGCATAATCTGACAAGTACAAGCAGCGATTAAAGTTTCTAATAATATGCAATCTGCTGTAAACATTTCTGAATTCTTTTACGATGAAAAAATGCCAAATTCAGGACAAGAAAGAAACATTATTCAAGAAAGCATAAGTATCCAAGTAAATGATCTTAAATATAAAATTTGCAATGAATAAAATGCACAAGAGTTTTTAAAAAAAGACATTTCAAATACATTATTTCAGATTCGTATTTTTCCCTTTATCCTGATAATTTTTCTAATAACAATTTATTCTCTCTTCACATTAACGATATTTCAGAAAATAGAGAAACTGATTTAAATGAATTACCAATTAGTTTATATCAAGATAGAGAATTAATTAATGATCATTATTCTGGCATTAATGAACATGAGCTCAATATTCCTTCTTTCTTTGATATATTGAATGAGATCGAAGGGAATTCTAATGAACGTCTTGAGGTCATTTATGATAGCTACTTTGACATTGAGGATATTGATTTCTCTTCTTTACAATTGAATTCTCATGATCAAAGTCGAATCACATGTGAAAATGAAGAACAATCTAATTTAGAAATTGTTTGAAATAGTTCTCATTTTCAAACAATTAATCATACTCATGATTTCAACATTCAAGAAATCATTCCAATTTATTATTTATACGACGATCAAGCTCACATTCTCATTCAGAGTCATAGCCCTCTCTCTAATTCACAAGTGGGTATCAACAATCATTCTAATTGCATTATTTTACCCAATTATTGTGAAGAAGAAACTATTTTAAGTCAGGCCCAATTGTGTTGTAATAATAATTGTAAAACTAGTGTAAACTATGATTCAATTTTGTTATTATTCCATCATTTACTCTCAAATTCAGATTTATTTTCTATTTTTAGTGTTAGATTTTTAGATACTTTATGCTGACATATTGAGAAACTCAATATTGAACACTCAATTGATGCATTACCTCAAGGGAAAAATGAATATTCAAATTATAATTGTGAACATCAAAAGTTATTAAACTTCAATTAAAACAAATGAACAACACAGAATTGTGAGACAAAGCTCACTGAATAATTGATTTCAACTTCACGATTACATTACATTTATATAGCAGAGTGCACTCACCTAATCTCCTGAATTGGAGGAAACAAACCTAAATAGATGGAACCAAATTCTAAACAAAATCTCTCGTTCAACAACTCAAAAATAAATCTATTTATGCATTAATCTAGATTATTCTCACATCCTCCCTTAATGGAGAAATGGATTTTCTACAATACCTAATTTACTTCTAAAAATTTCAAATTTGATTTTACCAAGAGGCTTAGTAAATATATCAGCCATATTATCCTTGGTATTACAAAATATTAATTCAATTTCATTTGACTCAATTTTCTCACGTACAAAGTGGTATTGCAACTCAAAGTGTTTTGTTCTGGCATGGTATATTGGATTATGTGCTAATTTGATAGCACTTTGATTATCACAATTGATGCATGTTGAACCACTTTGTGCCTCTTCAAGATCTGCAAGAATTCTCTGCAACCAAACAGCTTCACAGGTGGAATTGGTCAAAGCTTTGTACTCAGATTATGTTGATGAGTAAGAAACAGTTGGCTGTTTCTTACTACTCAAAGATACGACCCCTGATCCTATGTGAAATGCATAGCCAGAGGTAGATCGTCTGTCATCAGGATTTCCTGCCCAATCTGAATCAGAAAAACCTGTTAGTGCAACATCAGATTCATCAGTATACATAATACCTAAATTCATTGTTCCTTTTAAGTATCAGAGAACTTTCTTTGCAGCATTCCAGTGATTTCGTGAAGGCTTAGCCATGAATTTACTAAGGATACTGACTGAGTATGGAATGTCTAGTTTGGTAGTGGTGAGATAGTTCAGACTTCCCACCAACTGATGATATAATGTTCCATCTGTCTCTTTAGTTCCATCTTCTCTGTACAAATTTGCATTCTGTTCTAAGGGAGTTGACATAGCTTTGCAATCACTCATATTGAACTTTTTAATAATTTCCTTTGTATATTTGCTTTGAGTGATCAATGTTTTACCAGGCTCTCTCCATACCTCAATTCCTAAACAGTAATGCAATTCACCCAAATCTTTCATTTCAAATTCCTGTGGCAACTGAACTTTAATTTATTCAATTAACTTGTAAGCACTGCATGTGATAATGAGATTATCCACATACAAAGATATTAAAGCAATATTTCCTTCTTCATCTTTCTTAACATACAAGTTAGGATAATTTTTGCTTTTCACAAACCCATTCTGAAGAAAGAAGGTATCAATCTTTACATACCATGATCTCGGCGCCTGTTGCAAACCATATAAGGCTTTTCTTAACCTGCAAACTAGATGCTCCTGTCCCTGTTTGACAAACTCTTCAGGTTGAACCAAATAAACTTCTTCCTTTAAATCACCATTCAGAAAAGCAAATTTGACATCCAATTGATGTATATTCCAATTATGTTTTGTAGCTAAGGCAATCATTAATGTAATTGTATTCAATTTAGCTACTGGTGCAAAAGTATCTTCATAATCAATTCCCTCCTGTTGAGCATATCCTTTTGCAACTAATCTTGCCTTAAATTTATCAATGCTACCATCTGCTTTAAATTTAGATTTATACAACTATTTGCTTCCAATTGGAACTTTGTTTTCAGGGAGTTCCACTAATTCCCATGTTTGATTTTTCATAAGAGAATCATATTCATCATTCATAGCATTTATCCATTGTTCATGTTCTTTAGCTTGTTCATAATCAACTGGTTCTACAACATTCATGATATTAGACATCAAGGCATAATCTCTATACCTTGCAGGAATCTGGGTTTTTCGGGTTGACCTTCTTGGTGCTACAATACTTGTTGGAGTTCCATCCATGATTCTTCGGCTTTGAGGTGAATCTTCCTCTCGTGATGAATCACTGCTGCTGGATGTGCTCATGCTGCTCTCACTCTGATCTTGAACCTGTACCTGTACCTGTTCCTGTTCCTGTTTAACCAAAGTATCTAGTTTGACATGATCATCATTGGATATATGCCATGCATCATTATTTGTATCACATTTATCAGTCTGCTCATGAAACACCACATCTCGACTTGCAAACAGTTTATGTGAACTTGGATCAAACAATTTATATGCTTTCTAATCTATACAATACCCAATAAAAACACACTTGACTGAATTTGCATCAAGATTTCTTCGGTTAGCCTTAGGAATATGCGCAAAGGCAGTACATCCAAAGACTCTTAAATGACTGACATCGGGTTTATAACCATGAAGAATCTCAAAAGGATTTTGAAAAACTAATTGCTTAGTGGGACATCGATTCTTCAAATAAGCAGCAGTATTAATGGCTTCTACCTAGAAACCATTAGAAATATTTTTACCTTGAAGCATACTGCGAGCACATTCCACCAAGGTTCTATTCCATCGCTCAGCAACACCATTTTGCTGAGGGGTATGAGGTACTGTGAACTGTTGTTGGATCCCATTAGATTTACAATCGCTGTTAAATGCGCTTGACTTATATTCACCCCCTTGATCAGATATGAGTATTTTAATGTACTTACCTATTTGACAAACCCTTCAGGTTGAACCAAATAAAAATAACAAAGTAGTAAGCACCACCAAGAGACCTAGTTTGCATAGGTCCACAGAAATCAGTGTGAATTAATTCAAGTATATCATATTGGCGTTTCTCGGTATGAATAGGAAACTCTTCTCTATGTTGCTTACCAAGTGCACAAGCTTCACATGGTAAATGTTCACACTTCATAACATAAAGACCTTCAACCATTGATTTTCTTTGCAACAACGACAAATCATTGTAATTTAGGTGCCCATACCTGTGATGCCATAACTCTGATGTTGATGTCTCTTTGGATGTCAATGCAACATGACGCTTCATCGTCACATCCAATTTATATAATCCTCCAACCCTGGTACCTGTAGAAACAACCTTGTAGTGGTCTTGAACATCTTTCACAATACACCCCAATTTACCAAATTCCACTTTTAAATGATTATCAGTGATAGTGGAAACAGATATCAAATTCTTTTTGAGAGCAGGTACATACATCACATCATGAATCTGTCTCATTTGTCCATTAGGTAAGTACACATTTATTATGCCATAGCCTTGGACTTTAAGTGAGCTATCATCTCCTAGGTAAATGTGTGTGCCATTATTTTTCTCATAATATTTATCATTCCATTCTTTATTACAAGTCATATGTGCCGATGCACCAGAATCTATGAACCAAGCATTCTCATCATCAGTTTCAGCAGACAATGCAGCATCAGAAAGAAACAACTTAATATTTTTAAATCCATCAGTAACTGAAGTGTCTCTGTTTATGAAATTTCCATTATGCCTTCTATGTCTTTGATTTGATTCATGATTCTTTATTCTATAGCAATCTTTAGCTAGATGTCCAGGTTTTCCACAATAATCACATTCAATGTTTCTCTTAACATAAGAATCAGGAGGTGTCATACCTTTCTACTTTGCTTGAAAACGGCCTCTATTCCTGTCCCATGGTCTCCCTCGGAATGATCTTTTACCTCTTGCATTCAAAGCCAAATCAGAACCATTTGAATCCAGTTCAAAATTTTTTATTCTCTCTTCTTCTTGAAGAATAATTCCAGCCAATTCATAAAATGTAGGAGGCGTTGGTCTAGCTGAGAGTGCTGAAATAAAGACTTTATAGTCTTGGACTAAACCCTTCAAAGCAACAATGACCAAATCGCTACTAGACACTTTTTCACCAATATCACCAAGCTTATCACTTAAGTCTTTAATTCTGGAAACAAAGTTTCTAATACTTTCATCGGCTTCCATTTTGATAGATAGCAGCTTTGTTTTTAAAAATAAAATACGGTTTGCATTAGTAGTTTCATACAAACATTTGAGAGTGTCCCATGTCGCTTTTGAAGATTGACAGTCCCGAATGTGAGGAATAATATTGTCCTTCACTGACATGCGTAGAAGCACTTTTGCTTTCATTTCTCGCTTATCCCAATCTGGAATTGCAGCAACAACAGTAGGCTTGGGCTCGTCACCTTTGACAATCGTCTAGAGATTGTATGCTTCGAGAACTGTGACCAGCTTAAACTTCCAATTTACATAATTATCACCATCAAGTTTTGTAGATTCATTTAAATATGAATCAGCAAGAGGATTAGCCATTATTGTCAACAGAAATCTCTGATAAAAAACTAAATGATAAACAACACAATAATTTCTAACGTTCGCTTGGAGAAAAGTGAAAGTTGTTGGGCTATCTAATGGGCCTCGTCAACACAAAAAAAAACGTAGCACGTTGAGCATTAAAGTGTGAATATAATATGTGATTAAAATGAAGATGGAAGACGGCCCCTGCGCTTTTCAAATGCCGGTGGATAACAAATTTTAAATCTTAAGATGAAAGCTTTGATATACAACTTGCTATGACAAAGCTTGACAAATACGCATGCCAATTTCACCTGCTCATCGAATTGAAAAAATATGATTTGAATTCAGCGATCTATCATATCACAGCAAAATGTTGTCACTGCAATCATTGTTGTCTTTCTGCGTGAGGCAGAACTCACGAATTTCCCAACTTTCGTTGTTCCTCAATGGAAGCTCACGAATTGCACTAATGTGAAAGCGCACACGAACACTGCGCTGAATCACTCATGGGTGTGCTGTGTGGTTCTGTAAAGCGTTGATTCTCAGCTGGAACCAGTGCAGTGATGTTTTGTCTCAGGAGGTTGATCGCACAACAACCAAGCAGATCTCACTCAACGATCACAGTGATCACAGTGAGGATGGTTCAGCAAAACTCTGCGTTTGAATACTTTCCGTCCGCCCATGAAGAGGAGAGAGTAGCAGCAGATCCGTTGCAATGAACTGGTGTGCCAATATTCGGGTTTCGAAAGTGGAATGTAAGCCAGAGCTTACTCCAGTACCCAACACTTGCAGACGTTGGCACAGATCGGAGACAGCTTATTTCGCTCTGATACCAAATTAAAACAAATGAACAACACAGAATTGTGAGACAAAGCTCACTGAATAATTGATTTCAACTTCACGATTACATTACATTTATATAGTAGAGTGCACTCACCTAATCTCCTGAATTGGAGGAAACAAACCTAAATAGATGGAACCAAATTCTAAATAAAAGCTCTCGTTCAACAACTCAAAACTAAATCTATTTCTGCATTAATCTAGATTATTCTCACAACTTCCAATTTCAATTGATGTTCATTCCTTATCAAATACTTATTAATTCTCAAAAGCAGTGCCAACAAGAGAGTGTATTTTCACAATATGACCAACAATCTAATTCAATTAATAATCTTTCGTTGTATCTATCGCAATTCCATCCATTCTTCATTGACTCATTTGAAAAACATTTGGAAAAATTTCCTTCACGGAAGATCCTTAATAATTTAACATTAGAACATAACACTAATAAAATTTTCCAGGCCATTGAATCTAAAATTTCTTACCCACAATCTGGCTTGATATCTTCTCTCTTGAATCCCTTCCAATCATTAAAATAAATTCATCCATATTTCTATGATCCAATGTAAATTCAATTGGAAAGGATATTTCAAGAGAAGGTAATTACAAATAAGTTGCTTTTTGTAAATAGATTAGCTATTTGTGTACATGCTACATTCAAATTTATTTTCATATTTTTGTTACTAAAGTTTGAAATATACATAAATACATGAATTAAAATGAGAGAATGGTTACACTGGAAGTATGACTATACCTAGTCATATTTCCTTCATTGAGTTAGAATTAGGAATAGATTAATTTTCTTTTCTGTTTGCACTTATTTTATTATTTCATATTTTCACTAAAGCAAGTAATGAATCAGATTTCTTTTGGGCATCCCCTTTCAATTGTGGAAAAATATTTTAGAGAATTTTATTAGCTCTTGAATAGTCAGATCATATATATTTGTCAAGCCTTCAATTTTCTTGTTTTTCAAAATTCATCACGTTGATCATACATGAATAAATTCCAAGGATTCGCTACAACTTGGAAATTCTTGACTCTTAAGTATTTATGAAAAAATGGCTCATTTTCACCACTATTTATCTCCGATATAAATTTGAAGTGGATACAATTTGAAAAAATTCATTACTTAGCATTTTAGATTAAATGAGTAAGTGATGTTGAACTTATGCAAATTCTGAGAAAGTTTGGGAGAACTTGAAGATTCATGAGGTAAACTTACAATCAAAATTCTTCTAGGTATGTGTTAACAGGATTCATCGTCATCTATTGTTAGTTTTAAATTTCAAAGGTTTTTTCTTATTTCTATTTTGTTTCATTTGCAGGTCTTCATTGACTTGATTATGAAGACTCAAGATAAGCAAGCGGCCAGATCTTTTCAAATCCGCAACATGTTCACGGAAGTATCTATGATTTCATGTAAGTTTGAGAATTGTCTAATTTTGCTTCTATTCATTAAAATACCTATAAAGTTTTAATAAATTCTCGTAAGAGTCATATCAAATCATTATATTTCACAACTCTCTTCATGAGAAAAGTTTTGATAAAATTACTTCTCGATCAGATATCTCGACAGTTAATTAAATTATTAAAGGGTTATTTATTTCAAAGAAAATTTAAAGTAGTCGCTCCCTTTTTGAATTTAAGACTTTAAAGAAATCAGCAGCGTCACATATTTATCGCAATTAGCAAATCAGAGGTTCTGAAATGAGTATACTCCAAATATCTCTGATCTCCTGATATGACCATTCCCTCTGATCTCTTACGAATTTCTCCTTCTGATATCGCATAATCTGTATCGCAATATTCTATATCGCAATATTTGATCGGAAGCAGCTCTTACCATTTCCCGATAACGATGCAAGTCATCTGATATTTATTCTTTCTCATTCTCTGATAAATGAGTTCGCTAAATTTTGCGATGTCCACGCAACCTCGTACTCGATACAATATTTAAATTTAGTTTGAAAATATATCGTGTCCGTTGATAAATCACAATTTTGATAGGGGCATATGTTTAAAGGCTCCGATGTCCCGGATCCGATATAAAACTAATTCCATATAATAGAACGATCGAGTCTCTGCTTCATCGCACATCGGCATATGAATAATATTATATCTCATACTCAAATCTTATGATCATCGATTTCTTATAAAGTCTAAACCGGTACCACCAATGAGCCATGTCATCTATTTAATTTCCGCTATCGTTAGAATACTATCAGTATTTCATTTCATTCACAACTTTGATATTCGATATGACTATTTTCCGATATCGCAAATCACTCCATCGCAACAATTATATCGCATCACAAAACTCAAATGAAGCTCTCGCTTAAGATCTTATGATGCGATAAAACACCGAAATATGAATTTCCACCATTGTCTTTTAATTATTATAAAAAATTCAATCGCATATTGGCAAAGATAGAATTCACAGCTTTTAAGTTATGTATGGTAAAGAACCTTGCGATGCGAAAAATTCGGCATGGTAATGTATTGATGATTAATTCATTCCATACTTATTATACGGAGATTCAAATCTCCTTTATATAGTGTTACATTATTCAAGGTTTTGAATCAACTTTAATATTTTGGGGCTAATATAAATTCAGAATGGAAGAAGTAAAATAATATTCATCATTTCAATTCATAAAGAAGCATATCTTCACCCTCATTTTTGATGGATTTGATTTATTTATGATTCCTTGAACATGAAACATTGTTTTCTTTTAGTTTACTGCTTGTTTTACTTTAGATTCAATAAATAATGATTTTGGGTCAAGAAGATTTCAATTAATTCAACTTCTTCATGTTTTTAATTCTAATTAAAGGAAGAAGTTAACTTTAATTGGAGAAAATGATACCTTTCAGGTAAGATTAAATACAGTTCTCTAATGGTAAGTTTCATGTGCCCACTTTCATTTATTTTAATTTCTTCATTTTTTTGTTTTAGTTTTTTCTGATTTCAAACTCTGCTTTTCAGGTCTTCATGAACCTTTCGTGCCTCTACTAGATCAGTTTTCAAAATTTATTTTTTCTCTTTGAGATTCTTGAGAGAAGCAGTAATGATCCTCATCAAATCAACTAGACTGGGGAGTTTCTGAACCTCTAGTCTGTTTCTTTAAGCATTTTTTTTATTATAAAATAGTTAAGATGCTTTTATGCAGGTTTTGCCTTAAAGAAGAAAAATTTGCAACAGACAGAAAATTCTCATTCAGCGTGTTATCTACCATTACTACTATTCACCCTCTACAATTTGAGAGCCTCGTTTCTTATAACTCTGCAAGATAAAAAATTTAAATCTCAACATAGGAATAAACATACATATGCTTATTTTCTTTTATATCCATTGTTGGAAAATTTATGTAAGTGGTCTTGTCGGAGTTTATATTTTAAATTTTGTTTTTCTTTTAGTTTTTTCTTTCTTCATTTTTATTTTTTCATTCACTGATTTCTTTTCTTACTTTAGTTTAGGAATTATTTTCCTTTGCTTTCAATTTTGATTTGATTCTGGTGACTTTGTCATGATTTATGTGAAATAATTTTTTCTTACCTAACAGTGATTGGCATACATGGGAAATATTTTACTCTAACGATTTAAGTGAATTTCATTTATCAGTAAAGGCATATCTTTATGGAACCATAAATCCATCTTGCTTTAAATATTTTTCATAGAGGAACACACATATTTTCTAAGTGATTGAGTTTAATTTTTAAAGGAAAGAATTGATTTGAGTTTAACACAATGAATCCCTCCCACCCCTCCACATAAAAGCCTCTGGTTGATAGTTCTAGGGAAAGAATTTGGAGTAAACATTATGAAATTATTATGTCCATTAAACATAAATCTCTATTTCCCATCTCACATTTTTCACTCAAATACATCATAAATAAAAATCTTGCAAATGTGCTTATTAAAAGGGTGATTATAAGAGGAAGCATGAGAAATACAAGTAAACTTGTTGGGGCTATGGACGCTCACTGGAAACGGGACTAGGCTTGTATGGAAACACAACTTCGTCGGGGTACTGTTTAGGGTTGTTGGCAGCGAAGCAATGTCAGAGACAATCATAAAATGGATATATGCTTTATCAAAAACTCCTATCTCTACCTTCTTCTATTTTTCATATGAGGAAAGTTAAAAAGATATAAAAAATTCCCCAAATTTGGATTCATCACTTTTACTCGAGTCTATTTTAAGTACTTATCTTTACAAACTCATATTGATTAATATATTTATGTGGGACCTATGGAAATGTTTTATTGTTAGATTATTTCGTGATTTCCATTATTTTTAACCTTTGGGTAAATTTAAGTTCATTATCTTTAATCAGAGATAAATGGTTCTTCTCCCACATGTTGTCATTGTTGTGGTAAAAAACAATCCCCCCCCCATTTTTTAACTTATGTGCTTCAAATAATGGGTACCCTTTATGCAAAATGTTTGGCTAAACACCTTTTAGGATTTTCATTAAGTTAATTATCTTGCAATTTTTGCCATTTTTCTTATTTTATTGGATTTCTATTTTGATTTTTTCATTGAATCCGATTTTTTACAAGATTTCCAATGATACTTGTTTCGCTCCATTTGGTCAATCGGTTTGTAAATGACACTCCTTTGAAGTTTGATCATTTTCTCGCTTGGGTTAAAAAAAATATGTGGATAAAATGTATGATATTTCATTTTTCCAATTAAAATAGCCTTTATTGTAAATATTAATTTTTAGTTAATTTTTACTAGTTTTTTCATTTTTCACTAACGGTCCTACAAAATGACCCATCTAAATTGTACAAAAGATGAAAATACATTTCGGGATACTTGTAATTTACTTCAACTTGTTATTTTAAAAACAATTTTTCAAACCCAAAACCCCAAAATTGCAAAATAGCTTAAGTCTAAATTGTAGGATGGTTAATCCCACGTGGGCTCCACTTCACAACACATCATTCCTTCCAAAATCCCGATCTAAAAATTGTGATTTCAAATATGCGATCTGAAATTATTTTGTGATGCGATATTGCGATTGCGATATACCGCAAATTGCATATCACAAATTTTTTATGTTTGTTTAATACGTTTGTATTAAACATGCTGAACTTCTAAATGCGATGTGATACATCACACATCGCATATCGCAATGTTTTTAAATCAAACAAAAAACAATCTTAAGAAACTTGCGATGCGATATGTGATTTTTTGTTTGAGTTTTATGTGACGGGTTAAGATTTTTAACTTAAGGTTTGTTGACCTCCTTATACCTTCTGACTCGTTTGCCTTACCTCACCTTCACGTCACTCACCTCTCCTACCTCATGTTTGCCTCATGTTTCTCTCCACCTTATGACTCCTACTCACTCACCTCTCCTCCTCCCTTATCACTCCATACTCTCACTCCACTCCTCCTCTTTCTCTCACATGGTTTTAATTATAATATATTTTAAATTAATTCTAATATATATTATATTATATAATATTATATTTTAATTATAATTATAATTTAATTTAAATTATAATATTAATATAATGTTTTAATATTTTAATTAATCAATAAATCATTTTTTAATTAGTTTAAATTTATTTTCAATTAGTTTTTATTAATTAAATTAATAATGTAATTATAATTAATTAAGTAATTAATTAATAGATAATTATAACTTAATTTAAAATTAGATTGTAACTAAATTAGATTAATAATATAATTGCAATTAATTAGTATTAATTAGTTAAATATTATAATCTAATTTAGAATTAGAATTTAATTTAAAAATTGTTGATTTTTAGCCCAAACAATATAATTTCTTCCAGATTTTTGGCAATTTTAATATACCAACTTTAGAAGCTCATAAATGGAGTTTTGTTTGGCCAAATGAATCCTAGGAAAGCTCATTAGAAAGATAAAATCATAGAGAACATTTCTGAAGTGGTTTTATTTTTAGATTTGATCATTTATTGGATCTAAAATCTGGTAGAAGATCATGCTCCAATTTTTTTAACAAAATCAATTTTCTAAGTTTTATTTTCTACATTTTCATTTTCTCACAACTTCTTCTGAGTGCATATCCATTCGTCAATGATATTCTTGAAAAATTAGATCGTCACATGCATCAATAGAAAACTTATATTTCCTCTTCAATTATCTATTTAATTAAGCTTTGACTGAAATTATTTGAATTCCATATTTGGCATTTTGATTTTATTTTTGAATTTTAATTTTGTTCTGATTTGTTTTTTGCAGGAAAACAGTTGAAGAGATGAGGAAAAGAAGATATCAATTAATGAGAAGGCTCCAGCAATTGAAGAATATTATTTTGAACCAATGTAAATTAATTGAGCAGAACCACTCTTCAACAAAATTTCTTATTAAGAATTTCTTTGTAAATATCATAAATAGCATATTGTAGAATGTAATAGGGGCTTCTCTCCTCTGCAATTTTGGAATTCTAAAAGCACTTCTGTAATAATAATTTAGAGTTGTAGGTGGGAGGAGTGGAATCTCAGATCTAGGGATTATTGAGGTTTTTATTTTACATTCTGATTTATGTATAATGAATAGAGCTTGCACTATTATAGCTCTGGTTTTGAAAGCAGAAGTTCAGGCATTGTAAAGGACTATTAGAGACCAGAGGTAGAGAAATGGAATTAATAAATTGGTATTTATAATACTATTATTTTAAATGTTGGTTTCATTTTATGATAACAGGAATGTGTCAATTTACTTCCATATTTGTGCACTTTTATCAATATGGGCAATTTGCCTCAAATTTATGTTATTATTTATCTCTACTCTTATGGGTTGAATTCTAATTTCGGAGCAACTATTTACTCAGAAATCTGTCTTATAAAACTAATTTATCTTTTTCCGCATATTATTGTTTAATTATTCAAGTTAAATATTAAATGATCAATATCATTTTGTGAAATTCTTCTTGAGTGTTGTTGATTGATTATTTCAGTTAAGAGGTCTCTAAATAGGATGTGCTTGGTATTCGTAATGTCAGTTAATTGAAATAATTCATTAGCTTGATATTCATTATAAGCCAGACATATTTAAATCCCAATTATTTAAAATATCTTGCTCTCAGTTGGGATAGATCTATATCTTCCTAATTGAGAAAGGATAGTTGGAACAGGATCTCCTACAAGCTACGAAACTGGTCCGATTTTGTATAATTTTGATTATATTTAGTCTAGTGTAGGGGTTTTGGAGTGGGACAAAGCCCCGAAAAGCATTGTAAGGGGTTAAAGGGTAGACCTAGAGTCCGCAAACCACGATTTTCGGACCATAGGAAAAAATAGGCTAGATTGTTATAAATAAAGGAACATTTTGGATTGTAAGGTAAGGAATGTGATAAGCTCTTGATGCGAATTGTGGATTAGTAGATCTGTTTGGGTTTTTGGGGAAAAGGCTCCTACTGGCTGTGTGCGCGGAGATCCCAAGTCCTGCTGTGTGCGGACCCTACTGCTGTGTGTGCAGGTCAGGTTGGGTATTGTAAGAAGGAATCGACGGATTGATGAATAAGAAAGGTTGTTGAGTAACTGAATCTAAGTATACTATTTATGCAAATCTGTGGTAATTACTGCATTATGCGTACTCTGTGATAAGCTACGAAAATACTATGTAAGTGTTTTTACTGTATCTGGATCTGTTCTATTATGTTTATGCAATACTGCGTTATTGTCTTAGAAGTATATAATTCATTGAGCATTGTAGTATAGTTGACCTTGCGCATGTGGATGCAAAGGAGATTTATAAGATCCGGCTCTGTAGTAGGAAAACTGATCATCATAAAGCTAGACGCAGCTCTGCTTGCCTTACCTATCCTTTCTCAGGGTGCGGAAACTTGGTTCCAGCACCCACCCATACTACTCCAGGTGAGACTTTGACCTGCGCAAGTAGGTCACTGCTGAAAGGGCTAGTAGTATAGGGGTTTTTTGGCAAACCTTAACCTCTGAACGTGGGTCAGGACCCCTCGAGCCCACAAATGGTTCCGTTGCCGAGACAGGGAGCATTTTGAGAAGGGGGTTGGGTAATGCCAAGAAAAGAAGAGTAGGCACGAAAGATGTTAAAAAATAAAATCTACTCAAACAAACATTACAGAAAATACATATACAAAACCAGACAAAACAATGGTGGAAAAGACGCTTCAGCCTCATGGCATTCTCAACATTCTCTCTTATTAAAAGAATTTAGTTTACAATTTAAATAGATGAGAGAAAATTTCTTAAGATAGTCCGAGCTATCTTAGACTCCTTTGGTTGAGATAATTTCTCACCAAAAACCCACCAAGATAGGAGTTCCTAAACAAACTCCAATATTTGAGGAACAACCCAAGAGTTAGGCACATATTCTTAACTTGGAATATTTAATTAATTAATTTATTATTTTGGATTTATTATTTTTATTTGAGAGAGGCTAACATTCCCCCCTTCAATGAAAAATCCAAAATAAGAACAAGGAACCATCTTCCAAGTTCTCATTTTGATCCTCAAAAACATTTCCTGAAAAAACTGCCAAAGTTGGATGCTGAAAAACTGCAATCTGAAGAGACCATGAGTCAGCTGTATGTTTGATTCATCTCTGAATTTTGCTTGAAAACTCCATCAAGTGCCAAGTTGCAAAAGGATCCATTTGTCCTTTGCATGAAATCAACATCCTTTGTCCACTGACAAAATTTGTTCAAAGCCCATTGGCTGATGATGTCAAAAAAAACTCACTGTTGCTTTTGCTGTGCTGAAAAATGTTCACTGCTTCTTTGTTGTCGACTGCCCAATTGTAAATTTTTTGATGCCCACTAGCAAATTTGTTGATGCCCACTGGCTGTTGAATATGCCCACTGGTTATTGAAGATTCCCACTGGCTGCTTTTTCTGGTTTTGTCGAGACTTTCAGTATGAAAACCACTGTCAATTTCATGGACATTTTCCCCCTTTTGGCAACTGAAAGGAGAGACACTTCTCTTCGAAAGTATTCCTGAATTCCCCCCCTTTAGGTGTAGGAGTTTTACACTGGTGTACTCCCTCGTTCAACTGCATGAGAGTACCATCATCTTTTCACTGTTGGTTTCACTATGTGTGATTGTATGCAATTGTAGAACTGAGACAATATTTTGACTTTGGATGACCATTTCCAAGGGTCGATCCATTCATAATGTATCTTCAATCTGGCTGATTTTTGTTGGTTGCGACATTTTTCTGAGGAATGATTGGGCTTGCCACAATGGCGACAAGGATGGAGATCAAAACACTAATCTTCCATATGACTGGTTCTTTGACAATGAGAACATTTCGGTTGGACTTCAACTTCAGGTTGCGTGCAATTCTGTTTGTCTACAACTTTGGGTTGCATGCATTGCTGGTTGTCTGCAACTGTCTCAGAACTTGTTGAGGTGAGTGGTGCAAGAAATCCTGCACTGACGAACTTAATTGGCTTGGAAGAATCTGGGATATGTAAGGTGGTGTCATCAGTGACATATATTAAGCCTCGTCGATTCTTGTTATTATGAATTTCTTCCCATGGTTTGATGATGGGCTTGGAAGAAATTGGAACTAGAACAACTTTGACACTTGAAGTTGTTTGGATGAATGACTTATCATCTAGATGGTTCAAATATTTGAAAGTATCACGCTTTTCTTAAAATTCAATCCGTTGAAGATGCGACTCGAGTTGAAGAAACTCAATGGTTTCATGTGTTTGTTGTAGATGTCGTGAAAGATCAACAAGGGTTTCTTTGCTGACTTGCACCATTGTCTTCATCACTGGAGATGATAAAACTGTGAAGAATGTTTAACAACTGAATATGTTGCGCCATCTGAACTTGCACACTTGAAAATAGGCTCTCTTGTTGTAGATGTCGTATTTTGAACTGTTTCACTTGAATGTCAGGCTCGCTTCAATGTGGCTTGAATGGCACGCTCACTTGATTTGTTGCTAATTTCACTTGCTAGAGTTTCATAACTTTCTTGCTTAAACTCTGGAATTCACGCTTGCTTGATGACGATCACGTTTGTTTAAGCACTCACTTGACTTACTTGATGACTTTACACTCACTTGAATGAATAGCCACGCTCGCTTGATGTTGAGCTCAACTTGCTTGATTGATGTTAGAGTTGAACTTGTTTGGTTGCTTTGATGGTTTCTGCAATGAACTTCAGGCTGGCTCACTTGATGGTTTGATCTTTGTACTGAATTGATGCAAATTTCTTCAATGAATACTCACACTTGCTTGCAGGAGATGTAAACTTGTTGCTTGTTTGATTCAGAAATTCGTGCACTCACTTGATTTTGCGTAAAGGAAGGGTGTCGAACACTGTCGAAAATGCACCCAAGAAAGCTTATAATTATTTTAATGATTCAATTAAAACAATGAATTCACTTGTCCTCTTAAAAATTCATTAACAATGAATTTTTAATGATTCACCTCAAACAATGAATTTTTAATGATTCACCTAAAACAATGAATTTGATTACAAGTTCTGAAATGGATTTGCAAGAACGCTGATGTAGACTTTGCTTTGAAATGCATTAACTTGACTAAGTGAAATTTATTGTTGATGTAGAATGCTTATGTAGACAATCTTTGATTATATGTTGTAGTGACGCAAATGCATGTGTTGATCTTGCAGCTATTTCATTACATGTGTTGTGCTTGCTGATATTGAACTTTATGTATGCGATATTAAATGAAATTATTGATGTGTCACAACTAGAAACAAATCAAAAAGCAACAACATGAAGCCATAAAAAAACATGCGCCATCACAAATACACATAGTGTACCTAAGATCCCCTTATTCAATTTCGGGCGGATCTAGGACACTTGAACACCACAAATAATATGTCTTTATTAAGTATTGAGGTCATCGACCTTTCATCTTTTACAACATTGCCAATGAAGCTTTCTCAAACAATGAGAATCAAACACTTGCAAATTTTGGAAACAAATGTCTTCAAAAAACATGTGCAATGATCGCTCACACCTTATTTCTCTGAAGCACACTTATCTTTCCAAAAATCACTCATTAAAAAACTTTAATCCACCTTATCCCTCTTTAAACTTTCCAAAAAAAATTCCTTTTGGATGAAATCACTTTATGAAAAACTAAGTTTCCTTTTCAAATATGAATGTAAAAATAAATCAAACCCCTTTATGATATCACTTTATAAAAAGTGAACTCACATTTATTTGCAAATTTATAAAAGTAATTTTCGCCATTTAACTTTAATTTATGCTTGCTCAAAGTGTTTTCTCCACTTTGCATTAAAAAATAACTCCACTCCACCTTAACTTTATACTTCACAACTTGAAACTTCATGCATTGAAAAAAGGAGTTATGAATTTATTCACTTAATTGTTTTAACCTTTGACTTGGACCATATGCCATCACCACTCAGGTTACTTCTAAGTACTTCTTCCATGTTGCAAATAGGTTCTGCATGTCTTCCACTTCTCCTTGCTTTGTGTGACTTTTGCACTACATTTATTTGAACCTTCATCATTAGTTGTCAATTTAAAAATAGTTTGAACTCGTTCTCGTTCTAGTTGATCACATTGCCACATGGATGAGCAGACTACCACAGAAAGCATAAACCAACGCTCCTTGCTATGTTTTGTTCTTCAATATGGTGGACTCATAAAGAGCTGAAGAAATTTCCAATACATATATTTTCTTTGATCAAGAGATTACAATAATCTGACTTTTCAGTAAAGTGCCACTCCTTCAAGAACTAGTTGTGGCTTGAAGTCAGCATTCAGCTTCGCCTCCTCCACAAATGATACCAGATTTATACTTTGTAATGGAAAAATTCCCTTACCATTACAATCACAACTAGAAAAGCAGAGCTATACAAGAAAGCTTTTGATTCTATATATAGAAAAACTGCAATTTGGCTAAGTCTGAACGTGCAATCTTTCAATTTGGGAGGAAACTATTTCCAACGCCTGCAATTTCAGACACATGAAGTTTTGGTTTATTGGTAAACATAAAATCAAGGAGAAATCTGCAGCTAGATCTCGAACGCGCTTTTCTAAGAACATCCGGAATGCTATTATCTTCTTTTCGAAAAAAGAAAAGCAATGGCCCAGAGTCTCAAGGATCGATTGGTTGGAGCTCTTATGTCAGTAATTCAGATTTCAAGTGTCCCTATGATACCAGTAGCTTTCAAAGCTTATTACGACTGAAACGCAAAGCTTATTATGCCTGAGACCCAATTCCTGTAGGACACATTGCAAATAAGAGAAATTTGATCCAGAACACAAAAAACGGTGGAGGGAATGCCAATGGCTGAGATATATATATATATATATATGTGGATTAGATATATAATCAATGTGGCTGCGTTCGAATCAAATGAGACTTCTGTTTACAAAAAAAAAAATCGAGAGATAGCACCAGACAGCGCAAATCCTCTAATTTCATCTGTATATTTTCAAGGAATTGGAATTTAATGTATTCATGGGCTCACAAATAGATATATTTGGTATTTTAAACCTGGAAGAGCTGGTATGATATGTACTCATGGACTCACATTCGCTGGCTTACATTCGCACAAGCGTTTCACCGTTATTGAGAAACGTAACCCAACTGAACCATTTGAATAAGAGGCAGAGAATTTTAACACTAAAAGACTGACTCGTTCAATTCAAAGAGGAAAAAAATCTCTATTTGTGAAACGTTAACCATACCAAAAAGCGCAGTCAGATACGCTTGACGGCATATCTCTACCTCTCTGCTCCAGCACAGTCGCTACACTCATCCACAACACTATTGATCACTGTCGCTACTGGGCATTACCATCGTCGTCTGCAACACTACTGAGCACTGCTAACAGATCTATTCAAAACCTCTACTCCAAAAAACGATATGAAAATCGCAACTCTTCTTCAAATTTTTACGCACCACATTTCAAATAATTATTAAATTAAATTTCCATACCCAGCAGTGAGTGCTCTAGGCCTGAATGATCCAACGTTCCACAATAACTGAATTATTTACACCAGCAGTGAGTACTCAAGCTTCTGCATTCACCCAAAAGTTACTCACGATCCCTTTTAACAACGTTTCTGGCAGAAGCGAAATTATATAGTGCTTTGATTTTTATTCTTAACGCAGGTGCATGTAGCTCCTCCTTCTTCAATGATGGTGCAATCCACATCGACCGATCCAACTGTTAAGACTTCAAAAAAAATGCAAATCGACGACCCTTTCAGCCATGGAACTTAGATCTGCCTCGGTGCAGTTGCACGGACTCTCCAATGGTAGATCTGCACACTATGTTGCTTTCAAACTCACTAGCTCTGATACCACATGTTAAAAAATGAAATCTACTCAGACAAACATTACAGAAAATACAGATACAAAACCAGACAAAAAAATGGCAGAAAAGAGGCTTCAACCTCATAAGGTGCAGGAGATGAGGACATGGATCGATTTTGGTTCATTGTAGACTCAGTATGGACTACGTAAGGCATGGCAAGCGATACTATGAAAAGGGCGCAGCTATCCCTAGCCTTTGAAGAGAGAGCTCTGGACGGGTATATGCAATACATATCTCAAAACAGAAGTGCATCTATTCAAGATATTAAGGACGCTTTGAAACAACAATTCCGAAAGCCTAATTCCTACTCATAGATCATAGTAGATATGAAAGATTTCAAGAAAGGAACGACTGAGTCGGTGTGGGAAGCCGATCAGCGTCTAAAGAAAGCTATCAGAGAAGGATAATTTAAGTATGACGACAGACAACATACGGAGTGGTTCATCGTCATGCTGCTACCTCACTTGCGCGTACCTATGGGTCACCAGAATTTCGAATCACAGGACAAATCTTTGAAATTCTCCATGAGGCTGTGCCCAGGGAAGATACTTCGGTAAGAGTACAACAAATTCAGGAATAGCTCGAAGCTATGCATATGGAGATTCAGACCCTACGGAAGGAACAGGAAAAAGGAGCTAGCGCAGACCTATGGTGTATACTATGTCGGGAATCTGGACATACGAAGGATCAGTGCCCACTACTGGCAGATTACATGCAGGAAGGAGGACCTAGTCTGGTCTGCCTAGGATCAAATGTAGCACCCAACTTAGTACGTCTAGGCTCAAGCGGGTCTGCATTATGGTGCGATGACTGCCGCATCGCGGGGCTGCATGATACGAACCATTGCCCCTGGCTAGGTGCATATGTCTCAGAGCCAAAGCAAAAATGTTGCAGATTTTATTGGTTGGTAGGACATGATGAGAATAACTTCCAAACTTACGATCTAATGATCGATCGGGGAAACTTGTATAGGGTGCAATCAGACCCTGCGTCACCTAGATCTCCCGCAAACTTTGGGGGCTCCCTAGCTAGGGGCAGGGGAGGTCAGGGAGGAAGCACAGGACGAGGATGTGGACATCTAATCTGTTATAACTGTGGGGAAGTAGGACACTTTGCAAGGGATTTCCCAAATCCTATAAGGCCATCCTGCAAATATTGCAGACAAATGGACCACGCACTTGAAGATTGTCCAATCTTAATAAAAAAAATGCAAGAAAAATAGTCGACACAGAATGTACAAAGAGTTAAGGCTAAAATATGGGACATAAATCCAAGTGTGAAGGTTGTAACCCGTAGTGGGATGACCACCAGGGAGCCTCAGAAGGAAGCTACAAAGGGTCCTCTAATCCGACAGGCACCTCTCAACCAAGCAGGGTTGGACCGAAACCTGGGACAAGAAACAATTAGCACAGTCCAGCAAGACGTTTCTAGGGCAAGGGAATCTACTGTGCAGACACCTGCACACCTCAAGAAATGTGACGAGATGATACCATTCCTGCAGGCGTGTGTGAAGCTATTACGCAACCAACGAACCAAGGAAAATCTTCAGACATTGATAGATAGCTGCGAAGTATAGTCCACCCTGTCTCCAAAAGTCCAAAACATGTGCAAGCTAGGCAGATATAGGAAACGCACCGGTAGGGAGATGAGACTAACTGCCCAAATCGGTAACTATGAAATGGATCAGGTTGTCTTAGATCTGGGGTCAGATGAAAACGTGCTACCTAAGAAAACTTGGCAACAAATGGGAAAACCCAAATTGGAGTGGTCCAACATCCAGCTACGTATGGCCAACCAACAAAAGATTATACCTCTGGGGTGACTATCAAAAATCATGGTGGATATCGCTGGGGTCAAGGTCCGGGCTGACTTTGAAGTAATTCAAATTGTAGACGACGCAGACCCATACCCTGCGCTCTTAGGGCTAGACTGGGCCATAGATATGGGTGGTATTTTCAACCTCAAAAAGAGAAGCATGGTGTTTGAAAATACCGGGGTAGGGGTAGTAGTACCATTGGAGAAGAGGTGGATCACATTTACAAATTGACTGCGTGGGACGAATATTGGATCAATCCCACGGCGGATGGGGTACTCTGCTGGGAGGAAGACAGTGAATGCTTCTCTGACTCTAATGAGGAAATGGAAAATTGGCAAAACCGGTTGCACGATGTCTCAGCTCTACGGTGTCTTCAACTCACAAGGGAATTTTGCTACATTTCCTCAAAGGTAAGAGATCTACCCCATTTTGATGAGTCTGGTAGCCTCACGGAGTTCTTGAGGACACTGGAAGCTATGGTTACGAGAGAATGCAAGCTATGAGCCCTTAATCTAGCTATGTGTGGCACACCTGTGCGATGGTGGCACACCCATAAGGAAGCATTCCAGGATTGGGAGGACTGTCAGGATATGACGATCCTGTGGTTTGCACCCTCGGTTGACATATGCACCAAGACATTCCTCAGACCAGGAGATCCCTGTGAGCATCTGCTCACTTGGATGGACAAATGGTCTGACCAGACTACGGAAGAGTGGGTTCATCTATTTATTCATACCTTGGGGTCTGTCCCTGTCGCATGGTATTTAGATGCGGAGCTCCATCAGTGCACCTGCCACTGGGAGACACTGAAAGATGACTTTATCGAAACGTTCGGGCTAACTGGGGGAACGAAGGCGCTCGACGAAGCTCTGCAAGACATCAATGCTTTTGTATTTAATTACTCGTGCCATCTCGCTGCACCAGAAGTCCTGACATGGGAAGCGCAGATGCAAGACATAGTCGACTACCAGAGCTTGGTGATAAAGGAAGAAGAAGATAATCCTCGGAACGTCTCTATCCCAAAATCCAAGGGGGAACGTACAGTTGCTGGGCCCCTGCTACAAAATGTTGATGTGACCCAGCCTCTCAATATTTTCAAAATTAATATCAGGACGGAAGGACGCCCTAAGTTGGCCAAAATTAGGGACTATTGGGACGAAGGAACCGTAGGCAAAATTGCAAATCTACTTACGGAATATCAGGACTTATTCCCAACAAAGTTTTCCGAGCTTAAAGGAATCACGGGGGTCCTAGGCGTTATGCACATCACTCTGAAACCAAAGGCACGCCCTATAAAGTAGCAGCCTTACCATCTGAACCCTAAATATAAGAAAAATTTTAGTGAAGAACTAGACGAAATGCTTGTTGCAGGTATCATTGAACCAGTTGAACAGTCGGATTGGGTAAGTCCGATGGTCGTCTAGGAGAAGAAAACAAAGGGGGAGATATGAATCTGTGTAGACCTACACAAGTTAAACGATGCATGTGTACATGACCCCTTCCCTACGCCTTTCTCAGACGAAATCCAGGATAGCATGGGCGGACAGGAAGCATATTCCTTCACCGATGGGTTCTCAGGATACCACAAGATCCGAATCGCACCTGATGATCGAAGTAAGACTACGTTCACAACAGAATGGGGATCCTTTCAGTACACAGTCATGCCCTTTGGTCTCAATAATTCACCTGCTATCTTCTTGAGAGTAGTAGTTGTCGTATTCAAGGAGTTCATCCATAAGTTTCTAGAAGTTTATTTCGACGACTGGACGATTTTCAGTTTGGTAAAGGAGCATGTCTCCAACCTACGCATGATGTTGGATGCCTGCCGAAAGCACCATATTTCCTTGAATATCAAGAAGTGTATTTTCTGTGTGCCCTTTGGAATCTTTCTTGGACACATAGTATGCCGACAAGGGCTGATGGTTGATCCGGCGAAGGTGACAGTAATTATAAACCTTGCAGTCCCGACAACGGAGAAACATCTGCGTTCGATCCTTGGACACATGGGCTATTATGGAAAATTCATTCAGGGATATGCACTGATCACAACACCCATGGAAAAAATTCTTAAAAATGATGTTTCCTTCTTTTGGAATGATGAATGTTAGAAGAATTTTGAGCTACTCAAAGAGAAGATGGTCTCCGCACCCATACTAATATTTCCTAATTGGTCGAAAGAATTTCACGTACATGTGGATGCATCAGCAATCACCTTGGGAACTGTCCTGACTTAGCCTGGGGAGGGAGATATTGATCACCTAGTTGCCTTTTCTAGTCGAAAACTCTCTAGTGCGGAGTGCAGCTACTCCACCACCAAACGAGAAGGACTGGCTATGGTGTACACGTTACAAAAATATCGGCACTATCTGTTGGGAGGACACTTTAAGATGTTTATTGATCATTTGACTTTAAAATACCTTGTGAACAAGATTTTTTTGGGGGGGAATATTTGCCAATGGCTGTTGCTATTTCAAGAGTATGATTTTGAAATTATCGTCAAGCCAGGAAGGCTGAATGGGGGTCCAAATCATATGTCCCGCATTGAGAAGGGTGAAGAACCTACTAGCTTGGAGGAAGGATTACCAGATGTGCAGTTTTTCACCATTAAAATCATGGATGCACACTTCGCTGATATCATTCAGTTCCTGACTAGAGGCGTAGCCCCCGCAGACTATTCGGTTCAATAGAAGAAGGAGTTTGTTACTCGAGCGGCGGACTTTACTATCATAACCAGCCAATTATACAAATTAGGCGTTGATGAAGTACTGTGCAGATACTTCCTAGAGCACGAATGACATTCCAGCTTGGGGGATGCGCACAAAGGCATCGCAGGAGGCCACTATGTAGGAAAGGAAACGACAGAAAATATCTTAAGAGCTAGGTTATGGTGGCCTACCCTACACCATGATTCTCACAACTATTGTAAGTCATGCGATACATGCCAGCAGACAGGACGACCCTCACGAAGAGATGAAATGCCATTGCAACCTCAAATAGCTTTGTAGGCCTTTGAAAAATGGGCCATTGATTTTGTAAGACCAATCAATCCCCCAAGAAAGAAGACATGTATGTGCTACATTATTACTGCCACTGACTATGTTACTAGATGGACTGAAGCACAAGCAGTGAAGGATTGTACTGCAGATACTGCTGTGAACTTCATCTTTGAGAAAATACTGATTAGATTTGGATTCCCAAATATCCTGATGAGCGACAGAGGCACTCACTTCATCAATGAAACGATACAAGAACTGAATGAGGAATTCCGGATCCATCACACAAAAATTACACCTTATCATCCACAGGAAAACAGGGTGGTCGAGGCTTTCAACAAAATCTTAGAGCAGACATTGACCAAGGGCTACAATGTTGATCGTAGTGACTGGGACATACACATCCCCTCTGTTCTATGGGCCTATCGAATGACCTATAAGAAGCTAACAGGAAGGACCCCCTTTTGGATGGTCTACGACAAGGAGGCCATTATGCCAATAGAATACATTGTTCCTAGTCTACGTATCGCAGCATTTACAAATATGGCAGAACCTGACATAATGGAAGAACGCCTTGTGCAGCTTTTGGAATTGGAAGAAGATCGGTTCATTGCCAACTTTCATCAGTAGGTTTAGAAGGCTCCCGATAAAGCTTGGCATGATCGACATACTTGCCAAAAGACATTCGTAGAAGGTCACCTAGTCCTCTTATACGATAGCCAGTTTGCGAAACACCCAGGAAAATTCTGACAACACTGGCTTGGTCCCTACACCGTTAAGGACATCATGGATGGTGAAGCAGTCAGGTTAGCTACCTTGCGCAGTAACAAGTTACTAGGTTACGTCAATGGTAGTCGGCTTAAGCCATACAGGACTAAATGAATATATGGCTGGAATAATTGTCTCAGGAAGACTTGTCCCACTAGGGATGGGGCGTTGAGGCATGAACGAGATAAGCACGCAGCTCCAGGGATGATTGGCGGACCCGCAGCCATAGTGACTTGGGACGAGTCACAAGATTGTGTTGGGGGACTGTTGGAATAGGGTCTCCTACAAGCTGTGAAACTTCTCCGATTTTGTATAATTTTGATTATATTTAGTCTAGCGCAAGGGTTTTGGGGTGGGACAAATCCCTGAAAATCATTGTAAGGGGTTAAAGGGTAGACCTAGAGTCCACAAACCACAGTTTTCGGACCATAGGAAAGATTAGGCTAGATTGTTATAAATAGAGGAACATGTTGGATTGTAAGGTAAGTAATATGATAAGCTCTTGATGTGAATTGTGGATTAGTATATCTTTTTAGGTTTTTGGGGAAAGGACTCCTGCTGGCTGTGTGCGCGGAGATCCCAAGTCCTGCTATGTGCGCAGGTCGGGTTGGGTATTGTAAGAAGGAATCAACGGATTGATGAATAAGAAAGGTTGTTGAGTAACTGAATCTAAGTATAATGTTTATGTGAATCTGTGGTAATTACTCCATTATGCGTACTCTGTGATAAGCTACGAAAATACTGTGTAAGTGTTTTTACTGTATCTGGATCTGTTGTGTTATGTTTATGCATTGCATTACTTTCTTAGAAGTATATAATTTATTGAGCACCATAGTATAGTTGACCTTGCGCACATGGATGCGAGGGAGATCTATAAGATCTGACTCTGTAGTAGGCAAACTGGTCATCATAAAGTCGGACGCAGCTTTGCTTGCCTTACCTATCCTTTCTCAGGGTGCGGAAACCTGGTTCCAGCACCCACCCATACTACTTTGGGTGAGACTTTGACCTGCACAAGTAGGTCACTGCCGAAAGGGCCAGTAGTATAGGGGTTTGTTGGAAAACCTTAACCTCTGAACCTGGGTCAGGACCCCTCGAGCCAACAAAGATTAAGATAGTTCCTTTTGCTTGCATCTTAGAATAATGTTGCATATATATTAAATTCTACATCCCTAAAAAGTCCTCTTCCCAAACATGCAAAACTTTAGTTGTGGCTTGGCTAAGCCCAAATTAGCTTAAGTATCACTTTCTTGCCCGATCAGCAAGAGAAATAATCTGATGTCTCTTTCCCATTGGTAGAAAAAAGTCATATTGTAATCCAATGGAGATTGAGAGAAGGTAATTGGACCTAGTTAAACCAATCAGAGCCACCATTCCAAACAGAAAAGGAACTACTTTAAGGTTCAGATCTAGTGGTCATCCCCCATGTTCTTGCAGCGAATTTCGACGCCTCAACATTTTGGTGCTAGAAGAAGGGCCTAAGAATTGTTTTCCTTCAGAGTCTTTGTATTCTAACATTTTTATTATTATTTTATTCCAATGGCTCCTCTAAAAATTCCAATTTTGAGTTGTATTTCTAGACGTGCATCTTCCAATTCTTCACTAGAAATAATTAGACTCTTGTCACAGGTAAAGTTTAATGGTAAGAGGAATACTTCTACATTTAATCATGTCTTTCAATTTATTCAAAAATTTTCAAATTCTATTTTTCAAGAAATTGATGAAGATATTTTATGCAAGATTTTTACTCTTACATTCTTGGCAAAAGCCAAAAGCTGGTGCTAATCACTTTCAGTTGCCTCAATCCACACTTGGGAACAATTTATTACAATATTCCTTTGTAAATTTCATGGATATATCTACAAACATGTATGTGACAATTTTGAAAATCTACAAAGGTTTGAAGGTGAGTCTTTAATTGATTTTACCAACAGGTTTCATTTAAATTGTTTAAAATTTAAAATTGAAGATAAACCTTTGAAAAAATAATTATTAGATTGGTTTGAACATATTTTCTCTCTTCCTACCATTCATAATCCATGTGAAATTATTTCAATCTTTGATTAATCTCCTTCTAATTTCATTGACATAAGTGATAATTCCAATATGTAGGTACAAACAAATGATGATGAAGTGGCTTCTATTTTGTATAATCAATTCCTTCAATTTCTGCACATTTCCTACAGTATTGATAAAGATCAAGGAGCACCTTCACATGTCAATTAATCTTAATCACAAAGCTTGGAAAATGTTACTAACCAACTGGAAGAGGATATTAGCAACACTCTTGAAGAAAATACTGCTTTAAAATCTGAAAATAGGTATGAGTTAGAATCAGAAAAGCAGAGCATAATCCGACAAGTACAAGCAATGATTAAAGTTTCCAATAATATGCAATCTGCTATACAAATTTCTAAATTTTTTTATGATGAAAAAATGTCAAATTCAGGACAACAAAGCAACATTATTCAAGAAAGCATAAGTAGCCAAGTAAATGATCTTAAATATGAAATTTGCAATGAAGAAAATGCACAAGAGTTTTCAAATAGAGACATTTTCAAGTACATAATTTCAGATTTGTATTTTTCCCTTTATCCTGATAATTTTTCTAATAACAATTTATCCTCTCTTCATGTTAACGACATTTTAGAAAATAGAGAGGCTAATCTAAATGAATTGAAAATTATTTTTTATCAGGATAGAGAATTAATTAATGATCATTCTTCTGGCATTAATGAACATGAGCTCAATATTCCTTCTTGCTTTTATATATTGAATGAAATCGAAGAGAATTCTAATGAATGCCTTGAGGTCATTTATGATAGCTACTTTGAAATTGAGGATATTGATTTCTATTTTCTAGAATTGAATCCTCATGTTCAAAGTCGAATCACATGTGAAAATTAAGAACAATGTAATTCAAAAATTGTTTCAAATAGTTCTCATTTTCAAACAATTAATCATACTCATGATTTCAACATTCAAGAAATCTTTCCAATTTATGATTCATATGACGATCAAGATCTCATTCCCATTCAGAGTCATAGCCCTCTCTCTAATTCACAAGTGGGTATCAACAATTATTCTAATTGCATTATTATGCCAAATTCTTGTGAAGAGGAAATTGCTTGAAGTTAGGCCCAATTGTGTTGTAACAATAATTGTAACACTAGTGTAAACTATGATTCAATTTTTTTATTATTCCATCATTTACTCTTAGCTTTAGATTTATTTTCTGTTTTTAGTGTTAGATTTTTAGATACTAATGCTGACATATTGAGCAGCTCAAATTGAACACTCAATTGATGCATTACCTCAATGGAAAAATTAAGATTCAAATTATAATTGTGAACATCAAAATTTATTAAACTTCCAATTTCGATTTATGTTAATTCATTATCAATTACTTCTCACTTCTTGAAAGCCGTGCCAACGAGAGAGTGTATTTTCACAATATGACCAGTAATATAATTCAATTAATAATCTTCCATTGTATCTATCACACTTCCATCCATTCTTCATTGACTCATTTGAAAAACATTTGGAAATTTTCTCTTCACGAAAGATCCTTAATAATTTAACATTAAAACATAACACTAATAAAATTTTCCAGGTCATTGAATCTAAAATTTCTTACCCACAATTTGGCCTGATATCTTCTCTTTTGAATCCCTTCCAATCATTGATAGAAATTCATACATATTTCTATGATCCAATCGAAATTCAATTGGAAAGGATATTTCAAGAGAAGGTAATTATAAATAAGTTGTTTTTTGTAAATATACTATCAATTTGTGTACATGCTACATTCAAATTTATTTTCATATTTTTGTTACGAAAGTTTGACATATACATAAATACATGAATTAAAATGAGAGAATGGTTACAATGGAAGTATGACTATACCTAGTCATGTTTCCTTCATTGATTTAGAAATAGGAATAGATTAATTTTCTTTTTTGTTTGCACTTATTTCATTATTTCAGATTTTCAATAAAGCAAGTAATGAATCAAATCTTTTGGGCATCCCCTTTCAATTGTGGAAAAATAGTTTAGAGAATTTTAGTAGCTCTTGAATAGTAATATCATACATATTTGTCAAGTCTTCAATTTTATTTCTTTTCAAAATTCATCACGTTGATCATACATGAATAAATTCCAAGGATTCAGTACAACTTGGAAATTCTTGACTCTTAAGTAGTTTTGAAAAAAGGGCTCATTTTCACCATTGTTTATCTCTAATATAAATTTGAAGTGGATAGAATTTGAAAAAATTCATTACTTAGAATTTTATATTAAATGAGTAAGTGATGTTGAACTTATGCAAATTTTGAGAAATTTTGAGAGAACTTGAAGATTCATGAGGTAAACTTACAATCAAAATTCTTCTGGGTATGTGTTTACAAGATTCATCGTCATCTATTGTTAGTTTTAATTTTCAAAGGTTGTTTCTTATTTCTATTTTGTTTCATTTGCAATTTTTCATTGACTTGATTATGAAGACTCAAGATAAGCAAGGAGCCAAACCTTTTCAAATCTGCAACATGTTCACGCAAGTATCTATGATTTCATGTAAATTTGAGAATTGTCTAATTTTGCTTCTATTCATTAAAATCCTTGTAAATTTTTAATAAATTCTCAGAAGAGTCATATCATATCATTATATTTCACAACTCTCTTCATAAGAAAAGTTTTGAAAAAATTACTTCTCGATCAGATATCCCGATAGCTAATTAAATTATTAAAGGGTTATTTATTTTAAAGCAAAGTTAAATCAGTCGCTCTCTTTTTGAATTTAATACTTTAAAGAAATCGTCGGCCTCACATATATATCACAATTCTAAAATCAGAGGTTCTGAAATGAGTATACTCCAAATATATCTGATCTCCCAATATGCCCATTCCCTCTGATCTCCAATGAATTTCTCCTTCTGATGTCGCATCATCCGTATCGTAATATTCTATATCGCAATATTTGATCGGAAGCAGCTCTTACCATTTCTCGATAAGAAACCTTCGATGCAAGTCATACGATATTTCTTCTTGCTCATTCTCTGATAAATGACTTCACTAAAATTTGCGATGTCCACGCAACCTAGTACCCGATACAATATTTAATTTCAGTTTGAAAATATATCACGTCCGTTGATAAATCACAATTTTGATAAGGGCATATGTTTAAAGATTCTGATGTCCCAGATCCGACATAAAATTACTTCCATATAATAGAACGATCGAGTATGTGCTTTAATGCACATCAGCATATGAATAATATTATATCTCATGCTCAGAGTTTACGATCGCCGATTTCTTATAAAGTCTAAAGGCAGTCCCACCAACAAGCCATGTCATATATTGAATTTCTGCTATCGCTAGAATACTATCGGTATTTTAGTTCATTCACAACTTTGATATTCGATGTGACTATTTTCCGATATCATAAATCACTCCATTGCAACTTTGCCATCGCAAAAATTATATTGCATCACAAACTCAAATGAAGCTTTGGCTTAAGATCTTCCGATGCGATAAAACACCGATATATGATTTCCACCATTGCCTTTTAATTATTATAAAAAAATCAAATCGCATATTGGCAAAGATGGAATTCACAACTTTTAAGTTATGTATGGCAAAGAATCTCGCGATGCGAAAAATTCGGCAAGGTAATGTACCAATGATTAATTCATTCCATACTTATCATACATAGATTCAAATCTTCTTTATATAGTGTTACATTATTCAGGGTTTTGAATCAACTTTAATATTTTGGGGCTGATATAAATTCAGAATGGAAGAAGTAAAATAACATTCATCATTTCAATTCATAAAGAAGCATATATTCACCCTCATTTCTGATGGATTCGATTTATTTCTAATTCCTTGAACATGAAATATTTCTTTCTTTTAGTTTACTGCTTGTTTTACTTTAGATTCAATAAATAATGATTTTCGGTCAATAAGATTTGAATTAATTCAACTTCTTCATGCTTTCAATTCTAATTAAAGGAAGAAGTTATCTTTTGTTGGAGAAAATGATACCTTTCATGTAAGATTAAATTCAGTTCTCCAATGGTTAGTTTCATGTTCCCACTTTCATTTATTTTCATTTTGTCATTTTTTTGTTTTAGTTTTTGTTGATCTCGAACTCTGTTTTTCAGGTCTTCATGAACCTTTCGCGCCTCTATCAGATCAGTTTTCAAAATTTCTTTTTGATCTTTGAGATTCTTGAGAGAAGGAGTAATTATCCTCATTGAATGAACTAGACTGGGGAGTTTATGAACCTCTAGTTTGTTTCTTTAAGCATTGTTTTTATTAGAAAATAGTTAAGATTCTTTTATACAGGTTTTGTCTTGAAGAAGAAAAATTTGCAACAGACAAAAACTTCTCATTCATCGTATTATCTATCATTACTGCTATTCACACTCTACATTTTGAGAGCCTCATTTCTTATAACTCTGCAAGACAAAAATTTTAAATCTCAACATAGGAATAAACGTACATACGCTTATTTTCTTTTATATCCATTGTTGGAAAATTTATGTAAGTGGTCTTGTTGGTGTTTATCTTTTAAATTTTGTTTTTCTTTTAGTTTTTACTTTCTTCATTTTTATTTTTTCATTCACTGATTTCTTTTCGTACTTTATTTTAGGAATTGTTTTCCTTTTCTTTCAATTTTGATTTGATTTTGGTGACTTTGTCATTATTTATGTGAAATAAAATTTTCTTACCTAACAGTGATTGGCATACATGGGAAATCTTTTACTCTATTGATTTAAATGAATTTCATTTATCATTAAAGGCATATCTTTATGGAACCATAAATACATCTCGATTTAAATATTTTTCATAGAGGAACACACATCCATTCTAAGTGATTGAGTTTACTTTTTAAAGGAAAAAATTGATTTGAGTTTAACACAATGAATCCCTCCCACCCCTCCACATAAAAGCCTCTAGTTGATAGTTCTAGGGAAATAATTTGGAGTAAACATTATGAAAGTATTATGTCCATTAAACATAAATCTCTATTTTCCATCTCACCTCTTTCACTCAAATACATCATAAATAAAAATCTTGCAAATGCGCTTATCAAAAGGGTGATCAAAAGAGGAAGCATGGGAAATAGGAGTAAACCTGTCGGGGCTATGGACGCTCGCTGGCAATGGGACTAGGCTTGTATGGAATAAAAGACAACTTCTTTGGGGTACTGTTCAGGCTTGCTGGCAGTGAAGCGTTGTCAGAGAAAATCATAAAATGGATATATGCTTAATTAAAAATTCCTATCTCTACCTTCTTCCATTTTTCACATGAGGAAAGCTAAAAAAAAACAACTTTCCCCATATTTGGATTCATCACTTTTACTCGAGTCTATTTTAAGTACTTGTCTTTACAAACTCATATTGCTTAATCTATTTATGTGGGACCTATGGAAATGTTTTACTGTTAGACATTTCATGATTTCCATTATTTTTAACCTTTGGGTAAATTTAATTTCATTATCTTTAATCAAAGATAACTAGTTCTTCTCCCGCATGTCGCCATTTTTATGGTAGAACACAACCCCCCCCCCCCCCCCCCCCCCTCATTTTTAACTTATGTGCTTAAAATAATGGGGACCCTTTCTACAAAATTTTTGGCTAAAAATCTTTTAGGATTTTCATTAAGTTAATTATCTTGCAATTTTTTCCATTTTTTCATTTTTATTGGATTTCTATTTTGATTCTTTCATTGAATCTTATTTTTCACAAGTTTTCCAACGATACTTGTTTCTCTCCATTTGGTCAATTGGTTTGTAAATGACACTCCTTTTAAGTTTGATCATTTTCTCGCTTGAGTTTTAAAAAAAATGTATATAAAATGTATGATATCTCATTTTCCAATTAAAATAGTCTTTATTGTAAATATTAATTTTTAGTTAATTTTTACTATTTTTTTCATTTTTCACTAATGGTCCTGCAAAATGACCCAGCGAAATTGTACAAAAGATGAAAATACATTTCAGGATACTCGTAATTTACTTCAACTTGTTATTTCAAAAACAAATTGCACAAAACCCCAAAATTACAAAATATCTTAAGTCTAAATTGTAGGATGGTTAATCCCATGTGGGCCCCACTTCACAACACATCGTTCCTTCCAAAATCCCGATATAAAAATTGCGATTTCACATATGCGATTCGAAATAATTTTGCGATGCGATATTGCGATTGCGATATACTGAAAATCACATGTCGCAATTTTTTTATGTTTGTTTTATACGTTTGTATTAAACATGCCGAAATCTGAAATGCAATGTGATACATCGCACATCGCATATCGCGATGTTTTTAAATCAAACAAAAAACAATCCAAGAAACTTGCGATGCAATATGTGATTTGTTGTTTAGGTTTTATGCGATGGGTTAAGTTTTTTAACATAAGGTTGGTTGACCTCCTTATACCTCCCGACTTGTTTACCTTACCTCACCCTCACGTCACTCACCCAGGTTTCAATTATTCTTTTAATTAAGTTTTGATTGAATTTATTTTAATTCCAGATTTTTCATTTTGATTTTATTTTTGCATTTTAATTTTGTTTTCATTTGTTTTTTTTACAGGAAAACAATTGAAGAGATGAGGAAAATAAGATATCAATCAATGAGAAGGGTCCAGCAATTGAAGAATATGATTTTGAACCAATGTAAATTGATTGAGCAGAACCACTCTTCAACAAACTTTCTTATTAAGAATTTGCTTGTAAATATTATAACTATTAGATTGTAGAATGTAATAGGGGCTTCTCTCCTCTGCAATTCTGGAAGTGTAAAAGCACTTCTATAATATGAATTTAGAGTTGTAGGTGGGAGGAGAGGAATCTCGGATCTAGGGATTATTGAGGTTTTTATTTTACATTCTGAGTTATGTACAATGAATAGAGTTTACACTATTGTAGATCTGGTTTTGAAAGCAGAAGTTCATGCATTGTAAAGGACTGTTAGAGACCAGAGCTAGAGAAATGGACTTAATAAATTGGTATTTATAATACTATTATTTTAAATGCTGGTTTCATTTTATGATAACAGGAATGTGTCAATTTACTTCCATATTTGTGCACTTTTTTCGATATTGGCAATTTGCCTCAAATTTATGTTATTATTTATCTCTACTCTTATGGGCTGAATTCTGATTTCTAAGTAACTATTTACTCAGAAACATTTCTTATAAAATTGATTTATCGAATAGTGATATGTTGTGAACTTTTTCCACATATTATTTTTTAATTATTCAAGTTACTGATAAAATGATCAATAGCATTTTGCGAACGTCTTCTTGAGTGTTGTTGATTGATTATTTCAGTTAAGACGTCTCTAGATAGGATGTGTTTTGTATTCTCTAGACGTCAAGGAAATGCTCAAGAAATTCAAAATGGAAGATTGCAAACCCATCCTTACTCCAATGGTAACAGGTTGCAAATTGAGCATAGACAACTCCTCTAAGGATGTGAATCATAGGTTGTACAGATCTATGATTGGTAGTCTCCTATATGTAACAACCTCCCAGCCAGATGTTATGCAAGCAGTTGGAGAAGTAGCAAGATTCCAACTAGCACCAAAAGAATCACATATTATTGCCATCAAAAGAATTCTTCGATATATAAAGGGAAAAATAGAATATGGCTTGTGGTATCCCAAGGGTAAAAATTTCATTATTCATGCCTTTATAGATGCAGATTGGGTAGGAAGTGTTGATTATCATGAGAGTACTCGTGAAGCAATGGAATATCTTCAACAGAAGCTTGGGATTCTATCAAGTTCTCATTAAATTTTCCTTATTCATAATATAAAGGGGGAGTGGAAGTGTGTACAAGTCCACAAGATGGTTGTGTGTCAGGGGGATTTACCCTTTGCCATTTATGTCAAAGGGGGAGAGAATGTTGTAGGAATATGTGTCATGATCGCAAGGGGAGTACTTGTGTTGCCATCAATGCCAAAGGGGGAGATTGTTGATCAGCGGTTGTAATTGATATCAACCTAAGAAGCACCAGGGGCTACCCCAATATTGCAGGGGAATTTTGACCTACAAAATTCATATATTCTAGGTCAATAATTCTTTTTATGATTTCTATTTGTTGAGATGTTTCCGTTGATATATGGCACGCCACATAATTTTTCACGGTTTGAGAGATATTCATGTTTGAAGTTTGTACCCGCAGTTAGTGGGCTAAAACCCCATGGGGTTTTGGCATGGGACATTGAAAATTCATAATTAATATTTTTTAAGCTCCTAAAATCCCTCCCACCTTCACTTGTTGAAGCCCCTCTCAAACTAGGCATTTATATAAATTGTGATCCTCATATCCTCTTTATGTAGGGATTTCGCTATCTGAAACAGGTCATCATGGAATTTTCACTCTAAATTTTTTTCTACGAAGGTTAAGAAGTTGAATTTATTTTTAAGGTAAAGCTGAAATCCTGAGGAAGCTCCTATAAAAATTTCAGATCAAGGTGCACAATATTTTCAGAGATATGATTTGTGGAAGTCAGTGTTTTTGCATGCTCCTGAAATTCATCTCAAAGAAGTGACCTTGGGAAAATCATCATAACTCCCTCTCTGAGTATCAGATTGGAATTTTGTAAAAAGTGGCAGATAGTGCACAGAATTTATTTTTTTCTCTATCAATTTCAATGTCGAATGAATAAACAATGACACGTGGCATGCCGTAAAAGTTTTCTCTACGGAAACAGTCCATAATTAGGGCATTGTGAGAGATTGGGCATAACTCTCTCTTGAAGAATCCAAATTGGGTCAGAACTATGGCATTGGAAAGATGACGCAGAGGAATACTACAAGACTGAAAATAACATAATTGTTAGTATGAATCTTTCGTCGTAAAAGACCACTTTAACTACGCATAAAAAATAGCCCTAACATCAATTATGGCTGCCAAATATCTTTAAATCTGCAATCAGATGATCCAAATAATACTGCACAAATCCAGATCTAAGAATAAAAGACATTAAGCAGATAAAATAAAATGTGGCTCCATGCATCCAATAGACAAGGCAAGAACGATGTATTTGAAAGAATTTTTTATATTATATTGAAAGGGGGCACCTGAGAGGAAAAAAAGAAAGGTGTTTTCTGGTTCTCCTCAATGGGATGGGTTCTTGACAGTCCTCAGCACTTCAGATCTAGAATCTCTCTCTCTTGTTGGTGTAGAAAACCCAGACAAACATAGAACTCAATGGGAGCTCACAAGGCAAAAATGGAGAAAATGTGACCAAGTGTATAGATCCAGAGTGATCTAATAGGCAACAAAATGTGACTAATGAATGGGGAAAACCCTTCTATTTATAACAAAATATTAGGGCGATCTAGAAACTTGGTGCATGAATAAAATATTATTAATCAAATTCTAGAACCACCCTTTAGGAATATTTTATTATATTTGTTGGAGGAAAAAGGATTTTTGACTTGGGTCAATTCCTTTATTTATAAATAATAAATAAATAAATGATTTATTTACTATTTTAAGGAAATGGTGGGAATATAATTAAATAAATAATGATTTATTTAATTATTTATAAATGATTTAGTCAAATTTAACTAGGAATATTATTTAAATGGGATTTAAATAACTTATTCCTAGGAAATAATCAAATAAGTGAGGATTTACTTAATTGATTTCCTTGTTTTGGGTTAAATATGACAAGGAAATATAAACAAATATAGATTTGTTTATTATTTCCTTTTGGGGTTTCCTGTTTATACCATAAACAATTTAATAAAGGTGTTTTACTAAGTTATTTCACATAGTGAAAACAATTTTACTTAGGGTAAAATTGGTCTTACATGGTGTACTTGGGTTCATCTAATGATAGTAGGTTAGATGACCAAAAAATGGTGTAACAATATTGGGGATTTGAAATAACAGAGATACACCAGATTCAATATCAAGCTCCTAGAAGGCAAGAAAAAGTTAGACCATGTGTTCTCAAGGGCTGCAAAGGACCAGACTTTCTAGGGCAGCAAAGCAAAGCAAGGTGCAACAGAGGGTAGCATGATAAGAGCAAAAACCAAGGTGCAGAAGAGCAGCAAGAATTTCATCACATGAATTCTTCAAGTGGGCAGAACTGCATACAGTCACTGTAAAGGTATCATTGTACTAAGTCATTGTAAATACATTATTGTAAAAATTGTACTAGTGTATATCTGTCAAAAGTTGAAGAGGCAGTGTCAAGAGGTCTATGATCATCATTAGGTGGTTGTGTCATAGTTGGGGTTATGGTCTAGTGTAAATTCTTCTTCTACATCATTCTATATCATTGTAAAGTGAACCATTTTCCCTAGTATGGGAGTCCATTCTTCTTTTATTCTTCTATACGGTGGTAGGGTGGTGCTAGGGTGAGTTGTAGCTCATTGGGTGTTGGGACATCCATTTAGTTGACTACTGAAGAATGTCAGGAATTGGAGCATCTATCCAGTGGGAGCTGGAGAAGAATTATTTTCTAGATTCTAGGAAGTTGGAGCTTTATTTTCAATTGGAGTTGAATATTAAAGAATTATTAGAAAATCATTAGGTGGTTTTTGTCCCGGAGTGGGTTTCCACCTTAAAAAATGTGTGCATTTGTGTTCCTCTTTTTTTCTGCTATCATTGTACGAACACTGATAATAATTGAAAATTAAATAATGCTCTAATTGAAAGGAATATTAATTCACCCCCCCAAGTATTTCCAACACTTTTTACTATTCATGGATCCATATATTTTTCTTGATTTTATTGTGTACCATGTGAATCAAAATCCCCTGCAAAGGAAGAAGGGCCCTCCTTATTAGCAGGGATCACTAGTTAGTGAGGTATCATAGTTTTATATTTATTTACTCTTAGTTTTGAGTTATGTATGATGTATTTTTATTATCACAGATCTTGTTCATGTGTTGAATAGTTGCAAGATTGTAGCACTAACACATTTGCCCCAAATTACGATGGCCAAAATGTCGCTCTTGCGACACATAGGCAGCCCAAGAGCGACATTTTTCGGTGTGCCAAAACGTGGTTTCTCCTCACATCGGACTTCTAAAACTTGACTTAAACGTCGGTATAGCAATGATATCTCCGATGTTTTATATTTTTGTCGCACTTCTGACGTTTAATGAATCGTCACATTTCCAACGAGCACAAGCATCACTAGTTTGATGCCTTAAGTCAAGTGTCAGAAGTCCGACGTGAGGAGAAACCACATTTTGGTGCACCGAAAAATGTCGCTCTTGGGCCGCCTCTGTGTCGCTAGAATGACGGGCACAAGCGTCGCAAGACCGACGAAACCAATTTTTTTTTTTTTAAAGTAAACATCGCTAGAACGATGGTTATAAGCGGTCAGAAGACCGACGAAACCAAAAAAAAAATGTAAATGTCGCTAGAGCGATGATGCTAAGCAGTCGGAATACCAACGAAACCAAAAGAAAAAAAAAGTAAACATCGCTAGAGCGACGATGCTAAGCATTCGGAAGACCGAAAAACAAACAAAAAAAGTAAACGCCGCTAGTGGAACGTCGGAATGCTGGCGGTAGCAAACACACATGTAAAAAAATGTTGCAGACCAATTTCACGTGAGTTGATGAATTTTGGTCGTAGAGAGAATCCAAACAGTTCTGAGGAGTGTAACTTATTCAAAACTTATTCGCGTAACACATAATTCTTCCTTGATCGAGAGCTATATTAGGCAATAATCTATAGACCTTCGCTTGGTTTAAGTTGACTCAGAAAAAAAACATACTTCTGCCAGGAATCGAGCCCTGAATTTGAAGCCCTACCAAAACTCCTTGCCTGAAACAAAAAAATCCTTGAGCCAAATGCAAGAAAGATTAACAAGCCAAAACAAATGTAAATCATTTTAAAATATCTCTTGTTTGATTTAATATTCCACCACAAGGCTGAGAGTAGTAATTTCAGAGAATCAAGAGTATTCGCTAAAGTGCTTGTCTTAGGAAGTGGGTCACTGCCACTTTATAGTCCTTCTCTTGGATAGAAGGGGCTCCAAGGAGACATTAGTTTTCAAAAGGAAATAGTTGTAGTTGGTTGCTATGGGGTTGTTTTTGGTCCTTAGTCCTAAATGCATGCGTGTCTTTCTCAAATGCAAACCCTCTATATTCTGGTGCACATTGTTGCAGGGTAATGCAATAGTTGGTTAAAGATAGATTAGATATTTCATTTTAGTTAATAGTAGAGGAAGCCATGTAGTTTACTGCAATCATCTCTACTAGTGCATACCTTGTTTCAATGGTGATGTTATATTTAGGATATATCATTATATAAGGCTTTTATCCTGTGGAGTCATACATCTTCTTAATGTTGGATTTTCCAAATGACCTTGAATATCATAGTTTTGTTGTCCTATAGGATTTTGTGGGCTATATATCCTAGATTGAGTCCTCCCAGTTGGATTAACTTACATCTTGAAATCCAGAAGATGATAAATTTTGACATTTAAACCCATTTCTTAGAATTTTCACGTCGTTTGATTTTGAGTAGTCCTTCTCCTTCCTAGGTCTTAAAACCCATGTGGATAATCCTTGAAGATCAAACCAATGTAAATACTCGGCTCAGTGAAACACTTTATGAGGCCAGAGGTTAATAGTTTGACTTCGACTCTGCAAAAACTTGAAATTTGGCTAATACAAGTAGGGACCACTGAGTTTATTTTTACTGTTTGGGTTAATATAAATAGGGCACACTGAGTTTTTTGATGGGATTGCAAGTCAGATTCATTGACCTATCAAAAAATCAGCAAGTACATGTGGGCCAGAGTTTGACCTCTGATTACTCCTAAGTCAAAATCATAGCTACTGAGTCACACTTGTGGGTAGTGAGTTTGACTCTCTACCAGATTAACTTGCCTCTTTTTTACAGGATATGTTAGGTTTAACCTGCAAGTCTGTGTCTAACTCGTTGATATTTTTAATATTGGAGTAAACCCATATATGCCTAACAACTCCTAGTTTTTTCCATGTCATTTCATCAAACTAAGCCCTCTTTGTGCTTCCAGTTCATAAATCTAGCCATCTCAAAATTTCCATCCAAAACTTGAAACACGTCGTAATTCTTTCAAATCCAACTATTGGACAAGAAAATAGAAAAAATTGTCTTTCTTGGCACTCAAGCAACCAAAGGCATACATGTGTAGTTCATATTGTTCGACTGCGCCATTTTTCTGCAATCTGGACCGTTGTCCCATGCTCAAAACATCCATTTATGATGTTATATTGCAGTCCCTTGAGAAGACTCACCTTTCCCCTTCTTGAATCTCAATAAATTGTTTATAATAGAAGCATTAAACTTGATTTTTGAAGTCTTTCTGGTCTAATTTATTAAAATAATCACGGGCTCAGAATTTTTTGTTTTAGGTATTAGTCTGCAAAGGAATTGAGAGAGAATATTTGTTATGTGTGTGCATGACTAAGAGAATTCCCCTATGAGAAGCTAATATTTTTGTTTTAGGCAGTTGCTAGTACAATCTTAGATGTGTTTTCTCATTCTCTTGATTGTGATAGAAAAATATCGAAGAAATAGAATTTGGGTATAAAGTTTGATGCCTCTAACTTCTTATTGTGATTAAATACATCTCAGATTATCTAAAGGATTAGACTTGATATATGCCAATTATTCATGAATCATTTCCACATCAAATATTTTGAAGGTCTTGGCTCTTTTGTCATAGACCTAATCAATTCACCCAAGGAATTTATACAAGCATAGTGGGACTAGAGTTTTTTTTTTTTTTTTTAACTAAAAAAAGGAAAATCATTGTTGAATACCAATTATATCCAGAGGTTTCAAAAAATTGTCAAGAAATGGTGTCAACTGTTCTGGAAAATGGTGGAAAACCACTGATGCTGTTTTGGGCAAACACAAAAATCCCAGATGTATTTTTGATGTCCAAAGATATTTTATAAGTTGAAAATGAATTCTGGACATACAAGATATTGTTTCTAGAATTCTTAGAGAGAGTTTTGGGATTACCTTATATTAAATGTTGTGAATGCAGTTTTAAGGTTTTTTGGGCAACAATTTCTATTTCAAGATCAAATATTGGTTTATTTTCATTGATGACTCCATTATCTGGCCTTATGGTTAAACCTCCCTTAATTTCACCACCTTAACAACATATCTCCCCTGCATATATTCACCATGGAAATCCAGAAGTACAATTCAATCCCATTCTTGGACGTTCTATTCACTCATCGACTAGATGGCTCCCTATCCCACTATTTTTATTGAAAAAATACAAATAAATATTTTCATGCCCAATAACACCACCATTTGCCTCAAAAATTTGTTGTACATGAAACTCTTGTAACCAAAGCCATTTGTATTTCTACTCCTCACCTCTTAGACAAATAATGATCCACCTCACTCACGCTCTCCTATACAAATAAGCTTCAATAAATCCCCTGTATTGAAGCTTGTTCTCCAACACTTATTAGAAGAATGAATGCATTGGCATCAATTTAGATGTTTAATTTTAGTTAATAGTAGAGGAATCCATGTAGTGTACTGCAATCATCTCTACTAGTGCATACCTTGTTTCAATGGTGATGTTATATTTAGGATATATCATTATATAAAGATTTTATCCAGTGGAGTCATACATCTTCTTAATGCTGGATTTTCCAAATGGCCTTGAATATGATATTTTTGTTGTCCTATAGGATTCTGTGGGCTATATATCCTAGATTGAGTCTTCCTAGTTGGATTAACTTATGTCTTGAAATCCAGAAGATGATCAATTTTGACACTTAAACCCATTTCTTAGATTTTTCACGTTGTTTGATTTTGACTAGTCCTGCTCCTTCCCAGGTCTTAAAATCCATGTGGATAGTCCTTGAAGATCAAACTAGTGTAAATACTCGGCTCAATGAAACACTTGATGAGGCCAGAGGTTAAGAGTTTGAATTCGAATCTACAAAAACTTAAAATTTGGCTAATACAAGTAGGGACCAATGAGTTTATTTTTATTGTTTGGGTTAATATATATAGGGCACACTGATTTTTTTTACGGGATTGCAAGTCAGATTCATTGACCTGTCAAAAACTCAGCAAGTACATGTGGGCCATAGTTTGACCTCTGATTACTCCCAAGTCAAACTCATAGCTGTTGAGTCACACTTGTGGGTAGTGAGTTGACTCTCTGCCAGATTAACTTGCCTCTTTTTTATAGGCCAAGTTAGGTTTAACCTGCAAGTCTAGATCTAACTCATTGATTTTTGTAATATTGGAGTAAACCCATATATGCCTAACAACTCCTAGTTTTTTCCATGTCATTTCATCAAACTAAGCCCTCTTTGTGCTTCCAGTTCAGAAATCTAGCCATCTCAAAATTTCCATCCAAAACTTGAAACACGTCGTAATTCTTCCAAATTCAACTTTTGGACAATAAAATAGAAAAAATAGTCTTTCTTGGCACACAAGCAACCAAAGGCATACATTTGCAGTTCAGATTGTTCGACTGCACCATTTTTATGCAGTCTGTATAGTTGTCCCAAGCTCTAAAAATCCATTTCTGATGCTATATTGCAGTCCCTTGAGAAGACTCACCTTTCCCCTTCTTGAATCTCAATAAATTGTTTATAATAGAAGCATTAAACTTGATTTTTGAAGTCTTTCTGGTCTGATTTATTAAAAGAATCATGGGTTCAAAATTTTATGTTTTAGGTATTAGTCTGCAAAGGAATTGAGAGAGAATATGTGTTATGTGAGTGCATGACTAAGAGAAGTCCCTTAGGAGAAAGCTAGTATTTTTGTTTTAGGCAGTTGCTGGTATAATCTTAGATGTGTTTTGTCATTCCCTTGATTGTGATATAAAATATCAAAGAACTAGAATTTGGGTATAAAGTTTGATGCCTCTAACTCCTTATTGTGATTAAATACATCTCAGATTATCTAAAGGATTAGACTTGATAGATGCCAAGTATTCGTGAATCATTTCCACATCAAATATTTTGAAGGTATTGGTTCTTTTGTCATAGAACCTAATCAATTCACCCAAGGAATTTCTACAGGCATAGTGGGACTAGAGTTTTTCTTTTTGTTTTTGAACTAAAAAAAGGAAAATCATTGTTGAATACCAATTATATCTAGAGGTTTCAAAAAATTGTCAAGAAATAGTGTCAAATGTTCTGGAAAATGGTGGAAAACCACTGATGTTATTTTGGGCAAACACAAAAATCCCAAATGTATTTTTGATGTCTGAAGGTATTTTATAAATTGAAAATGAATTCTAAACATACAGGATATTGTTTCCAGAATTCTTAGAGAGAATTTTGGGATTATCTTATATTAAATGTTGTGAATGCAGTTTTAAGGTTGTTTGGGAAACAATTTATGTTTCAAGATCAAATATTGGTTTATTTTCGTTGATGACTCCCTCATCCGGCCTTATGGTTAAACCTCCCTTAATTTTACCACCTTAACAACATATCTCCCCCGAATATATTCACCATGGAAATCCAAAAGGACAATTCAATCCCATTCTTGGACGTTCTATTCACTTATCGACTAGATGGCTCCCTATCCCACTATGTTTATTGAAAAAATACAAATAAATATTTTCATGCCCAATAACACCACCATCTGCCTCAAAAATTTGTTGTACGTGAAACGCTTGTAACCAGAGCCATTTGTATTTTTGTTCCTCACCTCTTAGAAAAATAATGATCCACCTCACTGACACTCTCCTATAAAAATAAGCTTCAATAAATCCCCTGTATTGAAGCTTGTTCTCCATCACTTATTAGAAGAATGAATGCATTGGCATCAATTTATGACAAAAGAAACTAGGAATGATGTTACCTGAGCAAGTCTTCAGAAAATTGGCTATGGCATAGAAGACTGGGGCATCTGAGCTTCTCTCAAATCAACAAAGCAAGCAGACTTCAAGCTATTCGTGGTCTTCCCAATATTAATCTACCAGAAAGTATCATATGCAAATCTTGTCAATTCGGTAAGCAGACCAGAGTACGATTTAATGCCAAAGAAGGATCATCAAGTAAGCCTCTTGAACTCATTCATACTGACATATGTGGACCTATGAGGAAAAAGTCACCACGTGGGGAGGAATACTATATCTTATTTATTGATGATTACTCTAGAATGTGTTGGATCGGGTTCATTAAACACAAAGATGAAGCATTTGAAAAATTTCAGATCTTCAAAGCACTGGTTGAAAATGAATTGGATCTAAAAATCAAGTGTCTTAGATTTGATCGTGGAGGAGAATATACATCAAATGAATTCCTTGAATTTTGTGAACAACATGGCATAAAAAGACAGTTCTCTGTAGCTGGCACTCCACAACAAAATGGGGTAGCAAAAATAATGAATAGAACAATTCAACAAATGGCTAGAGCTACGCTTGATGATTCTGGAACACCTGACACTTTCTGGGGAGAAGCAGCACATACAACAGCAAACATTCTCAACAAGGCACATGTTCGGGTAAATAGTGATAAAACTCCATATGAACTCTGGTATGGTAATTCTCCCTCTGTGAAGCATTTTAGAGTTTTTGGAAGCAAATGATTTATCAAAAATAATTATGAAAAGCTTGGCAAGTTTGAACCTAGATCAGATGAAGGGATATTTCTTGGTTACTCATCTACAAGAAAAGCATACAAATGTTACAATAAAAGGCTTCGTAAGATTGTTGAATGTATTGATGTTGTTATTGATGAGTCTCATGCAGCTCCCAAAGAAGAAAAACAAAAAACAAAAGAAGATGATGGTGAATTTTGTCCTTCTACATCAAATAGAAATGATCTAGACAGTAGATCCAATGAAGAACCTGAAAATGATCTATCTGAAAAAGCTCCATCCATATATGTTCAAAAGAATCATCCTGAATCTCAAATTTTGGGAGACAAGGAATCAGGTGTACGAACAAGGAGAACTCTTGTGGGATCTTCTAGTCATCTGGAACTCCTATCCAAAATTGAACCACACAATGTCAATCAAGCTACCAAAGATGAATGTTGGAAGCAGGCCATGAATGAAGAGCTTGATCAAATTGAAAAGAATGACACTTGGGAATTGGTACCAAGACCACATGATAAAAATGTCATTGGAACCAAATGGATTTTCAAGAACATGTTAAATGAGAACGGGGATGTTGTAAGAAACAAAGATAGACTGGTTTGCAAAGGGTATACTCAACAAGAAGGTATATACTTTGAAGAAACTTTTGCTCCTGTAGCTAGACTTGAAGCCATAAGAATGTTTCTTGCTTTTTCAAGTTATCAACAAATCAAAGTTTATCAAATGGATGTTAAATCTTCTTTTCTTAATGGTGATCTAGAAGAAGAAGTGTATATAGAACAACCGGAAGGATTCATTTTGGGAAATGATGAAAATCTTGTTTGTAGAATTAAAAAGGCTCTATATGGTCTCAAACAAGCTCCAAGGGCATGGTATTATCGTCTTGATAAATATCTTCATCAACAAGGATTTTCAAAGGGGTCTGCTGATAGCAACTTATACACAAAAATTGAAAATGATAAACTATTGATTGTGGTTGTATATGTTGATGATATCATTTTTGGGAGTAACGAAGATTCTATGTGTCAAAAATTTGCTTCTGTCATGCAACAAGAATTTGAAATGTCTTTACTGGGGGAACTAACATTCTTTCTTAGCTTGCAAGTACATCAAATTGCAGATGGTATATTCCTATCACAAGCAAAATATCTTAAGCAAATTCTGAAGAAGTATGGCATGGAAGAATGCAAACATGTAAGTACACCAATGATAACCGGATGCAATCTTAGTTCTCATGATGATTCTCCCACGGTGAATCAACCAGAATACAGATCAATGATAGGAAGTCTACTTTATCTCACTGCGACTAGGCCAGACATTATGCATGCAGTTGGGATTGTTGGACGATTCCAAGCTAATCCAAAGGAATCTCACCTTTAGGCTGTCAAAAGAATTTTCAAGTATCTACAAGGAACTCAAGACTTTGGACTATGGTATCCAAAGAATGCTGATCTTACTCTTCATGCTTACACTGATGCAGATTGGGCAGGAAATGTTGATGATTGGAAAAGCACGAGTGGTGGTGCATTCTATATGGGACCCCGATTGGTATATTGTCTCAGCAAGAAGCAAAGTTCTATTGCATTATCTACAACAGAAGCAGAATATGTGGCTGCTGCATCTTGTTGCACTCAACTCCTTTGGATGATGCAAACCTTGCAAGATTTTCAAATCAAATGTACACCTCCTGTCCCCATTAAGTGTGATAATACAAGTGCCATCAGTATCTCAAAGAATCCTGTTATGCATTCGAAGACCAAGCACATTCCCATCAAGTATCACTTCTTACGTGAACAAGTGCTTGAACAAAAGGTGAAGTTGGAGTATGTTCCTTCCAAGGAACAAGTTGCTGATATCTTTACCAAACCTCTACCCTGGGAAGCGTTCGAATATCTAAGACAGAAACTGGGAGTAGTCTCTGCCAGTCAAAAGAACAAATCTGCTTAAATTCAGAAGATTAAATTGAATACGCGGTTTTGATGAAACACAGTCGCGTATATACGCGAGTATATTAACATACATCCGCGTATGGATAATTGCTGACAATTTTTTGGTTGAGGGTCAGCATTTTTCAGTACTGTTTTGTTATTCTGGTCATATGTATTTCTGACAGAGCATCTGATATGAAGAAGACAGGTACAGGAAGGACAAATTCAGGGGGAGATGAAGGAATGTGAAATTTTCTATGCTTCACTTTCCATACGCGGGTTAGATGAACAAAAGTCGCGTATACACGCGAGTTACCGCAGACACAGTCGCGTATGCATTAACGATAAGAGAATTGGGATGACAGCTGAAGATCAGGAGCAGAGGTTCAGGGGGAGCATCAGTCTGACTACTAATGATTGTATTGTTAGCATTAGTCTAGTTATACTCTTGCTAATGAAATGGTACATGGTTTCTTATGTTGAAGGTGTTCAGGTCGCACAAGCTAAGGAGGAGCCTTGGTCATATGGAAAGGATGTTTGGATGCACATTTTCAGGGGGATCCCTAGCTTTGCTGAGTATAATGCATTGTTGGCATTATGATGGTTCTGATATATGATCTCTCTTGAGGTCTTTCTGGTATTGGTCATGACAAGTCATATTTGTAATTTGATGAAAAGGTCATGTTGAGACCTATGGTGTAAAATTGTAAGATTCAGTCATGTAAGGACTTGTTCATTTTGTAAACCCACTTTTTTGGGTAGTTGAGTCAAAATATGTAAACCCACTTGGTTGGGTACTTGAGTCTCCTATGTAAATCCACTTGGTTGGATCTTTGATGTAAGTATGAGTCTTTGGTGATAGGAAGGTCATAGAGTCATGTACTTCATTGAAAAATATTCTTGAAGATTCAACATGAACTCAGGGGGAGCTTGGTCACTCAGTGTACATCAGATCTGCAGAACGCTTCCTTGCTGGTTTTGATCTGCCCTTTTCCCTTGATGTCAAAGGGGGAGAGTGATATGGTGTTTGAAATAAAGAAAAGAATGGTGTCAAAGAATGAGGAGAGTGACATGGTGTCATTGTGTCTTATTGTATCTTTCTGTTATAATGATCAAACACCATCGTGGTTGCCATCAAGTCCAAAGGGGGAGATTGTTGGCAATATGATGCAGAGTGTTGTCCTTGATGGCAACCCACTTGATAGAGTGTTGTCCTTGAATGGCAACCCACTTGATGAAGATGATGGCATCCTACTTGATGAATTTGTGCTTGATAGAATATGTCTTGCTGAACCTGTTAAATGATGTAAATCTGATGTATTTACAGTGAGTACAGAAGGCAATGAAGAAAGGAATTCAGTATGTGTTAGATCTATTATGAAAATAGTATGTCTCTAGGCATACGTGGATTTGTCTAGGGGAAGTCGCGTATGCACGTGGGAAAGAACGTGCCAAGTCGCGTATGGGAAAAATCGCTCATAAAGTGCAAAACCAGGGGTAACCACCATGGTATTGACTCATTGTATTGGGTAATGATTCGTCTAAATGACCCCGTCTAGGAATACCATCGGAAGTAATGTGGTTTTGGCTCATGGTATTGAAAAAGGGTAAACCTATATAAAGAGAGGAAAGTCATTGTGCACATGATGAGAGTGGGTGCAAGATGTCTGAGCTTGAATGAATACTTCTCTCTGAAGGATATCTGAATGGAAAGGGTTACACTTGAATGATAGATCTGAATGTATGATGCACCAATGATGAAGAAGGGGATCTAGATCTGAAATGTACTTGTATTTGCTAAATCTGTTTATGGAATGATTAGATCTGAGATGAGGCGAACATCTGTCTGAAGTAAAGGGTAAAATCTGTGTGTTGTATCTGTTCTGAAGAATTACATTGATCTAAATGTCTGAAGAACCATACACTAGTTTTACGCAGAGGAAGCACGTATATACGCGGCTTCGCTGAAGAGAAAGCGTGTATGCGCAGTGAAATTAGCTCTATAATATGTACAGAAGTATACGGGAGTTGGTGTGATTGGAAGCGCATATATACATGGTATCAGTGAAAGGAAAGCGCGTATGCAAACTAGGGTTTGCTGAAGTCTGAAGTATAAAATGTCTGATCTGTTCTGCTGTGTTACTGTTGTCTGTGTTCTACAATTCTGAGTTGTTGGTTTCAGTTTGGTTGTATGATGGAGCTTAAGTATGTGTGTTGGATCTAGTGTGAAAATTGATGAAACGTGGTCCTAGAGGTGCTGAGGGTTGTAGCCTTCAGTTAGGGGGTTGTAGCTCCCTTCCAGGAGAGGCTGGTAAACAAGCGTAGGTTGGTGCCTGCGTACTGGTTTGAGTCTGCACCAGTACATATGTTGTAAGATGTTTTCTTTATAATAAAATATTGAAGGCTGAGCAATGGCAGCGGTGGTTTTCTCCCGACTTGGGTTTCCACCTAAAATCCTGGTGTTCATGTGTGATGCTTGTGTGATGGTTTATTCTGTTCTTACTGCACATGTTTACTATTTATTGAACATCTGATGAATGAATGATGGAATGATTTATGAGAAGAATTATTGACATAATTAGATCTCTGTGTATATGCGAGTTTCATAAAGAGTATCCACATATATACGCGATTCTGTATCAGGAAAGTAGCGTATGGGTTTTAGAAGCAAGAAAAAGTAAAAGATTTTAATATGCAGTAAATACTGATTCACCCCCCCCTCTCAGTATTTTTCCCAACAGAATAACCACGACCTCCCTCCTTTGGCCTCTTGTTTCCACCTTATGGGGAAACCTCCCAAGGGATAAGGCCTCCCTTCTACTATTGTAGGGATCCCAACCTCCTCATCTCCTCTATAAATATAGCCATCTTCCATTGATGTGCTAGTTGAACAGATAGATGAAAAAAGTTAGCATAGAGAAGAAGCAATCATAGCTTCAGGAGAATAGTGCAGAGTGTGATTTTTTTTGTGTGATTGGGAACATAGTGAGATCTTAGACCTTTGTGTGTGAGAGTGTTGCAAACGTGCTTGGATACGGACCTGCCGAAGGAGAGCCTCAACATCAAGGCTTGGTTGTAAACTCCCCTTTTCTTTATCATAATAAAATGCATCTAATGTTTATCTTCCACTCTTGTTTACATTTATAATGAGATTTCTAGCATTCCTTGATCAGTTAGATAGGTTGTAATTATTTTATGTTTTTCATGGTTTTACGCTTGTCATGGTGTCTTGACTGTCTATACAGGTAATCGAACGTTGGTAGCAGCGTGTATCAAGCTTGAGAAGAGCGACGAATCAATAAGCTTCGACGGAAGATGACAACATAGCATCAGAACGAGGTAGGACATCTTCCTTGCTCTGAATTTCATTTACAATCTAGGAAGGTAGATGTTAGTATGTTCCCGTAGTTGCTAGACCCACCTTAGGGCTAGAGGGATCGCCTCTATACGCAGAGGGGATTTACCCGGACAAAAAATTGGTGACTCCACTGGGGAGTTTCCTTTGAGTTTGTCACTCTTTTAGGTCTTAGTCATTTGATGGATTTAGTCGAACAACTGTTCCTATGTTTTTCATCAATTACAATCTTTTAGTTTTTGCTTGAAGTGGTGAGTCTGGTGTTGGTTGGGAGAAATTATTTGTTTTTTCCTATTCAGGCATCGACACTTTTATTTTTCTAATAGTCGTGCCAATTGGCGCTAGTTGTCAGTTAGCAACCCACGCCAATTGGCCATTGGTGCTAGTTGTTAGTGAGCAAGTCACGCCAGTTGGCACTAGTTTCATCCACAAAAGTCGTGCCAATTTTAGGGTGTATGAAAAATTGAGGTTTTTTCCCTAATTACTCCACCAGTGTGTCTTTCCCTTCCAGTATTGTTCTTTGTATGCTTTAAATGTTCTCTTTTCTACTTTTTCACTTGTGAGCATAGATTACATTGCTCATTGTTCGGCTAAAAAGTCTTCTTTCTATGATTGCTTGATGTAAAAGGGAATGAATGCCTTGTTTTGAGCTCATGCTTTGGAAGTCCTTTTTGTGCTTGACCTCATATGTCTTGTAGCCTTTTGAGGAATTTCATTACAAAGTGTTTAAAACAACGATTGCATTCTTAGTGTTTGTTTGCATCTCTTTTACATTCATCCTTCATTAAGAAAAGTTGCGTTCATTTAGTTTTCGTCTCAAAGTTTTCTTTTTCGTTAAAATGCATTAGATCACATTGCATTGAAAAGTATTTTTGAGATTTATCATTGAACTTAGATTATATTTTTTAATGATTGAAAGCTAAAAATCTCATTGATTGCATTCTCTTTCATTAAAATCATGCATTAAGTAGATTCTCATTTCATCAAAAAATGCATTGAGTGCATTCTTGTTCTTTCAAACGAAAAAGGAAATTGTGCATAGATTAAAATTGCATAGTTTTCAAAAAAGAGGATTTTGCATAGATTACATTGCATAATTCACATCGTTGGATGTTTTAGATTAATTTTGGATAGTGAAACTCATCTAGTTAGGAAAAAGTTTCATTTGCAGTATTGTTGTTTGTTGCATCATTGTTTGAGACTCTTCCCTTAACTAGATAGCATTCATCGAATTGAAAGATTTATTTTCTCATATAGCTACATATAGGAGATTCAGATGACAGTGGTAGGGCCTTGAAACCGAGACGTAATTCAAGATTAAATTTAAAATTTACTCAATGAACCTAAGGACACATTGAAACCTAATGAAACATTTAGTGGTCTAAGTTAGATACGTGTTCCAACGTCTTTAAACCTAGCAATTGTCACTCGCCATCTGGCTTCAGATAGTGTTAGTACGGACTTGTGCTCCCTGTACCGTTGAGTATATAAAGGGAGACCCCTCTAGGTTTCAATCCTTGTATCCATAGGAAGCTGAGTCTGTCGCCTTGTAACCGTGATACACCGAACACAACATTCGGGGAGACTACCTGCACGTACGTTAAGTCCTTGGTAATTTCTCTTTCATTTGATCACCAAGGTGTATATGGCAGTTCATGAAAACTTGGCACACCCTCTTGCTTAGAGTACCTGAGTAGTAATTTTTATCTTTTCGTGACTCTCTAAAAAGTGAAAATATCATCGAGCTCTTGTCCTTTCATGCTTGTTTCAACTTGAAAGTGATAGAGACACCTTTTGCCTGTTTCTCGACTCTTAAAATATGAAACGGTAGAGTTTTGTTTTAGTGTCTTAAAATTTTACTTGCCCACAAAATATTCTTGGTTAAAGTCATATTCCTTAGCATTTTGTTTTAGGGTTGTTTCTAATGGAAATGTTTCAGGAGTTTACCAACCAAGGAATCCCCTCCAAGGGGAATCCTGGTCCTTTTCCTTCTTTTGGGAATGTTGGTGCTCCTTATATGGCAACATTATCCCTGCCTGGGTTAACTTTTGGGTTGCCTGTTTGGTTATTCTCGACCTCTGTAGTATCAAGTGTTCCGTCCACTGTACAACCATCTCCTCCACCTAAACAACATCGTGTTGATTCTAAAGTGGACCTCTCCCCTTCTTTTCCTATTTCTTCGTCCTCCTCTTCTACTTCGCCTGGTGAAAGTCTGGATTCTAGTAACCAGGTGACTAAGAAGAAGAAGAAGACGATGAAGAAGAAGAAGTTAGATAAAGGAGAGGCTAGCTCTGCGGCTATTGCACCTAAGAAACCATCCATTGATAAACCATCCAACCTTCCACGGAAAGTCAAATTCCCTTGTATGTTGTGCAAAGTAGACCATATTCTTTGAGACTGCCCTAGAATTCCCAAGGTACTTGAAGCATGGTCCGACGGTTGTCTATCGTGGCCTTTGGCTTCTGGAAGTCATATTGGTGACACATCTTCGACTAGTACTGATAAGACTCATAAGAAACAGGGTAATATTATCAATCCCTATAAGTTGTGTGAAGGGCATCATCCCATTAACCTTTTTCCATATATGGATGAAGCCAAGAGAGTGTTGGACAACCCTAAAGTTTCTGCACCTTGCCTTCCGGCTGGTTACCAGAAAATTTCTTCGAGTCTTCTGCTATTTGATTCAATTATTGGTCAAGATTCATCCTCGGTCGATCCCGATCCCTCGGAAATTCAAATTCAGGAATCCGTTCTTGACCAACCATTAGACGTGGAATCGGTCGACTTGATCCCGCCTATGGTTCATCAGGTCTTTTCCGTCGAGAGTGGATCTCATCCCCCTCATGTTCCTCTTGTTTCTTCAGATTCCTCGAACTTGGAGAAAGATCATCCCATCCCTATAGTTCAAGAATTTTTCCTCCTGCTCCCGTGATGGAGGTCCAGGAGGATGCTCCTCTTGCTCCGGTAACACCAAGGGAAAACCATATCAGTTCGATGGTACCTCCTCCAAGTATTTTGGTCGCTTCCTTCGATTGGAGTCGATTTGCAGGATACTGCCTCCCTTCTTATGTGCCTTTTGAGATCACGGTACAGACCTTTGATGTGGTCATACTGTTGAGTCTCAAATCTGCATCTTTTCCATACAATTTTCTATACCTTTTTCACTCACCTGAACCTTCCAAGTTGTCAATATCATGTGCAAAAGAGCATCTAACATGGTTTTTAATTATATTTTTGTGTTTTCTATTTGATTTAGATTTTGTTCATTCAGCTGCGGAATCTAGCCACTTTCCGCAGCTGCTGCAACTTTCCGCAGCTATTTTGTGAAACTCTATGCTACAGGTGTCTACAAGGAAAACGAGCCACATGGGCGGGTCAGGAATGACGTGGACATGGTTCGTGTCCTATTGGTTCAAGAAAACTCATCCAAAGAAGTCGCGGTCAAAAGCGTCCACATGGAAGTCAACCATGGAGTCTCATGTCGACAGGACTCTGTTTTGTGTCACATGAAGATTCATACGGCCGTTCCTAAGCCTGCGGAGGATAAATCGACATCTGTACATGGCTCCTTAGTCGAATTCAAGCATCCACCTCTCGTAGATTTACTTTCCAACACGGCCATGATCCTAGATTCGTGGACGAAGTGGTCTACGTGCTCTCCACTAGCATGAACTTTAGGAGACAGTTATATTTCTTTTGTTATATATAATGCGTTTGCATATGCATATAGAGTTAGTCGATGTTAGTCTCTATTATCTTTTATTAGTCTACTCTGTAGTGTGATTACGCTGCACTTGTGCCGTAACATCACCATTCTGTAATGACTGCTTTTTAATATAAGAAGACTCTGTTTTCCAACTTAATTCGTATTTGAGGACTGCTGCCAAGGCTGGTGTAGAGGGCCCCTGCTCAGCTAAGGTTTTGTGCATTAGTGTATAATTTTCATTTCGTTTCTTTAGAAATCATTGTGTCATAATCCATTCATATGTTCATACATTGCATTTGTTTCATTTCTGTTTATACACTTCCATAATTTCCATTTCATTTCTGTCTTTCATGCTTTATGATTGTTAATCACTGATCAGTGTTCTTGTTTCAGGTTATAGATAGGCAGCCCAGGCATTTTCATAGCTTTTTGACTAATGACATGAAACTAACATTGTTCTGCTGCTAATTTGCTTTTCATAGCTTTTGTTTAATTTCAGTATTGCTTGTTCATTTCAGTTTTGCTTATCTGCTTCAGTAGTTAAATTTAGATATATTAAGCTGCTCATAGCATCTTCAGTTGCCTCCGAAAGCCACAGCTGGACTGATGGTGAGGGATTGTATTATGAAATGTGTAGTTTAGTATTAGTTTCTTTTATGCAAATTTAGATATATTAAGCTGCTCATAGCATCTTCAGTTGCCTCCGAAAGCCACAGCTGGACTGATGGTGAGGGATTGTATTATGAAATGTGTAGTTTAGTATTAGTTTCTTTTCTGCAAATCTAGATATATTAAGCTGCTCATAGCATCTTCAGTTACCTCCGAAAGCCACAGCTGGACTGATGGTGAGGGATTGCATTATGAAATGTGTAGTTTAATATTAGTTTCTTTTCTGCAAATTTAGATATATTAAATCATGCACGACATCTTCGGTTGCCTCCGAAAGCCACAGCTGGACTGATGGTGAGGGATTGAATCATGAGTGTATGGTTTAGTATTAGTTTACTTTCTGCAAATTAAATATCAGTTACTCAAATTGTTTATGATTACTTCCGAAAATCATAGCTGGACTAATGATGAAGGATCAGAGATAAATTGATGTAATCTGATTTAGATTTATTTTGTTGCAATTTTGAATTTCCTTAAGCATAGTTTCTTTTATGTTTAGTTGGCAGCAAGAATAGTTTAGTTTTCATGCTCAATAGTTCATTATTTTGATTTACTAGACTAGCAGCACTTTATTTTCATTTCAGCAGCACATTTTCATTTCCTTTCAAGTCTTGTCATTGTAAATTTCAAATTGCTTTTTAAAGTTTCAAGTTGGTAAATCATTATAGGGGACATCACTTCCTTGAACAAACATAACCAAACTTGTTTTCATCTTAGAATTTCCATTTCACCTTAGAAAACCAAAAACGACAAAAAGTTAAGAAATAGGTTATCTTGCACATATAGTGTGCCGCACTTCATCAGCTTACGATTCCCGGATTGACAAATTAAATGCAGCAATTTAGGATACACTAAATTGACCAAACATTTTGGCGCCGTTGCCGGGGAAGTGTAACTAGGTAGCCAATTTCTTAAAAAAAAAAACATAAAATCATAAAAGAAAGGAAAACTTGATAACTTCTTGAAGTATGCTCTCCTCTTGCACCTAGTGTGATCTGGAGGATCAGAAAAGAGAGTTATTGGTTTAGTAATTTCTTAAGTATGCTCTCTTCTTGCACCTAGTGTGATCTGGAAGATCAGAAAGAGAATTATTAGCCCAACTTTTTTTAAAAAAAAATAAAAAAAATGACATGCATAGAGCAAGAGATTCTAGGGGAAGGTTTATAGCTAAAGCCAAGAGTTCGATTTTCACAACTCCATCTTCTTCAAGGCATACACCCGATTCACCACCATCTACCCCTAGCCTTAAGATTTTTGGAAGTCAAGGAACAGCTGAATTAGAGGATTCTCCTATACCACCTACTAAAACCCATTTAGAAAACAAAGAGACTCTCTCTCATCCTCCCTTGGTAGAAGAACTAGAGGATTTTAAGAACTCTAAAGAAACTATCATGGCAACGGAAGTAATAGATGGAGGTAGAGGTAGAAGAGGAGGAAACAATGAAGACAACAATGGTGAAGGAAATAATGGTAGAAATAGGGAAGGAGACAATTTGTTTGGTTTCCCTATAGTTGATGAGGAAACTCATGCAACAATGAAAAATATCTCACCATCTGTTCTCCCTAAATTTTATGGATTGCGAAGTGAGGATCCTGAAACATTTTTGTTTGAGTTTGAAGTTGTGTGCCGAACTTATGACTATATGGAAGACTCTCAAAAACTCAAACTGTTTCCTTCAACATTGAAGGGATCTGCTTTGAAATGGTTCATGGGATTAGCTACTCAATCTATTAGGAATTGGAATGATATGAAACAAACATTTTTGGATAGATACTTGGAATATTGTATGCCCACCAATCACAAGGATGAGGTATTCAAAATGATGCAAAAAGAAGATGAAAATTTGGAAGACTTACTTGAAAGATTTCAATATAACTTGAAAAGAGCAAAGATGAGCAACTTAGACGATGAAACCTTGAAAGCCCTCATATTAAAAGCCATTAGAGATGAATGGATAGATATTTCAAACATGATGGGGAAAGGAGACATTTCTCAACTTCCACTTCGTGATATAACAGAACTATGTGTCCATCTCTCAAGGGGAAAATCTAAAACAGGAAAAGGGCCTAGGGATCCTTCTCTTATTAGGGTTAACAAATCTGCAACTAGATCAGTAAGTAGGGCAGAGATTGGTAACATGCTTGATGAGTTTAAAACTGATATTCTAGGGAGCCTTAGTGAACAACTAGACACCCTTAAAATCCAAAACAAGCAGAAGGCAGAAACAGATGCTTTAGCCATCTTTTGTCCGAAATGTAGGAAGAAACATGCTTTAAGGGAATGTCCCTTGGATGCAAAAGTTGTAGAAACATGTATGGTTTGCTCAGAGAATCATGAGATCAAGGATTGTCCTTCAATTCCTGGACTCAAAGCTGTTTTTCAAGAAGACCCAAATTCAGTAGAATCTCTCTGTTTTGTTGCAAGAAGACCTTGGCAGGGACAACAAACTCAAGGGTTTAACAACTCTATGAATCTTCAAACCCCACCAAATTGGAATCCTTGGCAACAACCTTGGCCCCAACATCAAAATCCATATCAGCCATGGGTACAAGGGATGCAAAATCCTTATGGGAGATTTGCTCAATTTTATCAATATCCTCCATATTTTCAAAATCAACAAGCTCCACAACTTCCAAACCCAAATCCACAACTTTCATTGCCATTTCCACAACAACAACCGTCTCAACAAAATCCAAATCCTCAACTCATGCTTCCATACCAACAAAAGACAAATCAACTTCCAGCTCAGCCATTGCCGAATCCTAACAATAAGAATCCTCAGACTACTTACATGGTAGAAGGACAACAATTTCCTACCTATATGATTGTTCCTCTCAACAATGTACAACTCAGATCTGGTAGAGTTTTAGAAAAACCTTCTATAGATATTCAAGAGCAAGATACCTCTGAGGAGGACTCTCTTCAAGTCAATAAGGGTTCTGAGGAAGAATCTCTTCAAAATCCAAGCATGCAAAAAGAAAAAGAAAATTTAACACCCACAACTCCTATAGTTGAGCAACCAACATCTTCATCTACACCTCCTTTTCCTGAAAGACTACAAATTGACAAGGGGGTGGAAAAACAAATCTTGTTGCCTAACTATGACTTTCTAGATGAATTGAATAATGTTTGTATCAAGATTCCCTTGCTACAAGCCATTCGGGAAATTCCTATTCTAGCAAAAACCATAAAGGAGTTGAGTTTCAAAAGACCAGGAAGGAAACTAAAAGACACAAGAAGAATCCACCTGGTAGGAAAGATTGCAAATATTATGATGGGAAAAATTACCATGCAGAAGTATGTAGATCCGGGAAGTCCAATTGTCAAGACACATATAAATGGGATAGAAATTCCAAACACATTGATTGACTTAGGGGCTGCTATCAACATTATGAGTAGACAGACTATGGACCAGCTAAAACTTCCTAACCTTCTTTTTACACCTACTTTACTGCAACTTGCAGATCGATCCATTATTAAACCGGATGGTGTATTAGAAGATATTTCAGTCTCCTTAGATTCTTGGGAATATCCAGTAGATTTTATGATTTTGACTCCCAAGAGTAATCTAGGAGGACACCCACTTATCTTAGGAAGACCTTGGCTAGCCACAGCTGATGCTTTCATTAGTTGTAGATCTGGGGATATGTACATTTCTAATGGTAATTCGACAAAGAAATTCAATTTGTATCCTCCGGAAAAAGCAATCACAGAAGTAGGAGACAATGAATGGGTTGATGATGAGGACACTATACAACCTGTCTTTACCATTTCTGAAATCAGTGAGGATAGTCAAATTCTGAACACATTAGAAAATTTTGAGACATCTTCAGAATATGACCCCACACAATTTAAGTTGGAATCTGACATAGAATATTTATCATCAAGACAAATGTCTCTTTACTCTATGGAAGAGTTTGGTAGTTCTACTATTGAGATTTTTCCGGGAAAAACATTGAATATCAACAAACATTTGGAAAAGTCACAACAAGAAGAACTAACCAAAATCTTGCAAAAACATTCTACTGCATTTGCATGGGAGTATACTGACATGAAAGGTATTGATTCTAAGACTTGCATCCATCATATCTATATTGAGGAAAACAGTAGACCAATCAGACAACCTCAAAGAAGGATGAATCCAAATCTTAGGGAGATAGTGAAAGAAGAGCTCCAAAAACTTCTCAATGTAAACTTCATTTATCCAATTTGAGATAGCCGATGGGTTTCTCCTTTGGTTATAGTACCTAAAAAGAATGGTAAATGGAGAGTATGCATTGATTACAGGGAGTTGAACAAAGCAACTTTGAAGGATCACTTTCCTTTGCCTTTTATTGATCGGGTATTAGATACATTAGCAGGTAAAAAGTACTTTTCATTTTTGGATGGTTTTAGTGGCTATAATCAAATTCAGGTAGCACCTGAAGATCAAGATAAGACCACATTTACTTGTCCATGGGGAACTTTTGCCTATCGAGTGCTTCCTTTTGGGTTATGTAATGCACCTGCAACATTCCAAAGAGCGGTACTAGGAATTTTTTCTGATCTAATCCATGATTGTGTAGAGGTTTATATGGATGATTTTACAGTTTATGGTAATTCATTTGAAGAGGCATTAGAAAATTTGGAAAAAGTTCTTATAAGATGTAAAAAAACAAACCTTTCATTAAGCCATGAAAAATGCTTTATGATGTTTACTGAAGGGATTGTTTTAGGACATCATATTTCAGGAGATGGGATTAAGGTTGATAGATCAAAAGTTGAAGTCATCTCCAAGTTGCCTATTCCAAATTGTCAAAGAGATGTTATAAGTTTTCTAGGATTTATTGGTTACTATAGAAGATTTATAGAAAACTTCACTAAAATAACATCTCCACTCTTCAAATTGCTTACAAAAGACTGTGAATTTAAATGGGATCCTGATTGTCAATTAGCTTTTGAAACTTTGAAAACAAGAATATCTGAAGCACCTATCTTGAGAGGACCAAATTGGAAACTCCCTTTTCATATTTCTACAGATGCTTCAGATATAGCTCTAGGAGCTGTGTTGGGTCAAAAATATTTAATACCTTATGCCATTTATTACACCAGTAAAAATTTGACTCCCACAGAGTTGAACTATACTGTGACTGAAAAAGAGTTTTTAGCTGTTGTTCATGCAATTAATAAGTTTAGACATTACATACCAGGCTATGAAACTTTTATTCATACTGACCATTCTGCAATTAGATATTTAATGAACAAACCTGTTACTAATGGCAGAGTGACAAGATGGCTTTTACTTTTGCAAGAATTCAATATTACTGTGTTGGATAGACCAGGAAAACAGAATACAGTAGCTGACTTCTTGTCTAGGATTCAGAATACTAAAGAAGATTCTCCTGTAGAAGATAAGATTCCTGATAAATACTTGTTTTCAGTAACTATTAAAACCCCTTGGTATGCAGATATTGCTAACTATTTGGTTACAGGGAAACTACCTTCACATTTATTTCCAAATGAAAAACGAAAAATTATTCAGGAGAGTTCAAAATATTCATGGATTTCTAACGAATTGTTTAAAACAGGGCTAGATCTTGTGATCAGAAGATGTGTCAGGGAAGATGAAATGCCTGATATTCTTAAGGCATGTCATGATGAACCATGCGGCGGACACTTTGCAGACAAAAGGACGGCCTATAAAATCCTTTCTTTGGGATATTATTGGCATTCCCTCTTCAAAGATGCAAAACGATATGTCAAAAGGTGTGACAGCTGCCAAAGAGTAGGGAAACCTACCCTTTCAAATGAAATGCCATTGCGAACACAGGTACTCATTGAACCCTTTGAAAAATGGGCTTTAGATTTCATTGGACTTATTAATCTACCATCCAAGCAAAAGAAGTATATATTGGTTTGTACTGATTATGTTACTAAATGGGTAGAAGCCAAAGCATTAGTATCTGCTACTGAAAATTCAGTTGTTCATTTTCTTTATGAGGATATTTTTACTCGCTTTGGTGTTCCAAGAGAAATTGTGACAGATCGGGGGAGCCAATTCACATCCAATTTGGTGGAGAAGTTGATGGAAGAATAAAAAATCAAGCACAGAAGATCTACTCCTTACCATCCACAAGCAAATGGTCAAGTGGAGTCCACAAACAAAGTTCTTGAAAGTATCATCACCAAAACTGTTCATCTACATAGAAGAGATTGGGCAGAAAGGCTTCCCGAAGCCTTGTGGGCCTACAGAACTACATGGAGAAATACAACAGGACATTCTCCCTATGAACTTGTTTATGGGAAAGAAGTCCTGCTCCCCATTGAGTTCCAAGTCAAGACCTTCAAGATAACAGTTCAGTTGGGGATGGACTTATCAGAAGCCCAAAAGCATAGAATGGAGCAGTTGAATGAGCTAGATGAGATTAGACAAGAAGCAATTCTAAGAACTGATCTGGTTCAATATCAAAGAGCTAAATGGCATGACAAGTATATCAAAGAGAATAAGTTTCAAGAAGGAGATTGGGCATTGTTATTTGATTCCAAGTTTAAAGATTTTCAAGGAAAATTTCAGACTCATTGGCTTGGGCCATATGAGATTGATAAGATCTTTAGCAATGGAGTGGTAAGAATCAAGACCATTGATGAGTTTCAAACTCCTCTTATTGTGAATGGCCATAGATTGAAAGTTTATCATAAGCCACTCTCAAAGGAGGATTTTGTCAAAATGTTTCAAGAAAGTTCTGCAATCAGGCTGGTACAGAAGAATTCTTCTTCTCCACCAGCCTAGCTTTTGTTCTTTTCAGTTATTAAAAAAAAAAAAAAAAAAAAAAAAATGAAAAATGGTATAAGCCTGAAAACCAATCATTGATTGGCAGTCTTATACAGAAAATATAGGGTGAAAATCAGGAACACCTGACACTCTATATTTTCCAAAAAAAATCCCTCTTTCATTTCACAAGCTTTGTCACCACCCACTCCATTTCATCCCACTTCATGCCATTTCATTTCATTTCCATTTCACTTCATTCCACTTCATTTTATCCATTTCATTCCATTCCATCAATAAAAATCTTTTTCATGACCATTTCCATCTGGTCATTTGTCATTTGTTCATTTCCATTCATCCAAGTAATAGCTGTGTCAGTTTCCGCAGCTGACATCTGTTTCCGCAGCTGACTCCAGTTTCCGCAGCCAGAAGCAGATTCCGCAGCTACTACTCTGTTTTCAAAAAGAATGTACAGTCAGATGTTATTTCCATAATTATGAAATAAAATGTAGGTGAGAGGATCAAAAATGAAGACATGGAGCATTCAAGACACCAATGGAGATCAATTAGTTGAAGACCAAGGGAAAAGGAAAAGATTCCAAAGGTATGAATAAAATTTATTTCAAATAGCATTGAAAAACACATTTTTATATAGTTCTGAACCATGAGCTCTATCCATTACGTGCAATGATTATATTGACAGTTCCGTAACCTTTCACGATCTCCATATTATCCTCTTGCATTCATTTACAAACGGTTTCATCATTAAAATTCCGATTTTCACTCATGTTCCAATATCCCACCGGAGACAATGAGACGTATTTGATTTGACCAAGGACTCTTACAGCCGCATAAATCCATAACCGTTGTTAAAACGTGCTCATATTTATTGTGCAGCCACCAAAATTCAATACGCTGCCGAATGTCGTGTCTCTGCCGTGTTTATGAAACCCCACTCTGTTCTGTCTCACTCCATTTCGTTCCTTGTGCTCATTCTCACTCTCGGATATCTACCCACAGTCTCACTCCATTCCGTTTATGGTGCTCATTCCCATTTTATGATACATTCCCACAGTCATTGTGCTCGATCCTGTGCATTCAATCGTTCTATTTCCATTTGAACCCTCACGCAGGCAAAGTTGTGAAGAGCAGAAAAGATAAATGGGTAAATTGCTAAGAGCAGAGCTGGAAGGACCTAAGTTTATAGAGGGATATCCACAAGTAAAGGAGATATTGAAGAAAGCAAATTGGCTGCGTTTTATCCAGAAATTCAGAGGTTATCACAAAGAAGTTACGAAAGCATTTGCAAGGTCATTTAATGGCTTGGAAGCAGAGATTGGAGACCTCAAGTTTGCGGTCAATGAAGCCTCTATAGCAACAGCCACGGAACTTCTTCAGGAGGGTGAGCGTTGTTTTAAAAATAAAAGCATCAGTGATGAAGCATGGAGAACAATCTTATGAAACCAAGGTATGGACATAACTGTTTTTAAAAGAGGAATTCCTGTGCATGCATTGAAAGAGGAATGGGCTACTTTACTGCTAGTTGTTCAGAAATTCATTACATGTGAAGGCCGTTTTGGGTCCATGTATATGTACCATACCAGGCTATTGATGAATTTTCTAGAAAATAAAACTCTCAATCTCCCATATTTTCTATTCAATAGCTTGAAGAAAATGGCTGTGACTGTTCAGAAACACTTAGGAGATGTAGAGCCCCATTTATATCACCACGGCCTTGTAAAAATTCTGATTGAAAAGGAGTTAAAGGAAAAGAAAGATACATGGGAAGAATTTCTGGTTAGAAATTTCTTTGAGGAACCTCAGGAAATTCCTGAAGGTAGTTCAACAAGAAGGAGTAGAAGAAAAAGAATAAATGTTGAAACCCAAATTACTCCTACTCAAGAAATTCCTGCAGCTAGCACAACAAGAAGAAATAGGAGGAAAAGAACAATTGATGAAATCCAAAATACTCCTACTACTACTATGGAAAGAACTGATAGGGAAGAGAGACTGGTAAAAAGGAAGAAGAAGGAAATCAAGGGTAAGAAGCCAATAACACCAAAAGAGAGAGAAACTATTGAGGCTGTACACAAAACTCCTTCTTCTGAAGAAGAAGATCATCAAGTGCTATCTGAAAGATTAGTTTATCTTCAAAAACAATCATCTATACCCAAGAAGGAAGAGAAAGGAAAACAAAAACAAAAGGATAGTGTACCACAGCGTGTGAGGAGAAGCAGCAGACTTAAGGGAAAATTGAGGAAAACACAAATTAAGGGTCCTCATTTCATTGATTTGGGTGAGGAGACATCTGAACAGTCCCCAACTGACCATAGTCCATCTCAGTCAGTTAGTGAAACTGGTTCATTTCATTCCCAATCAGACATTGAACATACTCCATCCTATTCTCAGCAAGATATTGATGTAAGCCCTCCTCAGCCAGATTTTGAAAATAACTCTCCTTCACGGCATTTTGGGGACAACCCAATAAAAATGACACCTGAAATAGATCCCAAGCAGCAGGAAGTATATGACTATATAGAATCTTTGGAAAAGGCAGCCACAGGTCCAAGTACTTCTTCAATTCAGCCTCATACATTGCAGGATGATTTGGTCCAATCACTAAAACAGGAAATTTTTGAGCTGGAGCTTTTAAATAGGCACATCAAAAATGAAAATGAAACATTGAAAGAACAAGGCAAATTGGACAAAATCATCCATGATAATACCATGCTACATTTGGGAATATGGCAGAAGAAGAATAAGAAACTAAAAAGGAAATGCCAGAAGTTGAACAGAGCACTTGTTAATATCAAATTTAGGTGCTTAATGAAGAAACCCAGAATGTTGGCAGTACCAAGGAAGAAGAGGAGAGGATTAGATGTGCTGGCTGAAGTGTCAAGGCACATGAACTGAAGAAAAATTATCAAAATTTTGGTTGCATGAGGACATGCAACACCTTCACAGTGGGGGTATGTTGAGTCTCAAATCTGCATCTTTTCCATACACTTTTCTATACCTTTTTCACTCACCTGAACCTTCCAAGTTGTCAATATCATGTGAAAAATAGCATCTAACATGGTTTTTAATTATATTTTTGTGTTTGCTATTTGATTTAGATTTTGTTCATTCAGCTGCGGAATCTAGCCACTTTCCGCAGCTGCTGCAACTTTCCGCAGCTATTTTGTGAAACTCTATGCTACAAGTGTCTACAAGGAAAACGAGCCACATGGGCAGGTCAGGAATGACGTGGACATGGTTCGTGTCCTATTGGTTCAAGCAAACTCATCCAAAGAAGCCGCGGTCAAAGGCGTCCACATGGAAGTTAACCATGGAGTCTCATGTCGGCAGGACTCTGTTTCGTGTCACATGAAGATTCATACGGCCGTTTCTAAGCCTGCGGAGGATAAATCGACATCTGTACAGGGTTCCTTAGTCGAATTCAAGCATCCACCTCTCGTAGATTTACTTTCCAACACGGCCATGATCCTAGATCCGTGGACGTAGTGGTCTACGTGCTCTTCACCAGCATGAACTTTAGGAGACAGTTATAGTTCGTTGTTATATATAATGCGTTTGCATACGCATATAGAGTTAGTCGATGTTAGTCTCTGTTATCTTTTATTAGTCTGCTCTGTAGTGTGATTACGCTGCACTTGTGCCGTAACATCACCTTTCTGTAATGACTGCTTTTTAATATAAGAAGACTCTGTTTTCAACCGAAATTCGTATTTGAAGATCGTTGCCAAGGCTGGTGTAAAGGGCCCCTGCTCAGCTAAGGTTTTGTGCATTAGTGTATAGTTCTCATTTCGTTTCTTTAAAGTTCATTGTGCCATAATCCATTCATATGTTCATACATTGCATTTGCTTCATTTCTGTTTATAAACTTCCATAATTTCCATTTCACTTCTGTCTTTCAAGTTTTATGTTGTTAATCACTGATCAGTGTTCTTGTTTCAGGTTATAGATAGGCAGCCCGGGCATTTTCATAGCTTTTTGACTAATGACATGGAACTAACATTGTTCTGCTGCTAATTTGCTTTTCATAGCTTTTGTTTAATTTCAGTATTGCTTATCTGCTTCAGTAGTTAAATTTAGATATACTAAGCTGATCATAGCATCTTCAGTTGCCTCCGAAAGCCACAGCTGGACTGATGGTGAGGGATTGTATTATGAAATGTGTAGTTTAGTATTAGTTTCTTTTCTGCAAATCTAGATATATTAAGCTGCTCATAGCATCTTCAGTTGCCTCCGAAAGCCATAGTTGGACTGATGGTGAGGGATTGTATTATGAAATGTGTAGTTTAGTATTAGTTTCTTTTCTGCAAATCTAGATATATTAAGCTGCTCATAGCATATTCAGTTGCCTCCGAAAGCCACAGCTGGACTGATGGTGAGGGATTGTATCATGAAATGTGTAGTTTAATATTAGTTTCTTTTCCGCAAATTTAGATATATTAAATTGTGCATGACATCTTTAGTTGCCTCCGAAAGCCACAGCTGGACTGATGGTGAGGGATTGAATCATGAATGTATGATTTGATATTAGTTTACTTTCTGCAAGTTAAATATCAGTTACTCAAGTTGTTTATGATTACTTCCGAAAATCATAGCTGGACTAATGATGAAGGGTCAGAAGATAAATTGATGTAATCTGATTTAGATTTATTTTGTTGCAATTTTGAATTTCCTTAAGCATAGTTTCTTTTTGTGTTTAGTCGGCAGCAAGAATAGTTTGGTTTTCATGCTCACTAGTTTACTGTTTTGATTTATTAGATTAGCAGCACCTTTCCATTTCAGCAGCACATTTTCAATTCCTTTCAAGTCTTATCATTGTAAATTTCAAATTGCTTTTAAAAGTTTCAAGTTGGTAAATCATTATAGAGGATATCATTTCCTTGAACAAACATAACCATACTTGCTTTTATTTTATAATTTCCATTTCACCTTAGAAAACCAAAAACGACAAAAAGTTAAGAAATAGGTTATCTTGCACATATAGTGCGCCACACTTCATCAGCTTACGATTCCCGGATTGACAAATTAAATGCAGCAATTTAGGATACACTAAATTGACCAAACACATACCCAACACCATTATATATTAAGGCGAGTCTGTTAGTATTCTGTCTTCCACTACTTGGCAAGCTTTTGGTTCTCCACCGCTTATGCCTGTTACCCAGAATATTTTGGCTTTTAACAGAAGAACCAGTCAACTGTTAGGGATCCTTCCAAAGTTGGCTGTTACTTTGCGAGGGAAAACTATCTATATATACGTGATAGTTGTTCCAGGTTGCTTGGATTTCAATTTACTCTTGGGGTGCGACTATACTTATGTCATGGGAGCGCTTGTCTCTTCCCTCTTTCATGTGATCTGTTTTCCACACAAAGGTCAAATCATGACCATTGATCAACTTTCATTCTTTGGTCCTGGCATGACATCTGGTCCACCATCATCCCTTCTGGGTCTTTATCCGCCAGTTGTATCTTCCCCACCACAAGTTAATTATGTCGCTACCTGTCCCATGTCCTTATTTAGTGATAGTGCCATTGTGCATCGTGTGTTGGGGTCCTGATTTCTGAGATTTTGTTCTCCCATCGGATGTAGAACTCTTGGAAGCCATGACTTCTTATTCAACATGATGAGGTCCTCGGAGCATAGTTCATTTTCTTGTGTCAAGCTCCTTAAAAAATGAAACAAGCTCGTTGGAGCATAGTTCGTTCCCTTGTGTCAAGCTCCCTAAAAAATGAAACAAGATGTCACGAGGATAGTTCTTTTAATGTGTCAACCTCGTTAAAACAATGAAACACTTTCCTGTTCAATTCGAGTCTTTGATTAGATCTCATAAAATCCCAGTCGAGTCTTTCTCTTGATCTCGTAATTTGAACCTTCACTCTGTCTACCTTTCATATGGACTAAAGCTTGGAGGGCATGTACCTCGAATTGAGTCACCATGCTAGGGGCATGCTTATTTTTTTTCAAGCATAGTTTGTTTCCATTTCAAGCTTGTGTAAAAATGAAACTGGTTTCAAGCATAGTTTATCTTTGTTTCAATCTTGTGTAAAAACGAAACCAAATTCAAGCAGAGTTTCTTGATTTCAAGCTTGTGTAAAAATGAAACCATTCCCATTTTACCTCTCGTGATTTCCTTTTTATCAGTATGTTTTTCCAGATGAGCCTTGTTTTTTTTCATTCCATCATCACCGTTTTCTTGGTCGATCATATGCCTTCACTTGGTTGTTTTACCCATTCCTGAGGAACCGTTGCAATGAGTGGTCTTGTTAGCCAACCTCTTGACCTTTACTTGTTCCGGGCAGTTCCGCCATTACCAGAACCAGTAGCTACCCTTAATACCACTTGTTCCTCCAGGAGGAGTCGTCTTTCAGCTCTTTTCTAACTCTCGAAAATTGAAAATATTGATAAGACTCTTGTCGTTTTGAACTCATTAAATGGTTGCGAAACGATATCTACCCAATATACGTTTAACCCTTTTTCGGGCTGGGATGGATTATTTACAAAAAAGGAATACCTTATCCTATCGATACTAAGAGGTTCTCTCAGACACAGTTTTCTACCTTTTCGGATTTGTGAGACTACCTACGAAAAGGGACTGATGGAGTTTTCTTTTCTGCCTTCTTTTCAAACTCTCTAAACATGAAAAGATGTTGAGTTATCCCTTTGTTAGACTCGTTAAACCTAAATGACATCGAAAATTGTCAATTATGACATTACCGAGTTCCTCCTTCCTAGGGCTCATAAAATGTACTAGGTTGGATTTTTCCGAAGGACAAAATTATATGACAAGCATATTCTATCCTCTTCAAGCTTGTGTAAAAATAAAGAGGTACTCACTAGAAATGGTGGGGGAAAATGGAAGTTATTCGTCAGTTGTGTCCGTAGTATGTCACTCTTGAACATGAAACTTTTCTGTAGTTCATGTCGGGTTGGGATATCTTCATTCTATCACTTTTCCTCCATGGATTTGGGAAATCCGTTTGCCTCTCATTCGATTACTAATTTTTTCAACATGACCTCTGATCCAATTTGAGTCAAATGATGCCAAATTCTAGAGTCTTGTCGCCGATATGTTCAAGATAAAATCCTTCTGCACTTTGTGCATTCTTGATCCTTTTTTCTCGGTCTTGATTTACACTCATATTATCTTCTCTATTTCGTGTCGATGATGTGGGATTCATTATGACCCTCCTTCGATAGATCGCTTCCTGTCGACTTCATCTCATTATCCAGGAAGTTGATCTAGAGACTCCTTTCTTGTACCTTAGAGCTAGCATGCCCTAATGGAAAGTTCTTCGCATTTGATGATAGGTTCACATCATTGGCCTTCGATCGAGTGATTTCACAGGTGTTCGACTTCATATCACTGTTCACATTCCATGGATTGTACTAGTAGTACCTTGAGAGCCATTGACATTATGGGTGGTTTCTCTCACACTTGTTAATGGTTCACATCATTGACTGGTAATCAAGTGATTTTCTAGCATGTTCGACTTCAACACATCTATTCACATGTTTGAATTTGTACTTTGATCAGGTGGTGTTGAAGCGCAAGACCCTGGGCTTCAAAAAAAAAATTCCAGGTTGCAAGGAGTGATGATTCATTCATGATTATATACATGATTCTTTAGACGGATGGTTATGACCATACCATGGGTTCTCTTGTTTTGATCCTCTCTATATGGATGGATGTGCCCATACCGTGGATCTATTTCATATGATCCCTTTATTCGGATGGTTGTGTTCATGCCGAGGATCCATTCACATGATCCTTTTCTTGATGGATAGATGCGTCTATACCATGGATTCATGTATTTTCAATAGAAATTTCAGTTATGTATATGTATCTATGCTTGATTTGCAGGTCTCCCGACAGCAGCGTCTGGTTCCTTGCATGTACTTGTAAAGCAATTCACCCCTCACTCATGTTTGGACTTCATACTTTAGGGGGCATCTGTTACACATTAATTTTTCAATGTCCTTGCAATCCCCATATCGCACATTGGAGGGTCATTTCTGTGACTAATTAGAGGTGTCATGCGTTGTAAATACAAGCATTGCATCCCTTGCCATGAGGACAACATTCCCTCTGTTTACCATTTCCTGAGCAGACCACTAAAAACACCTATTTTTGCCTTGGCGCGAGTAGCCAGTTACACTCCCGCGCCGAGCTGGAAAATTAACATTGAGCCCACGTCAGTTGGAACTTTGTCCCAGTTAAGCACCCACGCTGATTTGTTTATGGAAATTTTTTTAAAAATAGAGGCGAAGTTTCAATCACAACAACTTTGTGGATGAGTCATAGGGAGTGGTTCAATTGAATAACGACAACCTTCCTCCTTTGGCCTCTTTTTTCCACCTTATGGGGAAACCTCCCAAGGGATAAGGCCTCCCTTCCACTATTGTAGGGATCCCAAACTCCTCCTCTCCTCTATAAATATAGCCATCTTCCATTGATGTGCAGGTTGAACAGATAGCTGAAAAATTTAGCATATAGAAGAAGCAATCATAGCTTCGGGAAAACAGTGCAGAGTGTGATTGTTTTTGTGTGATTGGGAACATAGTGAGATCTTAGACCTTTTTTAGTGAGAGTGTTGAAAATGTTCTTGGATACGGACCTGCCGAAGGAGAGGCTCAACATCAAGGCTTGGTTGTAAACTCCCCTTGTCTTTATCATAATAAAATGCATCTCATGTTTATCTTCCACTCTTGTTTACATTTATAATAAGATTTCTAGCATTCCTTGATCAGTTAGATAGGTTGTAATTGTTTTATGTTTGTCGTGGTTTTACGCTTGTCGTGGTGTCTTGACTGTCTATACAGGTAATCGAACATTGGTAGCAGCATGTATCAAGCTTGAGAAGAGTGACGGATCAAGAAGCTTCGACAGAAGACGACCACATAGCATCAGAATGAGGTAGGACATCTTCCTTGCTCTGAATTTCATTTACAATCTAGGAAGGTAGATGTTAGTATGTTCTCGTAGTTGCTAGACCCACCCTAGGGCTAGAGGGATCGCCTCTGTCCACAGAGGGGATTTACCTGGACAACAATAGGGCTCACCATTTACTCAATGACATTACTTTAAACAAATAAACATTCAAGATGAACACTTCAGTGGAACAAACAAAGCAATAAAACTTATCTAACTTCAATGATTCTACTTTCAAGATTTTAAAACATATAAGATGACAAATAGATTTAATAAATGAAGAGGGAACTCCTAAACATCATTCATAAAACTATAAAGAACTTTGAGGCAAACTTATAGGCATGGACAAAGGGCAAGATCGAAAAATGACCTCTTTGGCTTAACCTAATAATCAATACATCAAAGAGAGGTTCCAAGACAAAGTTTAGATAGCATCAAATAAGCAGGGCTTACCATAAATTATATTTGGAAACTAGCATATTAATCCATTAATGAAACAACAAATATTAGGTGGGCCTAAGGAGAAATTAAGAATTCCTTAAACTAACCCAATAGAGGAAAACATGAAGACAGTAGCAAACAGGAGGACTGAGGTGCCTCAAACAACATTTCTCAACCTATACTTTTCTGAGCTATTGCAACATAGAAGGATGAACACAATGATAAAAAAGAAAAAAATGAACAAATAAGAGACACATCACCATTAACCAAACTCAGGGATCCTTCAAGAAAGCCTTTATCATCATCAATCAAGGCAAATCATCCACAAGTTCCACAACACCAAATTGCTCTTCAACCTCAAAGAACCATGTATTTTTCTCAAAACTCATCAAATACCAACATTAACAATGATTCCTCAATGTATTTTTAGCAAGAAAGGAGGAGAAAAACCTAATAGAGTATCTAGAAGCCTATTGGCTAATTAAAAATGTCACTATTGTCCTTGTGACCTTGCAAGGCCCAAGGCACAAAATATCTAAAACAAAATATATTTTCGGACATTTTTAGAAAAAAAAATGATATTTGAGGCCTGAAAAGCCTCCTAAAACTTTCCAAGCATGCATTGTTGACTTTCCCTCTGCTAAGGGCACAACACTGTGTTTTAGGAGGAATTTCCATGCCAAGGGCGTAGCACAGGAGCAGGAAAAATGGATCATCTTGCAGCAGTGTTTTGAAGGCCTTACGGATGTCAGAAAAGGCTCCGTGATTGCTTGCTAGAAAGCCCTTGAAGTCTACTTTCCAGATATACCATTGGTTCTCTTATCTAACCTCTGTAACTAGTTCAAAAACGAAAAATTCCAAGGCTGGTAAAGGCGCAACACATGTCCTGAAAAGCAGGCAGAATGGTGAAAAATTGGGTGTTTTTGACCCTTTTGGAGGGCCAAAACAACTCCAATTGATCTGAAACTTTGTGAGAATTCTATATTAGTGATGAGGATCCCAAAAATGTAAGCCTTTCCTCTTGAAGATGCTTTGAAAAAGAGCGTAGCACCATGTGTGCTACCCCCTTGGCCTCAAAATTAGCAAAAAAAAAAAACTTGTCAAAATTCTCCCAAATTTCGTGGATAAGTGCCTCATGGGTTTTGGGAGACCTACAGAGATTCTTGTGCCATGATTCCAAGCCTAGCTTGGCCTTTTTCTTCTTTTATTTCCTAGAGCTTGTATTGAGCCTTTTTCAATTTATCCCTTGCAATTTGGTTCCTTCGGGCATAATGCTTAGTCATTCTTCTTTGTAAATCCAAGTCTTTATTTGCCTTCTCCAGCTTGGTTTCAAGGTGTATGTTAGACCTCTCAAGCCATGATTCCCTATTATGTTCAATTTCCATTGCAACTAGTTCATTGAGAGAAAGATGTATGATAGGGCTGATTCTTATTCCCTCTATTTTTCCAATGCTTTCTTCAATCCCATGGTTCTAGGTCTTTTCCTAGATTGTCCTTCCTCATCACTACTCCCCTCATAAGTTCCTATTAACTCCTATATCTTCATTTGTGCCTTTTGGGCTTCTTTCTGGGTCTTGAGGGCTCTAGCTTCATAGATTTCCATTTGTGCTCCCAGCTGCCTATTTTCCAAGTCAAGGGCATCATTTATACTCTTGGCCCTATCTAAATGTGCTTGGAGGTCTTTGATTTGTGCATTTCTATCTTGGAGGAGCATGTTTGTAATTCTTGCCTCATTCTCTTCATCACTATCTACCTGAATGATCTCAAAATCCCTCTCCACCTCATGCTCTTCTTCTTCTTCCTTTACCCTTTGTTTCCCTTTGTCCAGTGCCTGAGTTGATGTAGATGGAAAGGTCCCTTGCCTTTTGGAGGAACAAAATACTTGCCTTGGCCCCTTTTGATATGTGAGAGGGAGAAAATCAAATTTGTATACTATAATGCCCTCTTCATCTTGTTCTTGACTGCCTTCTTGAGAGGAACTTTCATTTTCCCTCATGCTATCATCACTATCATGATCTTCATCATTGTCATAAATCTCTTGAATACGTTTTGGGTTCATCGTGTCACTGCTATCATTATCTTTAGGGCTATCAATCATCATGGTGTCTTCATTATCCTCCTCTGTGTTTACAACATTATCATTGTCATTGTCATGTTTTGTGTCGTCACTATTTGAGGTGTTTTTATCAGTGTCTTCATCACTCTCTTGTGTATTTTTATCTTCATGGTTGGCCTCTTTGTCACTGTTCCTTTCACCACTACACTATTCACTGCCTTTGCCTTCATGATCTATCTCTTCATTACCTGTCTCTTCTTCATCAGTGTCATTGTTTTTCCGAGTGCTTTTGTTTTCATCTTCACTGTTTTTCTCATCAAAATCTATCTCTATCTCTTGATTGTCATCATTGTCATTTTATGTGGGGTCACTGCTAGAGGTACCTTCATCAGTTTCTTCATCATCCTCAAACTCTTTTCTGTCCCCTTTAATGTCCTCATTACTTTCATTCTAGTCACTGTCATCTTCACTAAATTCTATATCTCCTACCTTGTCATCTTTTTCTTCATTGCCATTGGGCTCACTGCCTCTGTCTTCAAAATATGCCTCTTTATCATCTTCCTCTTCCTTATCTTCTTGTTCTAAACTGTCCTCTTTATCATTGTCTGCCCTTGTCTATTGATTTTCATCATAATCCTCCTCATTATCATTTTCTGCTTCATCATGACTATCATTTTCTTCCTCATGACAGTCACTTTCTGCTTCATCATGTGTTTCTTCTTCCTCACTATCCTTTGTTTCCTCTTCATTATCACCACTTTATTCATTTTCATTTTCCTCTCCCTCATCACTTGTTTCTTCCTTTTGACTGTCATTTTCTTCTTGGCTGCCATTTTCCTTTTTGTCACTATTTTCCTTTTGTTCTTCATCACTTTCTTCTTGTTCTGATGCTTTAGGAGAAGGTGAAGGAGGGAAGTTCTATTGGGGAGAGGATTCATGTGTGGATGAGGAATCATAGTCAATGGGGGTTGATGGAGGAATTGAGGAAGGTGGATGAAAACTTTGCAGAGGAAGAGGCTGTGGAAAATTTGCAGAGGAAGAGGCTGTGGATTTGTGAAAACATCATGGGCGATGAATACTTCCCATGGGATACCCTGTTGCTCTAATTGATGCAGCACAATAATTTTGATAAGAGAATGGTGGAAAAGACTCTGCATTTGTTGTGAAGGAGGCCTCTTTTGCACAATGTATGACATATTATCAATACTTCTATGAAGGTAATAAGGCAGATGTAGTAGCTCAGCGTTAGTGAAGTGCATGAGCAGTCATACATGGTAGGAATAAATCCTAGAGAACCTACCCTCACAGGTGAAGTACTTCATGATGAGTTTCATTAAGGGCACATATCTCTCCAACAGATGTGAAAATGGAAAAATGGATTTGCAATCATCTTGGTATCTAGGTTTTAAGAAAGGTTGATAATGACTTAGGTCTAAACTCATCTGATTGAACCATTTTTATCCCAGGCAAGGTATCCTAGTGGCCATGGAAATTGTATTAGTGGTTAGCTAAAAATTCACTCCAGTTAGATTCACTTGATGATCATGGAGGTTGAGGATGAAAATTCTAGTCAGACTTTGGACTTTTTTTACTTTCTCACAAAAGTCAAAGCAACCTACCTCTTGAAAATATGCAGTTGCTGTAGGGGAATTTGTCAATTCCTTAGTGTTTATAGGCTCAAACCTGTTCACTCTCCCATCCTTTCTGTGATATCCTCTAGGCCTTTGGCCTTCCTCACCACTATCAACACTACCTTCTCTAGGCATTTTATCCTTTACTCTTGTATTGAAACCAAAAACCCTGCAAACTGTTTATGAAAGGATATGGAGAGGGCAAGTGATATAATAATGAGAAAGGTTGTGATTTGCAATTTTGGAGGGGAAATGATGAATGAAGAAGGACACCTTGGGCCTTAATGTGTTTTCAGCATGTAGGTGGATGGATGCTCTTCAATCATCAATTTTCTTTAGCATTGGGACCCAACTTCTCTTTTAGGGTTTTTCTTTCCTTTACATTTCTTGCTAAGTTTGACTTTTAAAATAGCATGAGAGGGGTCATAGGTCAAAATACCTCTTAAAAAGCCTTTAGGAGGTGTCAAGTAAAGAATTTTAAAAGCTTTGAGTAATTTGGGGACTTAAAACAACTTGAAAATCTCTCTGGCTAAAGAAAAACACACAGGAGTGCAGCATGGGCTAGTCGGGTGGCTTCTGCACGACCTGAATGGACAAGCGCATAACAGTTGGGTTGTCGAGTGGCTCCTGCATGAGATGAATGGACAGGCGTGCAACACAGGATTTTTCAGGTGGGTTCTGAACGCCCTTGCGCGTAGTGCTGGGAGCTATCAGGCAGCTTCTGCACGCCCTTGCACGTAGTGCTAGGCATAAAATGCACGCTATCGGGTGGTCCTGCACATGGTTGAATGGACCAGTGCGCATCGTCAGAGGTGAGGCTCGGGCCTATCGGGTGAGCAGGGGTTCGGGCTGTTGGGTTTTTCACTGAATGTGCCCTGCACGTAGCGCACTCCCACAGGCACGTAGTGCCTTATTGCAAATTCTACAGAGTGCACGCACAGGCACGTAGCACAACTTCTCAGGCGCGTAGCGCAGGTTTTAAGGGGCGTAGCACGGTTTTCTTTCCCGAACATCTTCTAGAAAACTCCTAAATTTTTGAAAACCTTCCACTTTATTTTCAAATGAGAAATGGCTTTGAGTGATAATGAAATGCTTTTTATACCCTTGGATTTTAATAAATTGAAAACCAAAACCCACTTTGCTAATGTTTTGCTTTTGGTCTTTTTATCTCTTTGCTGATATTTCCTTTTATTTTGTAGGTGGTGACTTAAACATAAAAAATGACCTTTTGGTAGTTGATTTGAAAACATAACCTTTTTCATTTGGCCACTTTTGTTTGCTACAGGTGCCATAACACAGTGTTTTGTTTTCTTTGTCATTCTTTGGACTCTTGACAACTTTAATCACTTAATCAGCAAACTCATGATTTTCTTGGTGTTGCATTTTAACAATTTGACCTTATGATCTCTTTCCTTTGACCATTTTTGATGAAAATTGATTGTACTTGAAAGTTTTGTCTCCCTCATATTGATACTCTTTGTGATTTTTTCCTTTGGTGTAGTGAAAAAGTTTTGCCTTGACAAACCATGTAAGTCACCTTGAACATCCTTTTTGAAAACCTCTTGCTATCATGGTGGAGGTCCATTATTTTCCTTTTTAATAAACCTTCACTTTATGTTCACTGATGTTGATGTATCTCTAACTTTGTGGCCTTTTTGCATGTACTCCTTGCTCGGAAACACGTTTTAGTCAATCAGTCATAAAACCCTGATTTTCTTTGTTCATAGGCCTATTGTCTCTCTCTTGTTGTGGTTGATCTTAGGGATGTTTTACCCTTCTTACCTTACCTCTTTTTCCATTGATGGCCCTCTCAATCATTCCTGCAGAAAATGTCTAAGATGGGCAACTATCTTTTGCAGAGGTTGTGCTTTGACCAAGGAGGTCCTTTCTTGAAGACTTTTTGATACCCTTTGGACAATCATGAGCTAACCCTCCTTTTCATTTGATTTCATCTTTGGGCACATGTAAAACAGTGAGTTTAGAAAACTAAAACAATGAATAACCTATGAGACCCTACATGACCTATTGGGAGGCCTTTTGGAATTGCCCTTTAGCTGAACACTTAACTTAGGGTTTGTAGGTGTAAAACAGAGTATTGACAAACCTTTATGCATTACAATCCTAGAAACTGATAAATTTGATTTATTTAAAGAGCCTATAAAGGTAGCTTAAAACCATCAATGCTTGAGGCATTTGGCGAATAGGGGAAAAGGTTAGGCTACTTGGAAATCCAACGTGCAAGTAGAAGGGTTAGGCAAGCAGAAACAAAGTGGTAACGTTAGAGGTGGAAAACATAGTGAGAATGAGTGGCATAAGTCCATGATTTGGTCTTCTGGGAGTGATAGGCTGGCCATGCCTTGATAGAGTAGTAGAATAGTGAAACATTTAACCTAAGGATAATGAAGGCAGTGAGATTTCTAGAACTCACAAGGTTCATGAATTTTGTTTCTAGAAATCTAGGATAAGCATTTAGTCACTACAAAGGTAAAAATTACTGATGACTAATAGGATGTGTGATAGGGAACGAGGATGGGGGGAAGATGGATGAAGTAATTGTGGATTCAGCAGGAGAAATGGCAGTAACAAGAATGAAGCAATGCGATGCGCGATGCATGATTAGAGGAGAGGTGACGTGGCATGATGGAGGTGGGGCTCCCTGCAAATCACAGTCGGAAGTGTTTTTTTATGAGAAGCAAAGGGTAAAGGTTATGAATTTTGAAGGGCGATGGGCGATGAGAGGAGAGGTGACATGGCATGACAGAGTTGGGCCCACCCACAAATCACAGTCGGAAAAGTTTTTTTATGAGAAGTGAAGGGTAAAGGTTATGACTTGCGAAGGGAAATGCACGATGAGAGGAGAGGTGGAATGGCATGAAAAAGGTGTGGCTGCCCACAAATCGCAGTCGGAAGTGTTTTTTTATGAGAAGCGAAGGGTTGAGGTTATGAATTTCGAAGGGCGATGTGTGATGAGAGGATAGGTGACGTGTCATGATGGAGGTGGGGCCACCCATAAATCCTAGTCAGAAGTTTTTTTTTATGAGAAGTGAAGGGTAAAGGTTATGAATTGCGAAGGGAAATGCATGATGAGAGGAGAGGTGATGTGGCATGATGGAGGTGGGGCCACCTGCAAATCACAATCAGGAGTCTTGTGAAGGGGTGCAATGGTAACAAGAATGAAACAACGCAAAGTGCGATGTGTGATGAGTGGAGAGGTTGGCGATGAAAAAAGGTAAGTGGTAAGTGCTCTTTCCTCTTTTGATTGTGGGGTGTCTGCACGACCCGTGCTTGAAGTGCTTGGCGTTCACTTTAGCCGCTTTCGCTCTTCATTTTCTTAACTATGATGTTTCCTTATCCTTTCATAAGAACCACAAGCCAACATTGGCTACATTGGGGACGATGAACTTGTTCAAGTGTGTCGAGAACTCTCATACCACCTACTTGTCATCTTCTTGATATGCTCAGGATCATCGTTGAAAACGTTTTCAGGAAATTTTAATAAAAAACGAAACAAGAATTCATGCGAAAATAAAAAACGAAATATATACAATTTGAGGATATGTACAATGGGTCGTTGAAGCCTGCTACCAGTGTTGGAAGTAAGGCTTGAGAAACTGTCTATTGAAAGGCATCTCAAGTATGTCTCCTTCCAATTTCTCCAGCACAAAGGTATTGTTTCCTTTGATCTATGCCACCCTAAATGGACCAAACCAAAGGGGGTCTAACTTCCCATGTTTACCTTTGTCTGACCGCCTGACATCCCATCGCAACACCAAATCCCCTTCTTGGATTTCCTTTTCTTTAGCTCTTTGGTCAAATAAGCCTTTCATCTTTTCCTGGTACTCTGCTAGTCTGTGGCTTACCTGTTCCCGTGTTTTATTTAGTTTGACCAATTGGTTCATTCTTCTGATAAGGTCGTTTGGCTCTTCCTCACTCTCTTGTAAGAATCGGGCCACGGGTAATGCAAGCTGAATAGGAAAGGTTTTTGCTCTATTGTACACTAGCTCATAAGGGGAATTCCCTGTGGATCTTTTAGTGGTGATGCGATTTTCCCATAGAGAAAATTTGAGCTATAAATTTGAGTTCTTTTGGTTTTCGTTGATGGTATTTTTCAAGATCCTCACCAGTGTCTTGTTAGATGACTCTGCCAGCTTGTTCCCCTGTGGGTAATATGCAATGGAGTTCCCAAGACTAATATTAAGAACTTCACGAACCTAGCCGACTTAAAAGCCTTGGCGTTATCTGTTATGATTTTAATAGGGCATCCAAACTTGGCTATTATGTTTTCCTCCAAGAACTTGATCACCACCAAATCTGTGGCATTCCTTGCAGGCTTGACCTCAACCCATTTAGTGAAGTAATCCATGGTGGTGAGGATCCATCGATGTTGGTTTCTAGAAGCTAGGTGAATCTCGCCTATGAAGTCAATTCCCCATTTTTTGAACGACTCTTCAACATGAACTGGGATCAATGGGAGAGGTGTGAACCTTTTCTTTTCAGCAAGTGTTTGAAACTTTTCGCAGGCCCGAATGCAAGCATGTACATCACCAAACAACTTGGGCCAAAAGAAGCCTGCTCTCAGGATCTTGTGAGCAGTGGATCGCCAACTGTAATGCCCACCACATATTCCTTCATGAAACTTTTTCATCACTTCATCAACCTCTTGATTTGTTAAACATAGTGGTAAAATCCCAGCCGGGTCCCTCCAATACAGCCACCCATTTGCCACAATATACTTTTGAGATCTTAACCTTAACGTGTGATACTTGGTCTTGTCATATTTAGGAGGACACCTCAGGGTTAAAAGGTACTCCACTATGTATTTATACCATAAGGATAGCAGTTACATCACTTGTCTTTTGTGTGGAAGGTTCTATGCCCTGATGTACGCCTGTATCCTCTAGTGCTTCTCCTCCTATCATAGACAGATTTATTCCCTAGAGCCCGACAGTTAGATTCAGACAGAATATTTTCCAGCCCTTAGCCTTTGATGAGCTTGGTAGGCTTTATCTCCATTTCATACTCCTGAATCTTAGCTATCCATTTTTCCCTTTTTCCTTCATTATCACCCTGCACCAGAATATCCTTCACTACTTGGTACGTTAAATTTTATGACAGACTGTAACAAGTACACTCGAAATTTTTTAAGTTACTTGACCAGGGCATATGCTTGCTTTTCTAGGATATTATATTTTAGTTTAGCATCTCTGAGGACTTGGCTGAAGAACAAAATATTCTGTTCATGCCCTTCATCGTTTTTTTTTAGTAGCATCATGACTATTGTATGAGGGGAGGCGAAAGAAAAAATCATGAATGGATTTCCATAATTTGGACCCGCCAGCACTGGAGCTTTTGCAAGGGCCTGCTTGATCCTGTTGAAAGAGTCCATAGATTGAGGGGTCCATTTGACTTCACTATTCTTCTTTAACATTTTGGTGATGTTTTGGACAATCTCAACATAGTTTGGTATGAACCTTCTGAGAAAATTTATTCTTCCCAGGAATACATGTACTTCCTTTTTGTTTCTTGGTAGGGAAATTCTGTTTATCACCTCCACCTGCTTTGGGTTGATCTTTACCCCTTCTTTGGTTACTATATGCTCTAATATCTTTCCTTCTTCCAAGGAAAACACAGACTTTTGGGGGTTAAGAGACAAACCATACCTTCGACATTTGTCAAAAGTTCGTCAAAGATGCTCTATATGCTCAATGTATCTCTTCAAGAAGACAATGATGTCATCCAGGTAAATTACCACAAACTTATCCTGGTCTCCTATGAAAGTGATGTCCATCGCACGCTGGAATGTGGCATCGACGTTTATCAAGCTGAAAGGCATTCGGGCATACATGAAGGTTCCCCAAGGTGTAGTGAACACGGTCTTCTTTTGGTCTTCAGGGAGCACCGCCACCTGGTTATATCTTGAGAAACCATCCATCATGGACATGCGGGAGGATCCCACTACCTTTTGCAAGATGTGGTCCATATTTGGGAGGGTATATTTGTCTTTGAGTGAGGGTCTGTTCAGATTATGGAAATCCACGCAAAGCCTGATTTCACCATTTTTATTCCTTACGAGCACCAGGTTTTCCACCCATTCGGAGTACCTCAGAGGGACAATGATCTTTGCCTGCAACAACTTCTTTATTTCTTTTTCAATATCGAGAGAAGAAGAGGATTGATTTGCCTCAACTTCTATCTATGAGGCTTAACGTCTTCCTTTAAGGGTATTTTATGTTGTATGACGTCAATATCAAAAGTCTTCAAGTCTTGGTATGACCAAGTGAAGAGGTATTTGTATGATCGAAAGAGCTTCAGGTACTGTCCTTGATATTCTTCAGGGACTCCTTTCGATAGCTTCACCACCGTTGGATCTTCTTCTGTCCCGATATTCAAATACCTGAATGGCTCATTAGGGGTCAGTTTGCTGGGGTTCATCGGGATATCATTTTTATCAAATAGTATCTCTAATGGCACAAGATCCCTGGGAATAAAATTTCCTTTTAATTGCAAGACGCGGTGCTCGGCTAGTGTCTCCTCCCATCTTGTTTTCGGCTCTTCACTATCATCCTTGGTCACTGAGTCAATCAAAAAATTCGAGAATTTTCTCACCATCTCCATAAAATGCCTGACTTGCTCTTCATCCTCGAATACCTACCAATTTTTTACATTTTCCAGAATGGAGGGGCGATATATCACTTCCACCTCATATCTGAGTAACAGATTCTGCAGAGGGCAGAAATTGTTAGTAGCCACAACTAGTGAGTTATCCATTCTGTTCTTATCCCTCTGCATGAAATGAATGTTAAAAGCTGAGAAGAAGTTCTCAACCAAATCCCATACCTTGTTCCTGTAAGCTCTGAGCCACATGTGCTTAGCTTGGCATTGGCTCCTAATTTGCCTCACTATGAAATTTGAATCTCCAAACACCTTGAGGTTCTGTATGTTCATGTTTTGCGCTACCTGTAATCCCAACAGTAGGGCTTCATACTCAGCCACGTTGTTTGTGGCTTCAAATTCCAGCTTGAAGGTGAGAGGCACTGAGCATCCTTCCGACGATATCAGGAGTACCCCAGCACCTTTTCCTTCTCATGAATAAGCCCCATCAAAATACAAGGTCCAAATCTTGTTCTCCACTCTGTTTATTGGATCCCCCTGTCTTAAGGGACTGACCTTCAATTCTTGCAGGAAATTTTCATCCTCCTCATGCATAAGACAGATAATTCACCCTCCTTACCATACACCGGATAATTTGTCAAACCATCAACTTCGGTGACCATATTTACAATCCTGGACTCATGTTATAATCTTCTTTCCTCCCCATCGAACACTAGGATAGTGGCATAGGCGAGGTCGAGTTTTAGTGACCCTCCAATCTTGGAACCCCAGGATTTGGACAGCAACATTCCAAACCAAATTGGGATATCAGCTACAACAATATCCATTACCACACTCTCTGCCAGAATCTGGGCTAAGTTCACTACCAGGACTTTTATCATACCCAAGCAGTTCACTCTTTTGGAGTCAAAAGAATACAGGTCTTTATAAGGCCTTGTAATCTATAATCCCAATTGTTCCATGAAAGACAAAGGCAAAAAGTTATGTGAAGCCCGAGAATCTAGCATACAATTGTGCAATAGCAAGTCATGTATCACCAGAGTCACATAGAATAGGGGAGTGGCTGAGTCGTGCTCTTCTACATGAGGTCCAAAAACCACCATGGGTCGTTCTTCTTGGAGATTGAGGTTGTCAGGCAAAGGTCTTACACCATGGGGTTGCATGAATTGGGACACTTGATCTTTGTATGGAGGTTGTTTCAGGAGCTCGATCAGGGGGACTGGGATCTTGACCTTCTCTAGTTCTTTCTGGAGATTAAAGGGCTTGGGTCCTTTTTCTGTAATAGCTTCTTTGAACTGTTCTTAAGGAGGGTCGGGAAGTTTCAAGGGTATAGATGAGGACTTCTCATTTTTGGGAGGATCAACTTCTTGCTTTTTGGAAGTGGATGTAATGGCCTTATGAGGGGTTGACTCTTCTAATGGATTTTTCCATTTACTGGCCAGACTAGGAGGGGTTTTTTCTCTTGATATCGACTCTTCGTTTTGTTCTTGCACTTGGGTTTTCTTCCTGGAGGACCTGAGGTCATATTTCTTGTGGATTTGAGCTTGCATGAAATCCACGAACCGTCTGTGGTAGATTTCAATATATTGATCCTCTGGAGGGAATTCCTTCTCCTCTTGCTCCCCTTGCAGGATGAGTTCACCCTCCTCATCATCAGAGTAAGAGATGAATTGATCTTCTTGGCTATTTGTGACTTCCTCGGCCTATCCCTCCACTTCTCCCTCCAAGTATAGAAGGGGTTGATTGTGGTCTTATTGTTCCTTCCTCTCCTACTACAGCAACTCCAGAGGGGGCTTCTGATATTTAGGATTAAACCCTCGGTTAAGAATAATTTTGTTGGGACGAGGAGGGGAATGTTTGGCCTCCAATTTGAGCTTAATCAACTTATTTGAAAGGTTATTTATTAGCTTATTCATTTCTTCAATTCTATACTCTTGTGATTCCCTTTCCTAATTTGAAGTAGAAGCCTCCTCCCTATTCTTTCTTCTGGCTTCATGTTTTGTCTTCCCCTTGAATTTACCACTAGAGGAAAATTTTTCTTCTACCTCCAATGCATCAGTCTAGATCTGATCCAGAGATGTGGATTTTATTTATTTTAGGGTGAACCCAAACTCAGGCTCGAAAGCTCTTGTGAAGACCACCTTAGTAGCTACTTAGGGAGGCTTTATTTCAGTAGGAATATTATTATAGAGCTTATTGAACCTCTTTATGAATTCTGTTTCATCCTCATTGTGCATCTTTTTTATAGCATTGAACTCGGTGAGAACATATCCATGGTCCTTATTTTCTCCCCATTTTAATGTGAAGAAATTTTACATTTCTTCCCAAGTGTGGATTGTGTTGTCGGCTAGAGACTTGAACCATTTCTGGGCTTCTCCATCCAAGGATTTGACGAAAAGCCTTAACACCACATCTAAGTGCTCTACATTCAAATTCTTAGAAAATGCGCAGAATTTTTCAATATGTATCTGCGCAGTAGTATTATCTTCCCCAATGAACCGAGGCAGGAGTTTTAGATAATCTTGGGGCATGTCATTCAACAAATTAGGTAGAGCCAATGGAGCATACTTGTTGAGGAGGAAACCAGGTAAACCCATGAGGGGTGGTGGTGGTAGGTTATGAGGATGAGTTGGCTGGGGTATAACAGGTATGTGATGAGTATATTTTTGGATATTTTTCTATGCAAAGCTTTGGATTACTACAACTTCTTTAATTTCTTCAGCCTCAGGAGTAGGGTGCAAGGGAGGTAGAGAAGTATCAACGGATTCGGCTTCATCTTTTATGACTGAATTGGCTAAAGTAGAGGCTTATGGAGAATACCCAAGTACATGGGCTGTGGAGCCAGAGCCATAGATGTTAGCTTTCTGAGACGAGGAAGGTGAATCTTCTAGAGAAAACGAGGGGTAGGTTAGCCTATCTTGGCTGCTTTTCCTTCCAAATTATCTTAAATATGATCTTTTCGGGATCAGATACAGAAGGAGTTTTCAACTGGGAAGTATCTGATCGAGTATGAGGCTTTGTGTAAGCCATGATTATAATTGATTTGAACTTTGATAATAATGGAGTCTCCAAGGTGAGGGCTATGTAACTTTCAACCCTTCATGCTCACCTGATTGAAGGGTGAAGATAATGTCATATCCCAGGGAAGATATTTTTTAATTCGCTCCCTGACATTGGTGCCAAAACGATGTTGTAGCTTGTAGAGACAACCTTGAGATGCAAAAGACCAATACCTAGGACATATTGAAGTCAGAGGTTATATGTGTACAATTTTAAGGGTGCCTCTAACAGAATATGGATTAAGAGGATAATGATTGTGGTGGTTCCAGAATGATGAAGACTTTGGAGTTTTATTCATGTGAATTACCCTATACTGCGAGAGGGCTCAGGAGGCTGTATAGTTCGGTGGATTTTAAAATGGGCCAAGTATGAAACAATGAGCAGAGGATTTCATAATATGCAGAGGTGTTGATAAGGAACGGAGGAGGAACCCACAAAAGACAGGCTTAAAATTCTTAAGAATATGTCTCTCGTGAACTCAGAGGAAGCAAATGTAAGTGGAATGTGACCAACAAGAGAGATTCATGGAGCGCGCATTAAGGGGGCACATCAAGTTTAACACAGGAGCGTTATTCATATAAGAATTCATGAATAAAAATACATACCTCCGACAACTACATTACACGAATCATCAAAGCAATAGAACATTGAAAGATGATTATACATAAACAGGATATTACTAATAAACAAGAGAACACAGATACATATTACTCATTGCTCCATATTTAATACAAATAAATAGCGTTGTATATCATATTATGTTCAAAACAACTCTCCCAAATATGTATCTCGGAGCACAAAGGGCATAGTCATACAAAACTACAGCAAAAATTCTCCAAAATTCAGAACTCTTCTTTGATCTCTGACTCTCTACATATAGATTTCTCCTGAGGGTTTACGATCGAATAAACTTCTGATGATCGACCCACACATGTGAAAGTCAAAATATCCTAACCAAATCGCAGAGTGTGCATCGAGAAATCACTCCCATAATCATAAAATCAAAACAAAATTGGGTGAAATCGAGACTTCAACAACAAAACATCACAATCAAACAGTAAAAGAAACAAAATAGTTGGCCACAGAGGCCAATGTTGAGCTCCAAGAATGTTCTTTCTTCCACCACATTCCACTCCATTTCTTTTGTCCATTATTAATCCCAGGCTCAAATGATCAATGAAATTAGTTAAAATTTCTTTAAGAATGAATATTATGACTAACTTGCTATGTTTTTATGATTTTTTCATTGTAGTACTTTTTGAACTAGGACTAGCTACAGAATGCAGACATTCTGTAGCTAGTTGCCAATTCTACAGCTGTCTTCATGTCTAAGCAGGTTCCAGGTGTCCTCTCAAAGAAAACCACACATGGTCGTATTCCAGATCATGCCCTCAACATTTTTTGCTCTCCACGAAGATTGAACGGAATTCTGTACGTGGTTATGCATGTGGGAACTCAAACTAGGAGATAGACTCCTAATAGGACAAGGACAGTCTAGATGTCCTTAGTCATATTACGATGCCACCTTTAGAGTTCTGGTTCGATTTTAATATGGAAATACAATTATCCCTGGATTATCTCAGATTTTGTTATGTAAATTTGCTATAAATGTAGCTCGGGAAACCGAGGGACAAGGTTAGATTTTGGTTAGATTTTGTGTTTTAATGCTAGATTTCAGATTTTGAAGTAATCTCTCTTTAATGAAAAAGACATAATTTCCTTGAAAGCTTTGAGTCAATCTTGAAGTGGATTTCGTGCTACTCTGGTGGTAGAGGGCCCCTACCTCTTGAGAAGCCTTGTTTATACGGTTTAGATAAGTATTTTAGTCTCGTTTTCATTTCTAGCTTAGAAAAGTTTCTGAAGTTTATGTTCATAGTTGATTTCATTAATCATCACAGTTATACTTTCTCTAATAAAATCTTCCAAAATATCATTACGATGAATAAGGCATAGTTGTGGTGTTGTAGATTTTAGTTGCATTTCCTTTCATTAATTATCACAGTTAGACTTACTCTAACAAACTCTTCCAAAATATCATTACGATGAATAAGGCATAGCTGTGGTGTTGTAGATTTTAGTTGCATTTCCTTTCATTAATTATCACAGTTAGACTTACTCTAATAAACTCTTCCAAAATATCATTATGATGAATAAGTCATAGCTGTGGTATTGTAGGTTTTAGTTGCTTGTTTATACTAAGTGTCACAGCCGGTCTTACTCAAACAAACTCTTCCAAAACATCATGAACAACGAATAAGAAACACTTGTGGTGTCTTAGATTCTAGTTGTATTTTCTTTCAGTCTTATATTTATGTTCAACTACATCGAATAATACAGCCATACTTGTTTTACAAACTCTTCCAAAATATCATTCCTATTGACGAGATGGACTGTAGAATTCCATAGACTAGTTGCATGTTAATTTAGTTATAGCACTCCGGAGGTAGATTGCATTTAGTTCAGCTCTGTCATTTCATTTCCAGTTTGATAATGGCTTTTTAGTTTAACACTGTTCACTGTAGACTAGCAGCACCCTAGTGTAGTCTTAGCTCACTGTATTAACATTCCAAGTTTAGTTGCTATCCATTGAATTTTAAATTGCACTAGTTGTTAAATTTAAATACCACGGTCTTCATTATTTACAAAACTTCTTTTGTTCCAAACTCATACTAATATATAATTATCTGGACAGAAGGTAGTATCAGTCTAAGGCCTGGAGTATTTTGCAACCTTTTTACCATTTCACAAACAAGCATTTTCTCAAAGGCTATTCTAAAAAGAAATCTATAACTTTTGAGTGAGGCCTAGTGGTGCTAGATTGAGTTGCAGAACAGAATTAGGAGCTAGTTTAGAGTAGAAATCTTATGATGCTACAAATGTTCTTTTCCAAATATGTTTCAATAAACCTTTAACCATGGATGAGATGTTGTAACATTGTAAGTTGATTGGTTGATTGTTTAGTTAGGAGAACTCCATTTACACTTAACTTGTCCATTTCTCCAGCTCTTCCAACACATCTTTAATGAATGAATTGGATAAGTTCAAGTTCATGTTGTGATGTGTTTCTTTGCAATGGAGTCATTATCAAGCTTTGCATTTGTTGTTTGCCATCCATAGTTTAGGCTTCACTCTGTTTTTAACCAGTAGCTTCTTTTCACTAGCATTTAGTTCTTTCCCTTGTGAACATAAAACCATAAAACCAAAAACATCATAAAACACTAAACACAACGTAGTGAGAAACAATTACCTAGGCATATATAGTGCACCACACTTCAGCAGTTTACCAACCCTGGTTGACAATTAATGAACTCAATTTAGGAACACTAGGTTGAGCCCAAACATTTTGGCGCCGTTGCCGGGGAAGTGTAACTAGGTAGCCTTGTTTCTTAACTCCCAAAAACAATTATATGCGTAGAGAGAGAGACTCAAGGGGTAGATTCATAAGAAGTAGCAGCAGAAGCTTGATCCCTAGAACACCACTTGTTTCATCTAGACCAAGAGCCAGTACACCTCCAACTCAGACCCACAATCCATCCCTTACTAATCTTAGACTCCTAGAGGCTTAGGATCAGATATTCCATTAGAAAGACCTTCCACTTCATCCACTGAACCTGCCTTAGAAGAAGATTCAAGGACCCTTGCTAGAGACACAAACTTTTCCACTTCCACAGAAGAATCAACTATGGCAGAAGAAGGGGGAGGAGGAGTCTTTAATGGAGAACACACATTATTTGGAGGGGGTAGAGGTAGAGGTAGAGGAGAAGGAGGTAGAGGTGCAGAAGGTGAAGGAGGTAGAGGAAGAGGTAGAAGAGAGATGGGAAGCTCTTTTGGGTTTCCTATAGTAGATTAAGAAACAAATACAACTATGAAAAATATTTCACCCTCTGTCCTTCCAAACTTCTATGGACTTAAAACTGAAGATCTTGAAACCTTCCTATTTGAATTTGAAGTCCCGTGTAGAACTTATGACTACTTACAAGATGCTCAAAAACTTAAATTATTTCCTTCAACATTGAAAGGAGCAACATTGAAGTGGTTTATGAGTTTTATCAACAGTTCTATCAGGACATGGGAAGACATGAAACAAGCATTTTTAGAGAGGTATTTGGATTATTGTATGCCAATCAATCATAAGGAGGAAGTGTTTAAGATGTTACAAAAAGAAGATGAAAATTTGGAAGATTTGTTGGAGAGATTTCATTACAACATCAAAAGAGCAAAAATGGAGAACTTAGATCAAGACACTTTAAAAGCTCTTTTGTTGAAGACAATTAGGGATGAATGGTTGGATATCCTTAATATGATGGGAAAAGGGGATATATCTCAGCTCACATTACCTGAAATATCTGAGTTATGTATTAACCTTTCAAGAGGGAAATCCAAAACTATAAAAGGCCCAAGAGACCCTGCTCTTGCAAGGGCAAGTAAGTCTGCTTCTGGGATAGTAAGTAGGGCATAAATAGGACATATGCTTGATGAATTCAAATCTAACATCTTAGGGAGTCTTAGTGAACAAATAGACACCCTTAAGTTACAAAACAAGCAAAAAGATGAATCTGATGCCTTAGCGATCTTTTGTCCCAAATGTAGAAAGAAGCATGCCTTGAGAGAGTGTCCTTTGGATGCAAAATTTGTAGAGACCTGTGTCATTTGTTCTGAAAAACATGAGACCAAGAGTTTTCCTTCACTTCCTGGTCTTAAAGTTGTCTTTCAAGAGGAAAATTTTGCAAATTCCACAGAATCTCTTAATTTTGTCTCTAGAAGGCCTTGGCAAGGACCTCAAACACAAGGATTCCATGATCAAATGTATAACCAACCCCCACCAAATTGGAATTCTTGGCAGCAACCTTGGCCCCAATTTCAAAATCAATCTCAAGCTTGGGCACAAGGTTCACAAAATCCCTATGGAAGATACTCTCAGTACTATCAGCATCCACCATCCTATCCACCATATCCACATTTTCCTCCTCAAAAAAATTTTCAACAAAATCCTCAAAATCCACAACACCAAAATCAACCACTTCCATTACCATTTCCTCAGAAAGCAAATCAGTTTCCTTCTCAACCCATACCAAACCCCAACAATAAAAATCCTCAGAATACATACATGATAGAAGGCCAACATTTTCCAACTTATTTAATTACTCCTTTAGACCTTAGTGATGTTCAAATTAGGTCTGGAAGAATACTTGAAAAGAGGAAACCTTCTGTGATTATACAAGAACAAGACAACTCTGAGGAAGATTCTCTACAAGAAAATAAAAGTCTTGAAGAAGACACATCTTTTCAGGACCCAAACATTGAAAAATCAAAACAAAAAGAACCAATAATTTCAACTCCTGTATTAGAGCAGCCATCAGCATCCACTCCTACACCTCCCTTTCCAGAAAGATTACAAATTGATAGAGGTGTAGAAAAACAAATTATGGTGCCTAATTATGATTTCCTAGATGAGCTGAGAAATGTTTGCATTAAAATTCCATTATTACAAGCCATCAAGGAAATTCCAATTTTATCCAAAACAATAAAGGAGTTGAGCATGAAGAAAACAAGAAAAAGAATAAGAGAGACAAAGAAAATTCAACTGGCAGGAAAAATAGCAGACATTATGATGGGTAAGATTGCTATTCCAAAGTATCTAGACCTAGGAAATCCAGTTGTTAAAATTCACATCAATGGAATTGAGATCCAAAAAACACTCATTGATTTAGGAGCAGCAATCAATATCATGAGTAGACAAATCATGGATAAACTGAAACTTCCTAATCTTCTCTTTACACCCACATTATTACAATTAGCAGACAGATCTGTGATCAAACTTGATGGGGTAATAGAAGACATTTCAGTGTCCCTAGATTCTTGGGAGTACCCTGTGGATTTCATGATCCTAACTCCTAAGAATAATCTAGGAGGGCATCCTATTATATTAGGAAGACCTTGGTTAGCTACAGCTGATGCTTTCATTAGTTGTAGATCTGGTGATATGTACATCTCTAATGGTAGTTCAACTAAGAAATTAACTTTGTATCCTCCAGCAAGGACAATTACAGATTTAGATGATACTTAATGGATAGAGGATGAAGAAGACTTACAACCTCTCTTCACAATTTCAGAAATTAGTGAAGATAGTCAAATTCTGAATACTTTAGAAAACTTTGGATCCTCTTCGGAATACAAACATGAACAATTTCAAGAAGAATCCAACATTGAGTTTTTTTCATCAAGACAGATGTCTCTTTATTCTATGGATAAATTTGGTAGCTCTATAATTGAGATATTTCCAGACAAAACTTTGAACATAAACAAGAACCTAGAAAAATCTCAACAAGAAGAGCTAGTCAAGATATTACAGAGACATTCTTCTGCATATGCATGGGAGTACACTGATATGAAAGGGATAAGCCCCAAGACTTGCACTCATCACATCTACATAGAGGAAAATTGTAAACCAATCAGACAACCTCAAAGATGGATGAATCCAAATCTTAGGGAGATTGTTAAAGAAGAATTGCAGAAATTATTGAATGTCAACTTTATCTATCCTATTTCAGATAGTCAGTGGGTTTCTCCTTTGGTAATTGCGCCAAAGAAAAATGTTAAGTGGAGGGTATGTATTGACTACCGAGAATTAAACAAAGCTACTCTTAAAGACCATTTTCCCTTACCTTTCATAGATCAAGTGTTAGATACATTAGCTGGCAAAAAGTACTTCTCATTTCTAGATAGGTTTAGTGGTTACAATCAAATTCAAGTAGCAATTGAAGATCAAGACAAAACCACATTTACCTGTCCTTGGGGTACTTATGCTTACCGAGTGTTGCCATTTGGATTATGCAATGCACCTGCAACATTCTAAAGGGCAGTACTAGGAATTTTTTCAGATCTAATACATGATTGTGTAGAGGTATATATGGATGATTTCACAGTTTATGGAAACACATTTGAAGAAGCCTTAGCAAACTTGGAAAAAGTTTTAAAAATATGTCAAGAAGCAAATCTTTCACTTAGTCATGATAAATGTTTCATGATGTTTACTGAAGGTATTGTTTTGGGGCATCACATTTCAGGGGATGGGATTAGAGTTGATGAGTCAAAATTTGAATTCATCTCTAACTTATCTATTCCAAGTTGTCAAAAAGATGTTAGGAGTTTTCTAGGATTTACAGGATATTATCGGAGGTTTATAGAAAACTTCACCAAGATAGCATCTCCACTCTTTAAATTTCTTACTAAAGACTGTGAATTCAAATGGAATTCTGATTGCCAGTTAGCTTTTGAGACCCTGAAAAAAAAAATTCTGAAGCACCTATTTTAAGGGGACCTAACTAGAAGTTACCTTTTCATATTTCAACAGATGCCTCAGATACAGCTCTAGGAGCAGTATTGGGACAAAAAGACCTGATTCCTTATGCCATCTACTATACCAATAAAAATTTGACTCCTTCAGAGTTAAACTATACTGTAACTGAAAAATATTTTTTAGCTGTTGTTCATGCCATAAACAAATTCAGACACTATATAACAGGCTATGAAAATTTTGTTCACACAGATCACTCTGCAATTAGATATTTAATGAACAAATCAATTACTAATGGCAGAGTCATAAGATGGTTATTGCTTTTACAGGAATTCAACATTACCATTCTAGATAGGCCTGGAAAACAAAACACAGTAGCTGATTTCCTATCTAGACTCCAAAACATCAAAGACAATACTCCAGTTGAAGATCAATTCCCTGATGAATATCTTTTTGCAATTTCTACTCAAACTCCTTGGTTTGCTGACATTTCTAATTATTTAGTTTCAGGGAAATTTCCTTCAATAATGAATGCAAGAGACAAAAGAAAAATCATTTATGACAGTGCAAAATATTCATGGGTTGCTAATGAGTTGTACAAGACAGGTCCAGATTTTATCATTAGGATATGTGTTCGGGAAGATGAAATGCCTGAGATTCTCAAAGCATGTCATGATGAACCTTGTGGCGGACACTTTGCTGATAAGAGGACAACCTATAAGATCCTTCATTTAGGATATTATTGGCCATCCCTTTTCAAAGATGCTAAAGAGTATGTCAAAAGGTGTGACAGTTGCCAAAGGGTAGGGAAACCTTCTCCTTCAGGTGAGATGCCATTGCAGCCTCAGGTACATATTGAACCTTTTGAAAAATTGGCTTTGGATTTTGTAGGACCTATTAGTCCTCCATCAAGACAAAATAGATATATATTATTTTGCACTGATTATGTTACCAAATGGGTAGAGGCCAAGCCATTACTTTTTTCTACTGAAGCATTTGTAGTTAATTTTCTTTTTGAGGATATTTTTACTCATTTTGGTGTCCCAAGGGAAATTGTTACAGATCAAGGAGCTCAATTCACATCAAGGCTAGTGGAACAAATGATGGAGAGGTACAGAATCAGACACAGAAAATATACTCCTTATCATCCACAAGCAAATGGTCAAGTGGAATCTACTAATAAGGTCATTGAAGGGATCCTAACAAAGACTGTTCATTTACATAGAAGAGATTGGGTAGATAGGCTTCCTAAAGCCTTGTGGGCCTATAGAACTACATGGAGAAGCACAACAGGCCATACTCCTTATGAACTTGTTTATGGAAAACAAGTTTTGTTTCCCATAGAGTTCCAGATTCAAACTTTAAAAATGGCAGTTCAGCTAGGACTTGATCTATCAGAGGCACAAAAACATAGATTGGAGCAGATTAATGAATTGGATGAAATCAAACAAGATGCAGTTAAGAAAACTAGTATAGTCCAACAGCAGAGGGCTAGATGGCATGACAAGTACATCAAGGAAAATAAGTTCAAAGAAGGTGACTGGGCTCTCTTGTTTGATTCAAAGTTCAAGGATTTTCAAGGTAAATTTCAAACACATTGGCTTGGGCCATATGAAATTGTGAGAATTTTTGACAATGGAGCAATAAAAATCAAGACAATAGATGAAGAAGAGGTTACTTTTCTTGTGAATGGTTATAGATTGAAGATGTATCACAAACCACTCTCAAGAGAAGAATTTGTCAAGAAGTTCCAGGAAAACAATGATGTGAAGTTAATGAAGAAGAATCTTTCTTCTTCATCAACTTAATTGAATTTTTTGAAGTCAGACATATTAAAAATAAATAAATAAATAAATAAAATAAAAAAATAAAAAATAAAAATAAAGTATAGACATGAAAACCAATCACTGATTGGCATGTTTATACAGAAAAGATAGAGTGAAAATCAGAATCTTTCTGACACTCTAACTTTTCCATTTTGTTTTTTTGCAAGCAGTTGTTACAAAATCATAAGTGCAGATCCATTTCACTTATGATCCATCTCACTTCACTTCATTTCATTCCATAATTTATTCATTTCATTCCATTGATTCATATCATATCTTATTCCATTCTTTCATCCACACTTCATCCATTTCACTTCATTTCCATTTCAGATCTTTAAGTTTGATCTCCTTTCTGCAATTGAATAATACATAGCAGAAATTGCAGGGCACTTTTTCACTCCATTTCATAAGTTGTGATCCATTCCACTCTATTATTCACTTCATTCATACTCCATCCTACCATATTTCATTATTCATTTCATACAACCTTTCATCATTGCAGCTTCAAACCATATTTCAAGTCCTCTACAGGTACATTCTACAATCAGTTGGAAATTCTGCAGCCAGAAAGCCTGAAAGCACTGTCTAGTAATCATTTGATTTGCAACAAAATGATCCCGCATTTCCATGAACAAGAAAAATCAAGAAGGTTATGAAGACTCAAAAAGTAAATATTTTCAGGGGAGAGCAAAGCATATGAAGATCACAAGAAAATCAAAGCAAAGGCAAAGGTATGAAGTGATTATAATGACATATCATGGAAAATTTTAGCGTAGTTTAGTTGTATATTATTCAAAAATTGTTTTAATTGATTTTGTTGATCTTGCCTAACAAACCTCCTGCAAAAAATTTGGATAAAACTCCTTCTGTTCTGCCATTTCAAAACCCATATTGATCATCATTTCAAAATCTAAACGGTTAAACTACTGAAGTGATTGGATTAGCCACGTCACTAAGCATTTAATGATGATTTTTGAATTCGTTACAAAATATCTCCATGGTCTTTTCACTCATTGATTCGTTTTCTTCACCTCACCTCATTAATTCATTCCGTAACCACTCCATATCACTCTTTCCCGTAGCCAACTCTTAACCTTTTCATTCTGTAAAACAGAGGTATCTCTGTAACAACCATTGTCACCGTGAACAGAGGAAACATTTGGGAGCAAAAACAACTTGTTAACGACCATTCTCACCGTGAGCAGAAGACTAGTGAATTGAAGATTAAAGGAGAAATTATGGGCCTCATCGTGAGAACTGAACCAGTTGGCACTAAGTACTTGGAAGGATATCCCCAAATCATAGAAATGTTGCAACAAGCAGGATGGCTGCAATTCCTTGAAAAATTCAGTGGCTTCCACAAAGAGGTTACTAAAACTTTTGCAAGATCCTTTAATGGAGCTGAGGTTGAAGTTGGAGATATTAAATTCACCGTCACAGAGGCTTTTATTGCAAAAGCAACAGGATTTCCTAGACAATGAGAAAGGTGGTTTAAGAACAGAGAATTTCATAACGAATCATGGAAGTAGATACTCAAGTCACCAGGTATAGATGTCACCGTTTTTAAAAAGGGTATCCCTAGCTCTGCATTAAAGAACAAATGGAGGAACATGTTGCTTATCCTGCAAAAATTCATCACTTGTGAAGGTAGATATGGTACTCTCTATGTTTACCATATTCGATTGATAATGCATTTTCTAGAAGAAGAACTCAACTTGCCCTTTTTCCTGCTTCATAGTTTAAAGAAAATGGCTTCAAGTGTTCAAAAGAGAATTCAATTTCTAGAGACAACCTTATACCACCATGGTTTAGTCAAGATTTTAATTGAACATCATTTAGCAAAAATGGGAGACACTTGGGATAACTTCTTGGTGAGAAATCACTTTGAGGAACCAAAGGAACCTCCACCTGAAGATAAGCCTACAAAAAGAAGCAGAAAATGGAAATCCTCTAAAACTGAAACTGGTAAAACAGTACAAGAAAGCAGTGAAGAAATGATTTCTGAAAAATTAGTTTAGATTAAGAAGCAGCTTAAGAAAGAGAGGATCATAAGAAAATTTGCTAGAGAAAAAGGAGAAGGGCCATCTCAACCGAGAAGAAGCCACAGACTTAGAGGGATACTAAAGAAGACAAGGGTTAAACAAACTAGAGTTATAAACATAGAAGATGAAGAGACACCTACTGAGGAAGAATTTGATGAAGGAGCCCCTGAAATAGACCCAGCACAGCAAGAAATTTACAACTATGTTCAATCATTGGAGAGAAAAGCTTCAGAGAGTAGAGACAGAACCCCTAGTCCTCCACAGTCCGAAATAGATGTGCTAAGAAGAGATAACTACAAGCTAGAAGTACTTAATAAACATATCAGGACTGAGAATGATATTCTGAGGGAGCAAGTTAAACTAAAAACTAGTATGAACTCAACCCTGTCTCTACAAATGGACAAAGTGGCAAAGGCCAATGAAAATTTGAAAAAGAGAAACAAAAATTTAATCAGGGAACTTACCAATTTAAGGTTCAAGTTAGTCATCAGGAAGCCCAGAAGGCCTTTAAATACCATGCAAAGCCGAAGACGAGGGTTGGATGTTCTTGCAGAGGTCTCAGAGTTCATGGAATAGTTGCATGAGGACATGCAAGAATCTAGCAGTGGGGGTATGTTGAGCTCCAAGAATGTTCTTTCTTCCACCACATTCCACTCCATTTCTTTTGTCCATTATTAATCACAGGCTCAAATGATCAATGAAATTAGTTAAAATTGCTTTAAGAATGAATATCATGACTAACTTGCTATGTTTTTATGATTTTGTCATTGTAGTAGTGTTTGAACTAGATATAGCTACAGAATGCAGACATTCTGTAGCTAGTTGCCGATTCTGCAGCTGTCTTTATGTCTACGCAGGTTCCAGGTGTCATCTTGGAGAAAAACACATATGGGCGTATTCCACATCATTCCCTCATCATTTTTTTCTCTCCACGAAGTTTGAACGGAATTCTGTAGGCGGTTATGTACGTGGGAACTCAAACTAGGAGAGAGACTCCTAATAGGACAAGGACAGTCCAGATGTCCATAATTCTATTACGTGACCACCATTAGAGTCCTAGTTGGGTTTTTATTTGGAAAGACAATTATCCCCAGGTTATCTCAAGACAGTTATGTAATTTTTATTATAAATATGGCTCGGGAAACCGAGGGACAAAGTTAGATTTTGTGTTTTACTGCTAGATTTCAGAAGTACAAAAACACTCTGTTTTGAAGAAATTTCTCTTTTAATGCAAGAAGTATCATTTCCTTGAAAGCGTTGAGTCAACCTTGAAGTAGATTTCGTGCTACTCCGGTGGTAGAGGGCCCCTGCCTCCTGAGCAGCCTTGTTTATACGGTTTAGATAAGTATTTTAGTCTCGTTTTCATTTCTAGCTTAAGTAGATTTCTGAAGTTTATGTTTCATACTTGTTTCATTAATCATTACAGCTATACTTACTCTTATAAACTCTTCCAAAATATCATTACGATGAATAAGGCATAGCTATGGTGTTGTAGATTTTAGTTGCATTTCCTTTCATTAATTATCACAGTTAGACTTACTCTAATAAACTCTTCCAAAATATCATTACGATGAATAAGGCATAGCTGTGGTGTTGTAGATTTTAGTTGCATTTCCTTTCATTAATTATCACAGTTAGACTTACTCTAATAAACTCTTCCAAAATATCATTATGATGAATAAGTCATAGCTGTGGTATTGTAGGTTTTAGTTGCTTATTTATACTAAGTGTCACAGCCGGTCTTACTCAAACAAACTCTTCCAAAACATCATGAACAACGAATAAGAAACAACTGTGGTGTCTTAGATTCTAGTTGTATTTGATTTCAGTCTTATATTTGTGTTCAACTGCATCGAATAATACAACCATACTTTGTTTACAAACTCTTCTAAAATATCATTCCTATTGACGAGATGGACTGTAGAATTCCATAGACTAGTTGCATGTTAATTTAGTTACAACACTCCGGAGGTAGATTGCATTAAGTTCAGCTCTGTTATTTCATTTCTAGTTTGATAATGGATTTTTAGTTTAACACTATTCACTATAGACTAGCAGCACCCTAGTGTAGTCTTAGCTCACTGTATTAACATTCCAAGTTTAGTTGCTATCCATTGAATTTTAAATTGCATTAGTTGTTAAATTTAAATACCACGGTCTTCATTATTTACAAAACTTCTTTTGTTCCAAACTCATACTAATATATAATTATCTGAACAAAAGGTAGTATCAGTCTAAGGAATGGAGTATTTTGCAACCCTTTTACCATTTCACAAACAAGCCTTTTTTCAAATACTATTCTAAAAAGAAATCTATAACTTTTGAGTGAGGCCTAGTGGTGCTAGATTGAGTTGCAGAATAGAATTAGGAGCTAGTTTAGAGTAGAAATCTTATGATGCTACAAATGTTATTTTCCAAATATGTTTCAATAAACCTTTAACCATGGATGAGATGTTGTAACATTGTAAGTTGATTGGTTGATTTTTTAGTTAGGAGAACTCCATTTACACTTAACTTGTCCATTTCTCCAGCTCTTCCAACACATCTTTAATGAATGAATTGGATAAGTTCAAGTTCATGTTGTGATTTGTTTCTTTGCAATGGAGTCATTACCAAGCTTTGCATTTGTTGTTTGCCATCCATAGTTTAGGCTTCACTCTGTTTTTAACCAGTAGCTTCTTTTCACCAGCATTTAGTTCTTTCCCTTGTGAACATAAAACCATAAAACCAAAAACATCATAAAAAATTAAACACAACGTAGTGAGAAACAATTACCTAGGCATATATAGTGCACCACACTTCAGCAGTTTACCAACCCTGGTTGACAATTAATGAACTCAATTTAGGAACACTAGGTTGAGCCCAAACAGCCAAATCCTGGAATTTTCAAAATGGGGCGGTGAGGAGTAGCCGTGAATAGGTGGGTAGTCTGGCTTCCATCACTTGATTCCACCTGCCATCGAAAGCCTCCACTCCCTCATTCTCATGATTCCCCTTAACTGTCATGAAACGGCCAGTCATGTTGTGCATTCTTAGCTCTTTAGCGAGGAGTTCTTGGACAAACTAAATATACCATAGCTATGTTTTTCCCGCAAAAAACCCATGATGTGTTTGACTTGCAAAACCGGAGACTAGATTTCGAAGGGGGGCCTGCTCGATTTGTGGTATTGGATGTGGGGGTGCGAAATCCATGCAGGCTAACACGTAGCATCGGAGACGGTTTCCAAAACCGGCCATTTCGGAATCCCCCCCCCCCCCCAGCGTTAACTTTCAGAAGGTGAGTGGAGGCCAAAATAGATCATGATCCGTTGGAAGTGTGATAGGGAGTGGGGATGAGGGGAAGATGACGGAAGTAATGGTGGAGTTAATGGGAGAAATGGTGGTAACAAGAATGAAGCAATGCGATGTGCGATACCCGATGAGAGGAGAGGTGACATGGCATGACGGAGGTGGGGCCGCCTGCAAATCGCATTCGTGAGTTTTTTTTTATGAGAATCAAAGGGTAAAGGTTATGACTTGTGAAGGGAAATGCGCGATGAGAGGAGAGGTGACGTGACATGATCGAGCTGGGGCCACCCGCAAATCGCAGTAGGAAGTGTTTTGTTATGAGAAGCGAAGGGTAAATGTTATGACTTGCGAAGGGTGATACACAATGAGAGGAGAGGTGACGTGGCATGACAGAGGTGGGGCCACCCGCAAATCCCAGTCGAAAGTTTTTGTTATGAGAAGTGAAGGTAAAGGTTATGAGCTGCGAAGGGTGATGCATGATTAGAAGAGACATGATGTGGCATAATGGAGGTGGGTCCACCCACAAATCATAGTTGGAAGTGTTTTTTTATGAGAAGTGAAGGGTAAAGGTTATGACTTGTGAAGGGAAACACGCGATGAGAGGAGAGGTGACGTGGCATGACGGAGGTGGGGCCGCTCACAAATCACAATCAGGAGTTTTGTGAAGGGGTGCAATGGTAACAAGAATGGAACAACGCGAAGTGTGAGGTGAGATGAGTAGAGAGGTTGGTGATGTGAAAAGGTAAGTGGTAAGTGCTCTTTCCTCTTTTGATTGCAGGGTGTTCGCCCGATCCATACTTGGAATTCACTTTAGCTGCTCGTTATCTTCATTTTCTTAACTTTGATGTTGCCTTATCCATTCATAAGAACCATGAGCCAACAATTGCCCCCAAATATATCTCCTGTCAGCTCACAACCATCCATATAAACTTTCTCTGGAAAGGAAAAAATGAAAAAGGAAAATTTTCAGTGGTAGCTTGGGATAAATTATACAAGCCCAAGTATAACAGGGGTCTGGGTCTCAGAGACCCGATCCTGGTCGATAAAGTTCTAGGAGCTAAAACTTGGTGGTAGTGGATCACTAACCAACATACCCCATGGGAAACTCTGTGGAAAGCTAAATATGCTCCTACCCATCAATATTATACTCTCATTCATCTAAATGGCACTATCAAAGGCTTTGTGCTATGGAACCATGATTAGGCCAACAGAGCAATCATTCAAAACCACTGTTTCTGGGAAATTGGAAATGGAGAGACAACTCTTTTCTGGGACGATGAATGGCAGCAAAGCCCTAGACTAAATCAAGAGAAGTACAGACAAACTAAAACACAGATGGAAAATAAAAAAAAATTGCTGGTAAAATATTACTGGAGGAACAACAATGATAACACTGGTTGGAGAGAACGGTTGGAAGCCTATGAATGGGATCACCAGGACTATCCCCTTACCTGGAAGAATCTCGTGGAAGATTTGGAAAAAAGATTGATTCAAAAAGAAGGTGAGAATGATAAACTAAGATGGGGTAAAAACGTTGTTGGCCACTTCAAGATAAAAGAGGCCTACAAATACTTAGCCTCTCTCAACCCCACTCCTCCAAACAGGAAATGGAAAAATATTTGGAATCGCAATCACTGGCCCAAAATATCCATTTTCCTGTGGCTTATCATGCACAACACAATTTTGACATGGGACCACCTGCTTAGGAAAGGCTTCATCGGCCCCTCCATTTGCATGCTCTACAAGAATGAGGAAGAAACACACAATAATCTTCTAAATCAATGTACCTTTGCTTCTAACATCTAGTTCTGAGCTTCCCTGGTCTTCAGGGTCATTGAAAGAGACACCTCCTCAATTCTTCTTACTCTGGAGCACTGGCGCTCTTCCTTCTCTTCCTATTCGCTGATCAATCGGGCTTAGAACCTCCTTCCAGGAATAATCTATTGGGCCCGCTAGAAAGAAAGGAATGCCATAATCTTTAGAGGCCAATCCAAAAAATAGGAGCAAATCATCTCTTCTATCAAACAAACCATTTTAGAATCGGTTGACATATCCAAGATGCCTGATCCCCCCAATCCCCCCACCAGGGAAGACCTCTGCATTTTGTCCTTGCTAGACCTTTCCTTCTCTGTCCCCACCTCAAAATCTCAACTCCCCTCTGGTCAAACCTATGTTGCAATCTGGAAACCTCCATATCCTAACTTATTCAAGCTAAATTATGATGGTGCTGCCAAAGAAAACCTGGGAAAAGCTAGTTTTGGAGGAGCTTTCAGAAACCACACAAGGAAGATTATATCGATCTACAATGGTAATCTTGGGAACTCCACCAACAACGTGACATAATTAAAATATTTGGAACATGTATTGAATATTTCCAAAGACCAAAACTTCTGGCCTTTAATCGTAGAAGGTGATTCGCAGGTCGCTACCCAAGACTGCAAAAAGCTTCAACAAGGAAAAAGTGCCTTGCTGGGCCGAAGGTTGTCCCTGAAAGGGTTGTCCTTGTGGGCCGAAAGCATATCCTTGCTGAACCGAAGGTTGTCCCTGTAAGGGTTGTCCTTGTTGGTTAGAAGGTTGCACAGGCAAGGTAGGGATAAAACCGTTAATGAACTGATAAGCCTTAGGAGAAGGAAAATAGATGGGGTTGCCTTGCTCGTCATACTAAAACGGAAGTGAATAAATAGGGGTACCATCCACTCCATAATGAGAGAAATAAGGCCGATAAGGATCCTGAGGGGACTGATAATTCTGGGAGTTCTGTTGCTAAATAGCCAGCCGATACTCCTCAAAAGAAAGGCCATTAAGGATTGCCATGGCAATCGAAGTTTCCACTAAAGTCGAAACTCCTGATGGCTGAGCGGTGACAAACAATGCTGATGCAGCCACACAGACAGTAGGCCTAGTGGGGAAAGACGTAACAAAAGGCTTCAAAGAGAAAGAAGTCATCGGCAACATCCCTAATGACGGGAGAACTGTCCCCGTTGATGGAGTTGATGTTGCCATTGAGGCAATACCGGCTATAATCTGACCCAAAGACCTATATCTAGCTGGAAGCGACACCGATGGTGAATATTGAGCAAGTTCTTGATGGATGTCTTCCAGGAAAAGTTGGTATCCTTCATTAGAAACTGGAATACCCTCACTGCCATTAGGACCAGACGAATCCATGTCTGAATCCACCGTGAGATCTTGTAAAAGACTACGGGGGCTAGGAGGTATGATAGCAGCCAAAAATGATGATCCCGATGTAAGAGGGGAAAAATTTTCCTCGACCCCAAACCCAAACCAAGCATTTGAAAGAGGCCAATGGAACTCAACTAGTTCTTCAAAGGGGTACTCTGATGGGATGATAAGCTACTCAAGCTCGGCAGACCTAGAGGTCTGAGAAGTTTCAGATGAATCGTCCATGAACGGGTTGCCAGTAGAAAAAACCGATGGTTCTGCCACTGTGACTATAGCATACCAGAAAAGGGAAAAATATCGAAAATGAAGAATCTTGGATCAAAACCAAGGCAAACAAAAACATGCCAAGTAATGAAACTTTAAAGGGCGTGTAATCGTAGGTAGTTTATTTTACCACATTGAAACCAAAAATTTGTTGTTTCATGTTTTAAGAGTCGAGAAACAGTCAAAGATGACTCTAGTCTCTTTCATTTTTAAGCGAGCTCGAAAGGACAAGTGCTCTATGATCTTTTCAAATTTATGGAGTCAGTAAAGATCGAAAATGATTGTTCAGGTAGTCTAGGTAAAAGGGTGTACCAGGTTCCCGTGAACTACCATATACACCTTGGTTATGAAAAGGAAAGAGAAATCAACCAAGGACTTGACGTACGTGTAGGTAGTCTCTCTGAATGCTGTGTTCGATGTATCACGGTCACAAGGTGGTAGACTCGGCTTCCTATGGATAAAATGATTGCAACCTAGAGGGGTCTCCCTTTATATATTCGACGGTACGGGGAGCACAAGTCCGTACTAGTGCTGTCTGAAGACAAATGGAAAACAAAAACTGCTAGGTTTAAAGACGTCGGAACACGTCTCTAACTTAGAACACTAAATATTTTGTTAAGTTTCAATGTTTCCTTAGGATAATTGAATAAATTTTAAGTTGATCTTGTATTTATGTTTCAATTCCAAGGTCCTACCGTATGCTAGATCTCACAAACCCATAAATGCAAGCTACATGCCATAAAATACCATTTCATTCAATGAAGAGCTATCTACGAGAAATTTTTAGGAGTTTTCAAGCGACAAAAAATAATTGGAACACAAAAGCATCCACTACAACACCTGATGAAAACTAATGAGAACGATAAATCCTTCCTAGAATGACCAATGCTAGTTATGCGAAAGATTTTTCAGTTCCACAGTGCAAACAAGAATGCAAGCACGAAACAATTTTTTTGATTTTTCAATGTAATAGAGCAAAAAGTGCACTACATGACATGAAAAATAAACCTTCACACTAGTTCGAGAATATCAATGCGAGTGTCGAAGTGAAACAATCCAAACAACTCAAAAGCAAACAAGACAAGAACTCAAACCAATGTCACAATCTCTCAAATCGAAGAAAGATGTCGAAACAGACCCATACAAGCAATGTGAGCTATGCTTGGAGTGAAAATAATAAAAATTGAATGAAAGAGGCAAGACTCACTCAAGAGTCATTCCACCAAATGCAATGACTCAAAACAGATATAGGGATCTGAATGCAATCAAGCAAATAACGAAGGTGATCGCGAAACAAAAGACTCAAGCTCCTACAGGAGGCTCAGCATACCCTAGCACTAGAAAATCCTAAAGCCATGATGCTGAAAGAAATGGACAAAAAACCGAAGGTAGAAAGTCGTTCACAGTCAGAAAAAAACCCAAAGCATTCAAATCAAGTCAAGAAAACACCCAGAGACAGTAGGATGGACCAAAAACTCCAAAACAAGGAAAACCCTAGCACCTACAGGAAATGGCGCGACTGTCTAGCTGTAATCTACACCAGACAAGGGATGGCGCGGGTGATGAACTGGCAAAAAGAACTAGTGGGCATGACTGTCAGATTGGAAACCTCACCAATCAATCCAACCTTTAAAAAGATGAAAATTTTGGAAAAAAAAAGAGGTCAGATCTGATCCTCTGGGGCTGAACAGGGGTCTAAGACTCAACAAAACAACCAGAAAAGGCAAGCTAAGCAAGCAAAGACAAAGAAGAAGACCTAATGGATGAAAGACAAACTCACATTGATCCCCAGCAGAGTCACCAATTTGTTGGTGAGGTAAATCCCCTCTGTAGACAGAGGCGATCCCACTAGCCCTAGAGTGGGTCTAGCCACAAATAAGACATGCTATGAAATCAATTCCTAGTTAACAGATGAATGGAGATCCGATAGATAACTTACCGTGTATCCTACACTATTTTCGTCGTCAGAAGAGCGGCTACCTCTCGCTCTTGGTTCGACAGATCACAATCTGCCCGTTCTCACGCTCATATACCTGTACATACACAATAAACAAAGACAACATACAACATACTATTTCGCATCTGTAACTATCAGTCAGTCGAAGATGACCAAATCAATGCATCAATAAACAAAACACAAAGATGGAACCAATACCATAGTCTAGTATATTATTAAGAGGAAGGAAGAGTACAACCAAGCTCCGACGTTGCGGTCTCCTCCAACAGGGTTCCATCAGAGCGCGTCTCACAAAGCTCGTCGGGAATTCGAACGAGGCTCTCTCTACGGTATTCTTCCTAGTTATACCTTCTCGATAGTGGTTACTCAGCTATAGTATCTCTTCTCCAAGTTTAGCTTCTTGGCTATATGTTCAGCTAGCTTTTGTAAAGGGAGAAGGCCTGTTTATATAGAGGAAGGAGGAGAGGTTAGGATCCCAATAATCATGGAGGGGAGTCCTATCTTCAAGAATATTCTAAAAACCATTACCCAAAGGAAGAGATCCGTGGCTTATCAAGTTTAACCACTTGCTGTGACTCATCTCTGAGGTGGTTAAAGGAAACTTCCACCTCTAATTTGTTAAAAAACATTCCCAAAAAGGTTGGCGCGATTACAAAAAAAGACAGAGCGCCAGTTGACGCGACCTCTAGTGTGCATTCTCCACATTGGTGCGAGGGATGAACTGGCTACCCGCGCCAATGCCAAAAAATAGGTTTTTATGGGCTTTCTGAGGAAATGTTCAACAAGAGAAATGATGTCCTTATGCAGAAGGATGCAAAGAAGGTGTTTGCAGAGTATGACATTGCCCACAGGTCACGGGAAAGACCCTATAATATGCGGGATGAGTGATTGCAGGGACAGTGACAAAATGCTGTGTAACATATGCCCCCTAAAGCATGAGGCCCGAAAGAGAGGGAGGGGTGAAATGCTTTATGAGAACGCGTTCGACCCAAAAAAATTTGTCGGAAGACCTGCAAGTACAAGTACAATTGATACATCTGATACATGACATGTGGCATGGGTGTAGCCATCCATAATAGAGTATATAAACAATGAGATCCGAGGTATGGACACAGCCATCCAGCAGTAGGGATCAATAAATAGAATCAAGTATGGTCGCAGCCATCCAATCAGAAGAGTCATGTAATAAGTCATAGTAATCCACAAAGAAACCGCAGCCTGGATTTCATCAGAAAAAACACAGGGTCTTGCGCTCTATATCGACCCAAACAAAGTACAAATTCAAGCATGTGAATATGTGAGCTAAAGTCGAACATGCAAGAAAATTGTCTGATTACCAACCAATGATGAAAGCTCTTAACAGACGTGAGAGAAACCACCAATAATGAGAATGGCTCTCAAGGTACAAAAAGGTACAATCCACGAAATGTGAATAGTGATCTGACGTCGAACACCTGCAGAGTCAATCGATCGAAGGCCAATGATGTGGACCTTACATCGAGTGCGAAGAACCTGCCATTGAGGCATGCAGGCTCCAATGTACCTGAAGGGAGTCTCTAGAGCAACTTCCTGGATAATGAGCTGGAGTCGACAGGAAGGGACCTTGATCGAAGGTGGGTCATAATGTTTCCCACATCATCGAAACGAGACAGAGGAATATGATGTTTGTGAATCAAGACCAACAAAGAATCAGAGGGAGGTTGACAACTTCAAAGGCAAACTTCTCTTGAACATATCGGCGACACGACACTAGATTTGACAGTATTTGACATCAAGGGATATGAGGTCATGGTGATGTGGCAAAGAGCAGATGGGCGGTCAAAAGAGATTACCCAAACCCATGGAGGAAAACAAAAAACAAGATGAGATGTTCCCAACCCGACACGAATGCAGACAAGTGCCATGTTCAAGAGCGACATACTGCCAACACGACTATAATGTGGTTCCATTTTCCCCCACCATTTCTGGCGATTACCCCAATTATTTTTGAAAAACAAGCTTGAAGGGGATAGCATATGCTTGCAATGTAAGTTTTTCCTTTGAACAAATCCAACCTAGTACATTTTACGAGCCCTAGGAAGGAAGAACTTGAGTAACGTCATGACGACGGAGTCCGATGTCATCAGGTTTTAACGAGTCTGAAAAAAGGAGAACTCGACATCTTTTCATGTTTAGAGAGTTTGAAAAGAAGGTGGAAAAGAAAACTCTAGCAGTCCCTTTTCGTAAATAGTCCCTCAGATCCGAAAAGGTAGAAAAATGTGTCCGAGAGAACCTCTTAGTCGCGATCGACTAAGGTATTCCTTTTTCGTAAATAATCTATCCCAGCCTGAAAAAGGGGTAAACATATACTCGGTAGATATTGCTTCGCAACCAATTTAACGAGTTCAAAACGATAAGCGACTCAGAGATCTTTTCATTTTTAGAGAGTTAGAAAAGAGCTGAAAGGTGACTCTAGTAGTGACTTTTTCGTGTTTTTACCGAGTCCAAAAAAGTATAAAATACAACTCGTTTCTTCGTCATAACCCTGTGAAAACCTGTCGCTGCACAAAAAGACGCGTGTAAAACGTATTTCTCGAAAATAATATGAAAATATAGCGACAAATATGTTTTAAAACCTATTTTAAGATTTTGAAAAGCTATAAATGACCATAAGTGGTAAATAATATTTACTTTTCACTTTTACCTCTTTGCAAAGCAACAGTGACCCGTTTCCCTTGCGATCTTCAGGTGACGATTGTGAACAATCCAGTGGACCAATCTGGATTCTGTTTGTTTCAGGTAAGAGCCGACACCATTTTCCATCTTTTGAGCTATATTTCATTGCATTTAGTTGTCATTTTGGGTCCCTTAGGGGAGGATTTGTCATTAGGGGAATTTTGAGGTCTAAAATGGGCCTCCTAAGGAAATTATAAAATAATAGTGGAAATAATAAAAGAATATTTGATTACATCATCAAATTTTGGAGGGAAAAAATAAAAAACTACTTTTTCAACTCGTATTTTCAACTTATCTCCCAAAGATTTTACTCAAATTTCAAGAGGTAGTACTTGTTGGATGCAAAATTTAATTTCTCATCCAAGGAGTACCCATGTTGCATACTTTCGATGAATCTTGCTACACGAAAAATGAGAAATACATGAAAAACGTGATTGCAATCACATTTTTTCATGTATTTCTCATTTTTCGTGTAGCAAGATTCATCGAAAGTATGCAACATGGGTACTCCTTGGATGAGAAATTAAATTTTGCATCCAAAAAGTACTCCCACTCGAAATTTGAGTAAAATCTTTGGGAGATAAGTTGAAAATAGGAGTTAAAAAAGTAGTTTTATTATTTTATTATTTTTTAATATTTTTACCCTTTTACTTAAAAAATGGTGAATCATCCCCCATGGTTGACATGACCATCTGGAATCCTATTGGTTCTTCTAAAGTTTATTTTTGTTGTACATTTTTCTTAGGAGGCCCATTTTAGACCTCAAAATTCCCCTAATGAAAATCTAGGGCATCGCAGTTGGCGCGGGTTTCAGGCACGGACCCGCGCCAATCAACCCTATTTTACACAGGGGTCGCGCCAACTGTGCAACTCAAAATCTGCTTTAAATTTAAGAAAATGCAACCAATTGATTGCAAATTTTAATACCCAAGGGGGCTTACAATGTTTCTATGATCAATTCATGCAGGTACAAAAGAAAAAAAATTGGTTATCGAGTGGAAAGAGAGAGAACACAGTGAGGAGGATGAACAAGCAGTGGAAAATCAACAATGCATGAACGCCCCCAAGAATTGTGGGCTCAAGAATTTCTTCCTAACACCATGTCTTCGGGCTCAACCTGAATTGCTTCAATATTTGATAAGCATTTGGGACGAAGGTTAGGAGAATTTTGTGCTTCGAGATCAGGAGCTTGAACTCAAAGTTTTAGATGTATATTTCACCACTGGATTGTCGCGCAGAGGTGTAGTCCCTATCTTGACTGGTACCCGTCCTTTCGGGGAAAGCATGGGAATGGTAATTGAGAGGGTGTGCTGAGGGGCACAAAAAGGAACAAGGAGTGGTAAAGTGGACATCCAAATCATCCCTGATCTAGCACTAAGAGTAGTACTACACACTATCACGCCTGCTGCTAGATCGCAGGCACCACATGAGGCCATGAAGACATAAATACTTCTTGCCTCAGAGTGCATGAACCCGACCATCTTCAACTGGGCCGAGGCCGTGGCTATCAACATCAAACGACAACTCACTAAGTGAAAGAAGACCAAACTAAAGTAGTTTGGATACGGATCGATTATGGTATTGTTCTTCTTGGAATGATTACCCATATTCCAGGGTCAGGAGGCTATTGTCCCGATGCCGCCACCCACAAAGCCACGAATGGCTCGATGGGCCGCACTGATGCCTAGAGAAGGGGGTGGCCAACAGATGTCTTGGAGGCTAGATTTTTTTTATTAGCTCTGACGACAGCTGATTGTCATGGAGGATTGGCCCTACGCCGGCACAGATTTCACCGGAGACCCAGACCTCCCGCTCCCGGAGGGAGAGGATTGGGATGAAGAGCTAGGTGAGATTCATTTTTATTTAGATGAGTTTATAATTTTTTGGTTATATATGCATGTTCTGACAGTTACTCTATATGTATGCAGATGTTGGCCTAGAACGTCTTGTAGGTATGTCGCCAATAGCAAGGCGAACTCTTCGTGACTTCGATCCTCAAGGTGAGGGTATTGACGAGGAGATAGTAAAAAACCTAGAGGGGATCACACGTGGGATTCCAGACTATGATCTATTTGATGATGTTCCTTGGGCCTATCAGAGGCACACTGTAGGGGTGCCGAGTCATATCCACCGCTTTTTGAGGCGGTTGGTACGAGCGGTGACGTGCTACCATGAGCACCATGCCGATTAGGAACTTAGGCTTTATTTCTGCACATTTTGAGAGACATGTTGTCTCACGATGTAATTGAAACAAACATATATTTTTTTTTGGGTTTTATATGATGCATATGTTGCAAACAAATGATATATATATATATATATATATATATATATATATATATATATATAGAGAGAGAGAGATACATCTATTTTCTACATGGGTCTATTTACATAT